>VXBC01003944.1:0-25332 GCA_013399945.1 Ploceus nigricollis | reverse complement strand
CCTGCCTGCCTCTCTTCCCGCATCCCTCCCCGCATCTTCCTGCGAGCCCTCCGGAGCATCATCACCTTAATGAGTGGCAGACACTGATTGCACCCGTGCTGCTCCGGGAAGCGTTAATTACGTTAATTACATCGGGCTAAGGCTGAGCCTCTCGTCGCTGTGCCCGAGCCCCCGGTGACACCGAGCCGGCAGCACTCGGGAATTATCCCAGTACGGTCTCGCAGGACTCCACGGCTGCATTTAGCACAGCAGCCCCACTCACAGATCCCCATCCATCACCACATGTCAGGCCCTCCTACTGTGATAAGTTAAGAACAGACCGGCCTTTTTTTTCCCACCGTCAGACAAAAAAATATGAGCATTTCTCTTTTTTTTTTTTTTTTTTTTTTTTCTTTCCTTCTAGACACAGCAGTGCACCTTCCCGCGCTGGACAGACACACGGCTTTCCCCGTGGGCTGCCAGGGGCTCTGGCTGAGCTCTTGCTCATTAATAGGCTCATTTAGGCAGCTGTCCCCCGCAGCGCCCATTAACACACATGAGAGAGTGCCCGGAGGTGAGAGCTTCACTAATCAAATGTGCTATTAAGATCCTAATCCATTTCATTAGCCCATTTCATTTGACACTTAGTGAGGCTCAGAGATGCTCTGTGTAACGGGGCTGAAGGCACACGGCCTGTCCTGTTGAAAAATAATCCTTTTTATTAGACCCATAATTCCCTTTTATCTTGTATTGGTTTGTTTCTCGAGCTGAAGGGCGCCTGGGATGTGCAGCTTCGGCAGAGATGCCAGGGATTTTCCCTTCGTGTGTGAATGTGTCATCACACAGTGTAAGACTGGGAGGGATCACGGCAGCAGCAATATCCAAAAATAAAAGGAAAACATAACAAAACAAAACAAAAAACAACAACAAAAAAACCCAACCCAACGGAAAACCAGGGTACCTGGTTATTTGATTACATATTACCGGACTGTATTTTGGGGATGTTATCTAGATGACCCTCCATATTTTGGAGACTGAAATGATTAAAAGCTTCAGGTCTATCTGAAATAATTCCTAATTTCTCTCTTGCTTTGAACGGCAGCCCCGTGAGGTGTCGGAGTTCAGCGAAGGCGGGATGAGGAGTGAAATGCAGATTGCTCAGGAGGCTGAACGTGCCCTGGTGTGGCAGGCAGGGGCTGGCACTGCCTGATTCTCTACACAGATCCCACGTCTCCTCTCCAAACAAATGCACGGGAACACGGTGCTGCGGGATGCTGCCTGCGAGCTCTGCAGGACCCTGGGGATTCTGAGTGTCGGGAAAGGTCCTAAGTTATCAGATAAGCAGGTCTTCGTTATCAAATAAGCATCCTAAAGGTTTGTACTTCCCACACAAAACCACATTGAAATGGCATTATAACTTCGTACTATTAAAGAAATATTTTATGAAACAATAACTTTGTGGGTATAATATTCATCTCGAGGAGTGGATTGTGGCAGTTCTTCAGAAACAGCTGAGGAAACTGCCTCCATGTCACTGAAATGTTCCCACTGAGCAAAGCTGAAGTGTTCCAACTGCAGGATAAGCAATCTCCTACCCGAATGCAGCCTTCTGCCTGCAGTTCCAAGGCTTCCTTGGAGCAGCCCCGTGTGCCAGCAAGGCTGCCAGGCCGTGCACTGGCACCAAACCTCCCTGAGCTCACCCCAGATCGCTGCCTCTGCTCCCTGGCAGGGGAGAGGAAACGCAGGTGGCATCCAGGCTGGCTGGGCACGAAGCAGGTGAATGCACCCCTGGAGCACCTGTGCCACCCTCCCCAGCAGCACACACCTCAGTTCCCATTCCCAAGGACATGGGAGAGGACAGGAGGTACAGCCTGGTGACATCCCCTCGCTTTTCCTGGCTGGGGCTGCTCCTGAGATGGGTGAGCAGGGACAGGCCCTGTCCCCACAGTCAGAGGTGGCAATGGAAGGGATGAGTGGCAGTCACAGCATCTCCTACAGCAGGACTCTTAGGGGGACACAGGTCCTTTTGATAGTTTATTAGCACACACAGTCCCTGCAGCCAAAACAGCAAAATCCCTGTTCCTTGCTCTGTTCTAACCCACTTTTTCGAGACAATTTCTGAGGAATTGATGGGAAAAAAAAAAGCCCACAACTTTACAAAAGCACTCTTAGAAATTCAATGCCATCTGCTCCCTCAGCACTGCTCAGGGCATTTGCCTCCCCCTGAGCAGCCAGTGGATGGAAGCTGGCTCCCACCTGTGCCCACCCCTGGGCTGCCACAGGCACTGCTGGGCTCTGTAGGGTCCCTGGCAGAAAACAGAGCTCAGAGCCTGGTGCCACATTCCTGTGCTTGGGAAAGAGGGAAAATGCACGGCACTGTTGGTGGGCAGGGAGCTGCCAGGGCCCCCAGACCCAGCAGTGCTGCCCTGCAGTGAAGCCAGGGCTCAGTGCAGATCCAGTCAGGGCTCGTGTGAGAGCAGCACAGGATGTGGGCAGCAGGGCTGGGCTGCAGCTGGCACGGGGGGAATGTCCCCACAGGCTCCTCAGGGCAGGTTCAGCATTTAATGCCCACATTAAATACTCACAGCTTGACTGCACTGCCAGGGCAGCACTGGGAAACCTCTGCCCGGGCTCTCTCCTGAAGTGGATGGGAGAGAGCTGTTTTTTAAAAAGCACCATCATCTCCAAAGAAAATGAAGCACAGGGGAGCGAGGAACTCCTGCTGTGGGACCATAAATCACTGCACCCCTATCCCTGCCGGCTGCAGGGGCTGCAGCACGGCCCTGGCTGGTGGCCAGCAGTGTGTTCTTGCACAAAGTGTGTTCTCCAACCCCTTGGGGCTGGGCTCTCCTCCCTGGGAAGCTTCCCAGCCTGGGGAGCCTGTCCCTGTCCTGTCGCAGGTCCCAGGGGAGCAGCAGGACAGCGCAGCCCCGGCTGGCTGTCCCCACAGGACACTCATAGGGATGGCACCTTGGGGTGACACTGTCCCTCCCCACTGCCCTCCCCGTGCTGCAGCCCCCCTTTCCCCACAGCACTTCCAGTCCAAACCACGGCATTTCCACCAGGACACAAGTCTATGTTCATCCTGTGCCATCCCCGTGCCCAGCCCGGGAGGTGGAGACCCCAAGTGTGTCAGTGAAAAGCTCTTCTTGGCGTAGCAATATGAATTACAGCATGATATGAAGGCCTATTAAAGGCTGATTTCTAGAACAAATGCTGCCCCTGTGGCTAATCAGAAGAATATTTCCTTCATTGAGAGACAAAATGAATACTGCTGTTTGGCAGATGCAGTGATGCCAAGCAAATAACTTGCAGTTGAGCTTTATTGTTATGATGCCTTTGGTTGCTGGCCTTGGCCTCGAGAGGGTAGCAACAGAAATGGGGGAATACAAATGGAAACCTCTACAAGCCTGAAATAAATGCATGCCCTGAAACTGCAGGGAAGCAGGGTTTAATAGGAGACATCAGTATGCACAGCACAGGCTGGGCACGCTGCCCTGTCCCTGTGGTGGCACCCAGCAGGCAAGAAGACAGACACACAGCCTTGGCCAGGACATCTGCCCCAGCCCCCAGGCAGCCTGGACCCCTCACTGCAGGCTTTACAGGGTATTTTCATTTTTAAGAGGGGTTTGGGAAGCGAGAAGGCACTGTGTCAACACCATGAAAGCTGGCATTAATCAAGGGTGATAGCGTGGTCTCCTTGCCAGTGCTTAGCATTAAAAAATACATATTAGCATTTTTAATATTAATCAGTGTAAACAAGAAAGATAGTTCTATAAAAATTAATTAGAAAGCTCCTTTCCTTAGAGGACACTGATGAATTAATATCACACCTCAGGGCTGCGAAGCATTCTTCCAGAGTGAACCTCCTCAGGCTCCTGGCTTGCCCACACCTCACACAAGCCAAGGCTCATTCCCTTGGGTCAGGGGCTACTCCTGCCCCAGGAGTCACAGGCCACCAAGTGCCACCTTGTGCCACCACAGGATGAACTGTGCTTCAGAGCCCCTGGTCAGTCTAAGGCTTCTTCCCCCTCCCTGCTGAGCCCATGGCTGGAGTGGACTTGCCATGTCATTAATGGTGCAGCCTGGAAAAGCCAAGGCATTCCAGGGCAAAAGGCACTGATTGCTGTGCTTACAGAAACACACAGGCTTCCAGCTGCCTTTCATCCCTCCCTGCCATCGGGGCACAGCAGCAGGAGCCTGAGGGCTGGGACACACCAGCTCCCACACCACACTCCAGGCCAACCTGGCTCAACAAGGAGCCTTCATGGAATAGTACCCCAAGAAAACCTCTGCCCCCTGCCCTTCCACAGCCAGATCTCTCTGGGACCTGGCTGTCAGCACAGCCCTGGCACCCACTGGCTCATGGCCCAGGAAAGCTGCAAGTGCCACGTGGAGGACAAGAGGCTGGTAGGATTAAGCAAAGTCCTCTACTTACCCCTGCCAAGTGCTGGAGATTTTGCCAACTGAGCAGTTGGAATGGCAGAAAATACCATTTTTACCTTGGATTTGTAACATCAAGGGTGTTTGGTGGCTCCTGCAGGATGAGCCCCAGGGCTGGCTCATGCCCCACAGCCCCCTCCCTGCACTGCTCCACTGAGCTCTGGTCTTCCCAGAGCATTCCCAGCTCTGTTCCCTCCAGAGCAGCTGGGGGCTGCTGCAAGGCAAAGCAGGCATCTTGTGAAACAAGCAGGCTGATTTAATAAGGTCAGATGGGAGAGGAAGAGCATTAGCAGGGCCTGAGAGCCCGCTCTGACTCTGCCCCAGTAAATCCCTTGTTTGCTGCTCTCTGATGGAGGCAGCCATGCTCAAATATTTCTTAGCTGTACTTGATGCTAAATGAAAGCAGGAGCCACCAAGAGAGCTCGGCTCCTTCCCAGCCCCCCTGCACCCCAGCCCGGGCAGGTGGGGGGCCATGCCTGTCCCCCTGCTCCTGCTGACCCTCCCAGTGCCCAGGGAACCACAGGAGGTGGCTTTCCCCAGCTGCTTGCATTCCCTTTGTTCAGGTTCAGTGTCTAGCTGGACCTCCAGGAGGGGGATTTCTGGGCGAGTAAAGGGCTCTCCACTGAGCTCCTGCAGCCCTTCACTGCAGCCCTTCAGAAGGAAGCAAACCAGCAGGACCAGATGCAGAGCCTAAGTTTCACACTGGGAAATAAGCTGGCACAGTGACAGTGAAGGCACCTGTTGCTAGTGAAGGTGACAGCTCCTTGACTGAGTGGGACACGGTCACCTCACGGCTGGGGGATGCTGGTGTGGCTGGCAGAGCCATTTGGAAGCACAAATCCCATCAGAGACAGAAGCTGGGGCCAGGCCAGACATCCCCAGCCTGGGCCAGGAGCTTCCATGGGAGACTGGATGCTCACACGAGGGTGCACACCTTTGTTTTCCCTGCCTCCCATTTCAGAGCAGCTGGGGAACAGAACACTTCAGGGATAGGAACAGGGATCTGGCCATGGCCCGATGGCTGGGACACAGGGTGGGTGTGGAGGGGCTGCAAGGACAAGGATCTTCCCAGCCTGAGCTGAGACACCGGTGACCAGGTCTTGGGCTGTGAGCTGAGGAGCAGCAGCACTGTCAGGCTGCTCCACACGAGCTGTTGGCTCCAGGAGGCAAAGCCTGAGGGTGAAAGCCCCGAGGCTCTCGCTGGAAGAGGCTGGGGGTCAGAGGAGAGGGAGCTGAACCACCAGACATGTGTTAACTCCCACGGAGCTGCACCACGCTGCCACACACACGCTCACACCAGCTGCCAGCAGCTCATCCTCCAGCAGGGGCTGGTGGAGGAATCCCACAGGGAACCCAAACACTCCAGGCTGGAAATCACTGCTCCCAGCAGCTCCTGTTTTAAACACAGGTTGCAGCCCCTATTTACCAGCAGGCTCGGCGCTGTCGGAGCGGTGCCTGCGGGTGCCACACTTGCCTTCTGCAAAGGGAACCTCCTGTTTTGACTGCAAGCTAAATGCTGCTCAGTTATTTGGGGAGGAACATTTCCAGCTACACAGCATGAGCCAGAGTTATCAGCCAATTAAGTATTTATGGCCAATTCCATTTTCCTAGCGAGGTGCTTGGAAAGCAAGCCCCAGTTACATCAGAGCAATGGGTTAAGCTGTGCTCTCCTACAAACACCTCCATGCTGGCCCACCAGAGCCTGCACAAGTCCTGTAAAAACTTCTCTTAAGGCTCTGCTGGAAAACAGTCCATCAGCAGTGTGGTTTAAACACTGCAGCAGTACCTCAGCCTGTCTGTAGTGAAGCATCAGCAGAGCATGAAGCAAAGGCCAGGTGCTCCCAGCCCCACAAGGAGGATTAGCTGTGATGGGGGCTCCACATGGACAGCTGTGCTGTCAGCTGTCACCAGGTGAACATCTGGGGCAGCTCTTCCCTATTGATAGTGCAGGCAACCCCCAATGGGAAGAGAATGAAGGATGCCTGACTCCATTTCAAAAAGCTTTGAGATGCTGAACACACTCTTCATTAAATCTATACTAAAATACATTAATAATATTTGAAGAGAGGCTATTCTACATACCTACATCTAACTTACCTATCTGACTTAGTCTTAGTCTCGTGACTTCTCGAGAGTCCAGACACAGCTGGACTCCGATTGGTCCTTGCAGGTAAACAATCTCCAACTCAACATTCCACAGGGGAGAACAGGGAACAGAGGTAAGAATTATTTTCCTTTCTGCAGCTCTTTCATGCCTTTCCCAGCAAATCTGTAGGAAAAGTTTGTGCCTCATCTCTCTAAGAGGAGAAATGAGGCAACACTTCCCTGCCTGACCCTTGCCAGGGGTATCTGACAAGCACATGCAGCATCTCTGCCAGATGCTGATTTAAACCTGGTCTCCTGCTTTTCCAGCATAGGCTCCTCTCTTTCCCAGCATCACTTAGTTCCCAACTGAATCCAAACCCAAACTACACCCTTCAGGATTCACCAGCAAGGAGAACTGCTTCAAACAAAGCAGGAAGCAAACCAAACCCTGCTGCCCACCCCAAATGTTTGGACAGCATCACCACCAGCCTTCCCCCACCAGCTGAGTTCAACAACCACCTGCACACAGTGAGACACTCACACAGCTTCCCTGGCTGACACCCACCTACTCTTCTCTGCCCAACTCCATCAACAATGTTAGGGCAGATTCCTGCTTTCACAGGAGATGTACAACCAGCATGGTGGTACGGCAAAGGGCAAACCTCCTAACAGCTTCTGGTTTTGTTTTCAGCCTGTAGGGGGTTGTTTACAACACTCTACAATTTCTGTGAAGTAATGCTTAACATTTCAGGAGCATGCAGGAGCCCATGGATGGCATGAACCGCTTGAGTCACCCTCCTCCTGTCACAGCAGCTGCCACAGACCAACCAGGCCCGTGGATGCCGGCTGTCACACTCCCCCAGGGCAGCCCTTCCCCCTTCTGCAGCATCCTCAGCTGCTGACACAGGGCAAGGCCCCAGTGACTGAAAGGAAAATACCGCAAGTGCCATGGTAACCATGTGAGGTGACAAACACCCATTTGCTCCTAGGTCATACCACATTTAGTGTAACTGTGGTCACTCCCTTCACTTTCCTGCCCTCACTGCAGCTGGTGTTAATCCAGGGATGTTTTCTTAGGCTTCTAAGTGGTGTTTATCATTCATCAGTTCCCAGCAGCATTGGAGAGACAGCTGACGGCTCACCAAGCTCATGAGGACAGGAGAGCTGTATTCCAGATGCATTGATATGCCTCAAAAGTTGTGACTAGTCACCAAAGCATGACCAGAGCTCAGCCCCTGTGTGTCCAGCTCCTGGGGAGGTGCTGTGATTTTTAAAAGGAAAAATGACCCTCCAAAACTCTATGTGGGAGAGCACCAAGCCCTTAGAGCATCTCCCGCTTTGTGCGCTCTGTGCTGAGAAGAGAGGCAAAGGAAAGAGGAGGCTGCAATATTTTATTTAAAACCACTGCCAGCTCAGAACAGACTGCTGACCTTCACCAGGGCCCGCAGAGTAGCTGTTCTGGTTGAAGCTAATTGGTACCTGAAACAAAAGGCAGGGCAGAGTCGGTGCCAGAAGATGCAAACGGGACTGGCCCACGCTCTCAGCACCAGCGCCGGCAGCACCTGATGCCAGCACAGCACCCAGGTGGAAAGGTGAACCTTCCAGCTGAGGAACCTTCCAGCTGCCTCAGCTGCAGCCCCTCTTGAGGGACACTCCAGGACAAGCAGCTCCAGCTCCAGCCCACTGGCTCTCCTGACAGCTGCCGTGTGGCCGCTCCAGCACAGTGGTTTGTGCCATGCAGATTTCTGCCAGTCCCTGTGGGCACTTCTGCACATCACACACACTGTACAGACACACTGAGCACTGCCATTCCTGACCTGAGAAAAAAACACTTCCTCAGGGTCAAGCAGGGGCAAGGTGCTCCCAGCTGCAGTCTCTGCTGAAGGGGGCCCTTGGCTGGACACTGAAGCACAGGGCACTCAGTGTGTGTGGTGACAAAGGGCTGATCCCAGGAAATCAGTCATCCCCAAGTGACTCCTGTCAGGTTCAGTGCACAGTAGGATAATAAATCCTGGTATCCAGCATTGAGCCAGCCCTGAGAAGCCACAGCAGGGCATGAGCTAGACCTGCACTTGAATCTGAGGGCTCTTGCCATGCTCAAGAATATCTGCCCGCTCTTCTCTGCCAAATATCCCAGGAGAAGAAAAGATCTTTTGAGTGCAACATTTTAAACCTAAATGTGATGCAGTATGAAAATTTCCCTGTATAAAAGCTAAAGGAGGATATAAAATACTTAGAGAGACTGGTGCTGCCACTCTTGTTAGTTCTGGGATATACTCCCTTGCTCCCATTCATGAATAATTTTCTGTGAAACCTGTGTCTGAATGAGTCCTCTCGTGCATTAAATGTCAGCAGTCCTGGAGCCAACACCTGCCCAAAGTTGTACCAGCCTGAAACAGGTACCCTGCACCTACCAGAGATGGTTTGGAAAGCAGAGTGGTGTGGATTGGCTTTTCAAAGCCATGGAGATTCTTCCAGGAGCAGCAACCTGGGGCCACCTGCCCCAGACACGGATCTTGCCAGTCCCACAGGGTTTTTCTGCTCCAGGACTGTGTGTCACTCCCAGTGCCAGCTGCCAGCAGGAACACTGGTTGTGACTGACAGCCTTGCACAACACACGCAAACACCCTGCTCCCAGGGGCTGCTTCCCCAGACAAAAGAAATCCCACTGCTCATGGCAATTCACAAATGAAAAGAAGACTGGTTTCTTTAAATATGATTTATTCCTCAAAGTGTACAACTAGAGCATAAAAATATTCCTTGGTGAAAGCAAACCAGAAAAGGGTAGGAAATTAAGGCCAAAGGAAAAGCATTTCCCTGTTCCAAGGGAAGAAGCCTTCAGAGACAGAGCTCGGAGACTCCTCAAGCTTGGAAGGGAAGGTTGTATTTCTGTATCACAGACACTTCTATAGCAGGTCCATAAGTTATCCATCTCATTGTGACCCATAGCCTGATGGAATGGGTTTCCAGTTTGTTCTCTTTGAGAACCCAATTACTTCAAGTGCATCACACCAGTAAATGAAATCAGTGCAGTGCTTTATTTATTATTAGGCATTTGTTTTTCTTTATTGTGACTACATTATAGCTGCCACAAATACTCCAAGCAGCTGAATTAAAACAACACACTCTTGAAAATTTCCAATCTCTCTAAGCCTTGGTATTTTTCATGTTCTCCAATACTTGGATTTTTCTGACTAATGAACTCTTCCAGTTGCTGGAAAATATTGAATGCAATTAGTACTTCAATGCACAGCCTCGATGTACGCCGTGCCTCGCAGCTGAGCACTGTGAAAGAGCCCAGGGCTTGGCAGAAGAACTAGAAATCCAGAAGATAAAAGAGAGATTTATGCACACTCCCACCAAGGCCTAATGCAGAATTTAATTGGCAGGGTTAGCAATAAAGGGGCTGCAGTGAGAGCACTGAGGTTGTGGCCCCAGTACAACTCACAAAGCAGTAACAAGTTATGATTCCCAGGCTAAAGAATTAGAAATTACATTTGGTTCCTCAGCTCAGACTCCCCCATACCAGGCTGCACAACGTGACCAAGGAACTCTATTCCTTGCTTCTCCCAGCCCAGGTTTCTCTCTTCAAGGGGAGATACAAATCACCCCCTCCAAGCCTTCTGCAATTGCATCCAGCCTGTGCCTGCACTGCTGCTGCAGCTGCTGCAGCTCTCTCTGCAGGCTGGCCTCTCTCACCTGCAGCTCTGTGATCACCTCTGCAGCACTGACAGCTGCAACAGCCTCCTTGGACACACACTGACCAAAGCCCATTTTGCCAGCAGGGTGTTTGCTCCTCAGCACCAGCCTGCACAAACCGTGCATTTTGTTTTTCTTTGGAGCACAGAGGGATGTGAGACCTCTCAGTTTTAGTTCAGTGCTTTCCTGTATCTTTCTAGCAGTGGCAGAGAACCTCTCCTTCTGTAGTTCTTCTCTTGTTGCCACCTGTAGAGGGAAGAAAAAGAACAGGAAGGGAAGAGTATGGTACATTTCTGTGAAAGAAATCCTCCCCCCAGGAAACAACACCAAACATCATGTTTGGACTAGGACATACCCAAAAGAGGAGCCAGCTGTGAGTGTAAACTAAAATGTGTGGCAGAGCAAACTGAACGAAGCCATCGTGTGCTTTCAGGCAGGCAGCAGCCTCAGTACCCAGAGAGCTGCCTGTAGTCATTTGTTTGCAGATCAAACAGGGTCCAGCAGCCCCTCCAGTGATGATTTACATACAAGGCCTCTGCATTCTCCCCTCTCACTGGGAGTGGGTGGGGCGGCTTCCCAGCAAAACACACGCAGCAAAAAGGGAGACCCAGCAGAGTCACCTGCATCCCTGTTGTGCTTTGAGCCACCAGGTTGTCAGATTAACTGCCTCATGAACAACAGCATTATTTCTCTTTGTAAATGTTTCCTGTGCTTTGCAATGCTGAAAGGGAGGGGTGACAACTGTAAGCAAGCAATTCCTTAATTCTCAGCTCTCATTATGGGGTAACAATTAGGAAAAGGAAAATAATGGAGCACAGTCAAGCAGAGGCCAAGACCAGGCAGCACATTTTCACTGAAGACAAGCTCCAATAAAATAAAAGCTTTTCTTGTGACAGCATCACAGTCTGGATTATAAAAGCAATTGTATATACTGGGACTTTTCCAAAGCATTTGATTTAATGTTCTCTAACAATCTGATTTGAAGAACTTGCAAGATGGTAATTGCCTTGCCAATTTTACTAGTGGATTAAATATGAATTCAGTGACTCATCTCAAAATGCACTTGTCAGTGGGGAAACATCTGTAAAAGAGGCACCCTGCTAAGGCCTTCAGGGAAATGGTTCTTGGTCCAATGGGATTTTCTGTTTCTGCTATGGCAAAAAGCTGCCAAATCAACTCAGTCAAAAAGCAGCAAAGTTTCCCAAAAGCGATGCTGCCTCTGCAACCTGCACAAATCCCAGAGCTCTCCTGAGACTTGTGCACAGTTCTGGAGTTTGTGCCTCAAAAAACCACAGGGAAACAGAGAGTAGGATTCACAGGCTGGGCATCCAGTGACCCACAGCCCAGAACACAAACCTCAGAATATGAAACTTAAAGAGTTCAATATATTCCATTCATGGAGACAGACATGCAGTTTGTTTTACTTCCTAAAAGGAAGTGGGGAAAAAGGTGGTAAAGATCAGACTTTGCTGACAAAGCCATAAGAAGATCAAAATTCGAGTTAAGATATTCAGCTTCAGAGTAAGACACTGTTTCCTACTGTGAGGATAATGAACCATGAAATGCTTCAATGCAGCTCCAGGGATGAATCCTTTGGCCAAAGCTCAGCTCAGGTCAAGCTCAGTGCTAATGATACCCCTTCCAGCCTTGAAATTGCTCTGCAACCCCTCCCCTGCCTGCCCGTGGGTGAAGCTGAACAACTCCTTGGGGTTTTAAATCTGCAGATCTGCATTAAGATATCGGTACCTCAGACATCACAGCTTTGACAAGTTCCCTGTAAGTCAAGGATATTTTGGCAGCTCTCTGAAGCACCAGAGATGAGGCAGAGCTCAAAGCAGCCCCAGCTGCAAGGACAAGAGTCCTAAGGTAGTGAAGCACCTGCAGCATTTCCCCCTGTTGAGCTACAGCTGCTCAGGGTCAGACCAGCTGCTGTCTGTGTGAAGAAAAGGATTTTTATCCCCCAGATCAGGGGGGGGAAGGTTTTATTACTGAAACAAGTTCAGAAGGGTATGACATGCAGGGGATCAGTCTGCATGCTCTGACAGTGAAACACTGGAGGTGTGACAGCTGCAGTCACAGTTTAATTCCTCCACTGACACCAACTTCACCAGG
Source organism: Ploceus nigricollis (assembly GCA_013399945.1). NCBI lineage: Eukaryota > Metazoa > Chordata > Aves > Passeriformes > Ploceidae > Ploceus > Ploceus nigricollis. The sequence continues at coordinate 13,014 of VXBC01003944.1, read as the reverse complement.
GCTTCGCTCACTCCTCCCACATCTTCCTTCAGAATATCTTCATGAGTTTTGCAGCCAAGTAACTAATCCTCTCCGTAGTCTTCTGATGAGTTATTCTCACCCCTCAGCCTCAGCTTAAAGAAGATTAAGAAAATCAATCAAATCAGAAAAGGAGTAAATTTCTCTGAATTTTTACTAACACATTAAAGGCTTTATCGATGCAGAACCATCTGTTAGAGGAGACCTCTGTTGATTAAGGCATTTGAACAGAGAATTGAAGCTGAGAGAAGTCTATCTTTGTCCTTGTCCAAGAACCAGGGGTCCCTCTTTATCATAATCCCCAAGGAATCCCAGGGACATCTCTTGCTGTTGGCTGTAAGAATAACTGAGGTGCAGTCATCTAACAGCACTTCAGGAGGAACAAAACTGAAAAAATAAATTCAGTGTTATCTGGTCTCCCCACAGCCAATGAATAAATGGAAAATGATGTTTGCACAAAGTGGATTTAACACTGGAATCCAGGATGGGAAAAATTTCCCATCAGTTACAAACAACAACATCACTCAGCAAACAGTGCCCACAAGATGTTATTTATTTTTCACATTAAACTCCAGCAGAAGCACAGTAAGGCTGTATAAAAGCATTCCTAATGAAACATAGGTTTTCATACTCTCCACCAGTCAAAACTGGAGAATTTTATTATCCATTAAGCAAGGCACATGATGGAGGAGCAGCATGCTCCTCTCAGCACTGAGTGCATCGAGTTCCAGCCCACAGCAAGAGCAGGGATGGGAATTACTGCAGGGAAGCAGGAGCAGTTGTAAGGACAAGGACAACAGCCCTAGAGCCAGGGAAACAGAAGTGCAACAGAACCTACACCCAAGTATCAGAAGGATGCTGCACATGCTAGCTTCTATAAAGAGGACCAGTGTTTCCTGAGGTAACATTAGATAAAGAGGGGAAATTTTTAAAATTATCAATATTAAATAAGATAACAAGTTCAGCAAAGCACTATTTATTTCCTATCAGCACAATCTGGAACTGGAAAGCTAACTCCAGTTCTGTTCTTCTTGGAAGGCTCTGCAAACATATGTATGGCCACAGATACTCTTGTTGCACTTTATAGATTTCAACTGCTAAAAATCTCTGAGGGTTACCTTCAAGCAATATCCTTTACTCTTCACATCCTGAATGCTTGTGAAAATACTCAATAATCTCCTCCTGTATGGTTAATTGATGCTCTTTAACAGCTTGCTGTCTCCCATTAGTCAGCATACAATGATTATTCTGCTCTGCAAAACAATCTCAACAGACCACTTTGTATTAAACAAACATATTGTAAAAGATTAGGAGCCTCAGCATTTTGTGCCTGCCGTTTCCATCCCACAGCTCTGCCTTTCAGCCTCAATCTACCAGCTGGAATTTGAATTCCCAATTAGGTGTGTAGTGCTGTCTGAAAACTGCTGCACATCCTCTCCAAATAAATACAACAACATGATAATCATCCTTTCCACTCGTACAGAACCATCCTCATCCCAAAGGGACCCGGTGCACTTTGAGAAATTCCACTCCAAACACAGAGGGAATAAGCTGATGAAGAATCAGCATCTTCAAACTGACAAATATCCTGCTCTGCAGTGGGTTGGCTACTCCCTTCCCAGCTCTTAATTTCATGGCTCTTTGGGACAGGACAGTGGCCAAACTGCCCTGAGTGTGCCCAGATGTTTTCCTTTAGATAACTTCAGTCTTCAAAAGGTGTTAGGAACTAAAAGCTAATGGGAAAACTGTAATAACTTAGATATTCTAAGAAGAAGCCAACAAACCAGTGGAGTTGCAGGGAGCAGTACTGCAGCTGGGATCAGACTGAAAAGGGACCAAAGTGACAGCCAGCCTGGGCTGTCCTCCCCAAAGCTGGCACGGTGCTAAGGGCTGCACTGTGCACAGGCACAGATTCTGCTGGCATATCCACAAGCAGGAATGTGCAAAGGAATAAGCACTGTAATGAAACAGACCTCTCCAACATTGGCTGGAGGGTGGGCAGAGACAGGTGGTGGCATGGTGGAACTAAGGCAGGCAGGACATCCGGCAGGTATGGAAAGGATTTACCACCTCCCTGGGACATCCCTGGGATGCTGCCTTCACAAAACCATTCAGGCTGGCATCTGATTGAGGAAAATGGCCAAGCCAAAGCAGAAAAGGATGGGCCCAGTACAGAGCTGGAAAGGGGAATATCCAAAGGGGAGGCACATCCAAACACCAGGCTGAGCAGGCAGCTTGGTTAATCCACCGTGGTGGATTAACTCTTGCACCAATGCACAGAAGAGGCTTTGAGCCTGCAAACACCTACACACATGATTAACTCCTCCAGTACCTCCTCAGCCCAACCTTCTCTAAAATGTCTTCTACACAAAGGTAGCTGGCTGAATGAAAAGAACAGCCAGTACTGTCTCACCTATTTTCAGTCCTGGGAATCCTCTGCCTTTGAATAAATATTGTAACAATGACTTCAGTGGGCAAATCATGGCAAAGGTAACATTGCATATTTTGAGTAAGCTGCCTTCCAGTTTCTTTGCATGTTCCACAGCTTTGAGGCCAGAAGGGTGTTACCCGCCCACATTCACCTCCCCTGACCATGTGACAATTTGCCATGTGGACAGCCCCAGTCTTCTGCTGCCCACCTAGTGAAGCTCTGCCTCCATCACCTGCTTAGATGCCCTACACACTCAGCTCACTTGATCCCTCCTCAAAAAGAGACCTTCCAGCCCTTCAGCTCCTTCACATTTGCCTGCACCTTTCTGGTAATGAGCTTCCCAGAGCTCTGTGTTTCATTCCACAGGGCTTGGAATCATGCCAGAGAGGCTGATCTCTCTCCCATTTTTAATAACTCACTAACAAAAAATGCAGTAAAAATTACACACAAATTATTTCTTTTTCTGCTGAAAAGCAAGCTGAACATGAATTTATTCGGAGAGAATGTAACCAACACGCAAGACATCCCAAAGAGATGCTAAGAGATCTAGATAACCACATCATGTTACTTATATCATTTCCAGTAATGGCCTAGCTGAAGTGACAATCTCCCAAATGCTGGAAGCCAACATTTCAGCTTGTTGAAACTTCACATGGCCACCTGAAAGCCTCGCAGTTGCATCCTTGAAGGAAGCCACTAGCTAGAGATGAAGGTTTAAAAAGCAGCAGCAAGGAAAGGTCCAAACATCTACTTCCAGGAAGAGGAGGCGGAATCATAGGAGCATTTCCATTTTATGATGTATTGCTGCCAGCTTCAAAGAAGGAATAGCAAACAAATTGTGGAATTCACATTCTCTGGACAGAGAGACATAATTCTGTCTCTGAGGAGTTTTGCTGGAGAAGCACAGAGAGAAGAAGAGAAAACAATTCTTTATCTCTCCTCCTTTGTTTTCCCCATGTGGAATGTGTTTGGAGATTGTTCACCTGAGGTGATTGCTTGATTGGATTCTGGTGAAGGTGTTTGGATTAATGAACCAATTGAATTCAGCTGTGCTCTGGACTCTCAGCAGAGAGTCACACCTTTGTTGGTTAGATATGGTAAGTTAAGAAGTAAGTATGTACAATGGTATAGTATCTCTTTAAATAGTATATTAATGAAATATAGTATAGTTTTAATAAAGTAAGTGTTCAGTATTCCAAAGCCTTGGAGTCAGATGTCAATCAATCAATCATTTTCCTGAGTCGGGGGTCGCCTTTTTACTATAAAACAAATGGCTGGAATTTCTTTTGAAGTGGATGATAAAGACCAGAATCATGCCATTACTTTTAAATCACAATCTCTTCATATAATTCTAGGAGTCTTGCAGAAACAGCTAGAACAATATTGTTCAGAAAAAAACACACTGCACAAGCCTAGAAATGGCACATTTTCTGTCTCCAGTCCTATCTGTCCACTCCTCCTCTCATATTTCCCTTATGAACAGTGAGAAGACCCCATATGCATAGAGGATGAAACACAAATTATCCTTGCCAAGCTGTACAGATACTACACTGTGATGACTGCCTTTGCCAGGAAACACAATGAGCCTCCTTTGTGCTCCCAGACACAAGGAACAAACAGAAAAATCTCAGATCTTGTCTTGTGGGGTTGGGGAGTGAAAGGAAATTAGGAAATATAAACAGACAAAATATCCAAGCCACCAAGTCATGCTCCTTTGCCATCAGGGCATAATAACCCAACACATTTCATAAACTCTGAAAACACCAAACAGCATCTGACTTGCAGAATTTTGTATTCCTAAAGGCTGCTCATTTCTGAGTTTTACTCTGAACTTAAAATCATGTCTAAGAAGGCCCCTGTGCCCGGGGAGTTGAAAAGGATGAAGTGAAATATTACCTGCTTGGCAATATAAGATTAATGAAGGGTCAGACTGCAGGAAGAGAGGAGACCTGCAGGCCAGCCAGTGCACTCTCCACCCTGGCTCCAAACAGCTCCCCAGCACATCACAACATCTCCAGCAGTGGGTTCCCCAGCCTGGAGGAGCTGCCCAGGGCTCTCAGCCTCCATGCAAACTGAGCAGACTCAAATTCAACAGACAAGAATCAATTCTAGATAAAGGTCTGGAAGTGAGGAATGAAAGTGGGATAAGCACGGAGATATCGCCGGGATGGATGCTGAGCAGAAATCCTGACAGCTGGCCACTGGAAACCAGGAATGGCAAATTAACACTGCTTTAGGAGCTCTCCCTTTCCAGAGTGGAATCCAAATCACTCCAGGGGCTGAAACTTACAAGCACTTGTCTTTAATCAGTACAAACACTTTATAAAGGATCACTATTTATACCTTGTGTTGCCTTTCAGTTTAGTGTTTTTTCCACTACCACCCCCCAAGAAATGCCTTGCAGAGCTGCAATCCCAGCTGACAGTCTATGTGGGATACAGAAAACAGGATACAGAAAAAGAAATAAACAAGGATTTGCAGACTACTTTTAAGAAAACCTTCCTTGTAAGCACTTAAAAAACAGCATCAAGTACAAAAGAAATGAGCAAAAGGAAATTATAAGCAGAAGTATCAATAACATATTAGGGGGAAGAGCAGAGTCCCCTCTAAGTACAGGAGAAATACCTGTAAATATGAAAAGAAAGTAGAATATAACCAAAACAGCCAGAGGGATCCCACAATTCCCACCCACAAGTCCTCTGTGTTCCTGTACAAGGATTTCCTCACTGTTCAACATGCATTCTGTATCTTGCTGCACACGGTGTAGCCATGAAAAGCAGCACCCAAAGAGGATGCCCAGGCAGAGTTTGTCTCAAATATCATCAGAGATAGCAGGAACTGAACATGCCAGCACTGCTTCTCTTTGTACAGAACAAAAATCAATAACCCAGGAGGCCTGTGTGACCCCAAAGACATAAAAACAAAGCTTTTTTCACACATAAATAGGGTGAGGGCTTTAGCCTTCTTTAACAATAAACAATAATTTGGCTGGGGCACCAGTTTCTTTTAACAAAAATGTTTGCCTATTTTTTTTTGAACAATGATGGTTGAGGGTATGAGAAATGCTTTCCTTCCTTAGCTGTAGACAGTGACCCATTCAGGCTCAGAGGAGCAGAGAAAGGCACTGTTTCAAGGGATGCTGTGAATGCATAATTGACGGAAAATCAAATCCTGCAGCTCCTACTGCTGGGAAAAACAATAGAGCAGGGGGGACAGGACCCTACAGAGCCCATGAAGCTCAGACATTTGCTGAGACGGAAAATCAGGCCCTAAATTTTCAGAAAATAATCTAAAGGCATTTGCTGCTTATATACAAAAGTCCACAAATTAAAGCAAAAGCAATATCTGAAATCAGCTGTTCTGGAAACTACAACACTGAGTAAGCAGGTGTTCTACTATAAAAAACACCTTACCCCAATTTCAAATTCATGTCTTATAGTAACTTGCCCAAATGTAATTTCAAGCCTGTAAGGAAGTTAGAGTTAGTACTGCAGCTCTATAAACCTTGTCTCATTGAATCAAGCTTCTCTGCTGTCAGCTTTCAAGGGTTTTAATTTTCTGCTGCAATTTCTATACACTCAAGACTAACTAGTTTAAAAAGCTAGAAACCATCACTTTCTATTTTAATAGCTGAAGACTTCCCACACTGTCCTGCCTAAATGAGGTTTCTTTCTTCTCGTAAGAGCATTGATTGTACACAAAGAGACTTGAAATAGCCCATTTAATGTCAGTTTTCATGCATTGGAGGATTAAAGTCATAATAAACTGTTTGAATAGTCTAATCTATCACAAAGCACAGGCTACAGTCTCTCACCTGGTAATTTCTGCAATGTTCTCCTATATTTTGGTAAACTAGAAACATATAGTTTTGGGTTTCTAAACACAGACTCCAGCAGATTAAAATACTAACCTATCACTGCACTACCCCAGCAGTGAAATGCAATTATGGTTCAAAACATGCCCTTTTTCAGCAAGTTCCACCCCAGCCACTGGGTCTGCTCATACCATCTTTCATCCAAAGTCTAACACCCTCAAAACTCCACTTCTGCCCAGGAATTTGCAGAATGTAGTCCAGCTATGAACTTTGCCTTGGTTAAATGACACTTTTCTCACTTCTCAAAAAGCCAGACCAAATTCATTCCTTTATTACCCTTCTGTTAATCCTTTCCAACCTTTCAACCATTTCCCATCTGTGGTGGTGGTGGTGTAAGTGGTGCCAACACAGTTCATTAAACTCTGAATTGCGATCTGTATCTCACCTGTCCTTCAATGACCAGTGGCAGATAGCAACACTTAGTTGCCAATAACCTAACAACTTTTCCATGACCCGTTACCCTCTATTTCCAAAGGCCATAAAATGGAAAGGTTTGCATGTAACCAAAATCAAACTGACCTGAGGTACAGGAATTGGTACTTCTTACTAAACCCAACCCCAGCAAAAGGAAGAAATTTAAATGATGTCTTTTGGCTTAACGATAATTACAGCAGCTAAAGCAAAATGTCACCTCAATATAATCACCAATTTTTAACACTTGTTATTAGGTCAGCATGAGGAAAAATCTCAGTCCTTTGGAACTGGTGGTGAATAAATGAGAGGGGTGATCCCAAAGTAACATTAACGGGGGCATTATTTTAAACTATGAAGATATTTTAGAAGGGCTGTAAAGCTGAGCTATAGCAATTGACAGAAGATGTAATTATACAAGCAGCTGCATTCCAAATTTTGCTGGGATCTGCAATTTCCTGCAATTAGGGAGGAATGTATGCATCTCCAATCTTATGCATTTTGAAGCAAGACATTCACCATCAGAAGAATGCTGGCTCCTGGTGCACCTATTGTCATTCCAAAATATGGTGACAGGGAAGCCAGGGAGAAGATGGTTCCCTATCATACCTAGGAACAGATCTGATAACTAGAAATACAGTTTTAATACCCAGAACACCCTTAGCTGCATCTGAGGAGAAGAGTTGCCACTGCTGCTCCCTGCTTCAATTAAACATCAGATACTGCAGAGCACTTCCTAAGCCTTCAGATCAGCATCCACACTGCTCTCTCCAATGGAAAGAGGGTGAGGAAGCACAGTAATGGGAAGCTAGATGCTAATTAAAGCATTTGACTCAGATAATTTCATAACAAGGAGTGACCTGATCTTGTCAGGATGGATAACAGATTTTCTTGGGGTTTGCTTGGTTTGTTTTGGGAGCTTTTCACTTTGGTTTTTCTTTAAGATAATCCAATGGCTCTGTACTTAAGAATCATGTCTCTAAATTCCTTGATGGGAGTCAGAAAAGTCAATTTAGCTTAAGGTAAAGGAAAAGGATACAGGATTAAGAAAAGAGAAAAACATTACTATTTTTCAGGGTCTTTACCAGAAGATTACAAATACCCCCCCTGAATATCAATAAAGGCACATGACTGATAAAAGCACTGCCTGTGTGCTGAGCCTACAAAGAACTGGAGCACAGGCAAAGCCAAGGGGAAATGAATCCTCTCGGGCCTGAGAGCAGCTGAGCTGCACAGGGAGCCCGTGTGGCAGAGCTGCTCAGGGTCAGGGCTGTCCCAGCTCTCCTCCTGCCCTGGACCTGCAGAGGCTGCTCCTCCAGAGACAGCCCTGTCATGGATCCTTAAGGGCCAGACGGAGGCCAACAGCCCAGACTCAGCTATGCTGAGAGCCTCATCACATCCATCCCTCCTCCACAGAGCTATAAAAAGGTATCCTGGCGCAGGGGAGACCTTATCACTCTCTAAAACTCCCCAAAAGGAGGGAGATCAGCCTCTTCTCCCAGGGAAGAAGTAATAAGACAAGAGAAAATGGCCTCAAGCTGTGTCAGGGGAGGTCTAGGTTGGATATCAGGAAAAATTTCTTCACTAAAAAGCTTGGCAAATGCTGGAACAGGCTGCCCAGGGAAATGGCTGAGTCACCATCCCCAAGGAATTTAAAAGACACGTAGATGTGGCACTAAGTGACATAGTTTAGTGTTGGATTTGTCAGTGCTGGCTTTGACTCCATGATCTTGGCAGTTTTTTTCCAATCCAAAGGATTCTATGATTCCATGATTCTGTTCCATAATATTTTCTGTACTCTCTGTTTCTGATTTTTTGGCATTCCAGTGGCTAACTTTTGAGGAGAACAACTGAAATCAAAGGAAAAAAACAAACAGGAGTCAAAAATGTAATTATATTACCACAGCAACTCTGCAGATCCAGACAAGGACAGGTCTTAAAATAATAAATGGTCTTCAAAGAAATTTCTGCACCACCTCTGCTCACCTGAAGAGGATGCCAGCACAAAGGGAGCAGACACAAAGCTTCAGCAAGAGCATCCAAGCTGAGCAGAATCCCTGTGCTCTGGAGGCAGGAGCTCACCTAAACCTCTTCAGCTCCTTCCCAAGATGTGCACGCCTGCCACTCGGGACAGCCTCTGCCCTGAGAAGTGGGACAGCTCCAAGCAGCATCAGCAAACTTGCAGACTCTTTACCAGCAACTGCAAGGAGACACAGTCCAGACTTGTGAAAGTCCCATATGCCACACAATTCTGAACGCACACCACAGGAAATAAGAGGAAAAAAACCCTATTTTCTTCTCCAAATTAGAAATCTTGAGCATTTTACAGTAATTAAAAAGGTTCCATTCTACCATTCCAGCCTTTCAAAATGCATTTCTTTTTAACTACAGTTTTATCTCTAGACTTTCCCAAACCCTTGAATTCCATTAGAAGATCACAGAAATTAAAGTAGGAATAGGCACATACTGAAAATATATGATATGAAAACCAGAATATGTCAGTGTAAGTAATTTAGACACTTGCAAAAAGGCTGCTGTGCTACTCTGAAAAAGACCCTGACAACTACAAATTACAAAGGAAGACAACAGACAAGTATTGCTTTGGATAATAAATTGCTCACTTACTTTTCAATTTGTTCTACCAAACTTTTATCTTGGGCACCAGAGACAAACACTGATGATAGATCATCTCAGATCTAAGTGGTCTGCAGAGGCTTGGAGGGTCCCACTTTGCTTTTAGAATACTTTTATCACTGCACAACATGAAAGTAGCCACTTCAGAAAGAGTGCTGCTTGTGCCCTGCACATCTCTGTATCATCCTGCTCCGAGAGAACGGGATGTGAAACTTGAAATTCAAGCAATGGGGTCCTTGTATGGACAGCCAACAAAAGCAGTGTTCATACAAACCACTCCTAAAATACAGAGATGAGAGGAAGGTATTACCACCTAGTCATACAAATTTTCAGAAAAGAGTTTTTCTTACCCAAGAATTACAAACAAAAAGAAAGCCCCAAAAAACCCCAAGACTTCCAGGGAATTTGTTCACCCCCAAACTGGTTTTGTTCCCAGTTAGAAAATACTCCCTTGTCCCTTCCAGGTGCTTTGCATGACCACTGCAGAACCTCCCGCAGCAGCCAGCCCTGCAGCTCCTATCCCAACTTTTGGGATCCAGAGCAGTAAAGGTCATTCCAGCAACACAGCCTACCCACAGCTATGGCACGAGGAAAATGAACTTTAACTCCTAGGTGATTTCCTACAGAAAACACTTTCAGAGGTTCAGTGCAGACATTTTCTAAAGCCACTGCTCTTACAATGCATTCAGCAGGGTCCATTAGCTCACAGTGTGAGGGTGAGGAGCAGCTGTAGGTGCATGTGAGGCTGCCTGCATGGCCCCTGTGACTCCTACAGCAGCTAAAGGCCAGGCCCTACAGCCAGCCTGCAAAGGCAGACAATCAAACAGCTCTCAGGGCTTAGAGAGAGACAGTAAAATAAAGAAAAACGGTGAGTTTGGAGCTCAGAAGAGTACTAAGGCTTTATTTAGATGCATTTCTGGCTGGAGAGAAGATATGTGACAACACTAAATTACAGATGTACTTTTATGTCAGCTCTTCCACAAGCACAAGGGACAAAGACAGAAACAAGGTGGATACTTTCTTCTCTTATGATCAAGTACCCTTGATTTCAGGCAGGCAACTGAGAGAACAAGGCCAAGGTTTCAAGAACAAAGGAAATGAAGTTAAGCTTTGAATGCCTGGATGCAAAGAATCCTTCTAAAAGCACCTCTGTTAACTCACCAAAAACAAAACCCAAAAAGAAACAACCCAAGCAGTGCTGCAAAGCACTCAGTGACCCCAGCTCCTGCTGGCAGAGGGGAACCCATCCCCACAGTCTGCCTGGAGCTGCAAAGCCAGCCAGGTACCTCCTGGAAGTTCCTGGCCCCAAAACCCACTCTGAAAGGTGCAGTAAAACACACTAATAGAGCTTCAGGTGGAGCTGTCTAAAATGAGCCTCTGGCTGTGGGGTTTAACACAGCCTCTGTCAGCCAGAATTAGCTGTGACCCCCAAGTGCTGCCCTTGTGGAGGATGTGTGCTGTTGTGGCTCATCACTTGCAAGACAAAATCCAGCAACTCTGTGGTTGCTGGTACCTCAAATCCCACCCATCAGCCTTGAAGCTTTTCAAAAAATAGTGGTGCTGGGACCTGTGCTTCCATATCTTGTGCATCTGAGCCCTGCAGACATTCCTAGTCTTCATCCTTGTTTTATTGTGTGCTTTAACTGTGAGAGCCTAAGTGCTATACTTATTTCTTAAAAATGCACTAAAACATTTACAGTGGCTACAAAACAGTGGCTTCTCTCATTGCAGTGGGGGTTTTTTACACTTTATCGTTAAATAAAGCTCATCTGAAATTTACTGGAGTATAATTCTCCAGCTGCATTTATTACATTGCCTTGGTCAGTATCCAACATCTTCGTAAATAATGCAAATACAATATTAACTCTGGTTATTTTTTATACTTTAACTGATCCTGTCACCTGAGCAAACATTCTGCATTTTGGCAAAGGAAGGGAAAGCAGCATCTTCTGGGAAGCAAGAAAAACTTTCACCCACGCTTCCTTCAAACCCCAGAGTTCTGCACACAGAACAGGAGACAGCACTCAAGTTTTTAATGTTCCCCTTCTCCCTAAGGAGCTGCAGTCTTTTAGCCTACATAAGCCCCATGAAAAATGTCAGGCTAGGTAATTTATTTCCAGTTATGGTTTTTGTGTGTGTTTGAAATCAGTTTGCTGATTTAGCCACTGGTACACAGAGTGCCTCTGTGTCTCACACAGCTCGTCACTCTTTCAGCAATCTGCACAAAAAGTTGCATCTGCAAACCAAGAATAAACATTTATCTTTCCAACTCTTTGTATGCTGCAAGCTTAACGTTGACTATTCAAGCCTGGCCAGCCTACACAGAGTTCTCAGAAGCAAGCAAGAGTCTTTCAAACAATCTTCCAGCTCTGCTTATGTTCAGTAACTTTTCACATGCACTCCAGCTCTAAACCAGGCCAACTTGGGACTTCAGGTCTAAAGCAGATTTTAGATCCTGCTGTCAAAAGGAGAACAGGTGCACAGGCATGATTCCCTTTCTCCTTCCATCAAAAGAGAGAGCACGCTGCCTTCCATCAACAATCACCTGGGTCTCTACAGGCACTTACCAGAAACAAGGGGCCTCGGATCTCCTGCTAGGAATATTGATGAGTGAGGAACAAACCAATGCAAGGAAATTCAAGAGCAAAGAGTGAATGTAAAGATCAGTATTTACTTCCTACTGTTTACAGCAGCTTCATGTTTTCTAATAGCCTAAATCTGCTAAAGCCACAACAATTCCACCAGCAGCAAATTTAATCCTACATTTAACTAAGAACTGCACATGAGAGCCATCAGATTTGTCCCTCCTTGACATCTTCCCATTCGTGTCCCCCACTGCTGCCTTTGATGGATGTTTTGGTTGATCTCTGTGGGTTCCCCCCCTACCCAGGCATCTGGGCCCAGCCAACCATGCACTTCCAAAAGCTGCTCTTGTGGTCTTGCTAGTTCTTCAATTTCTTTTCGCATGAGGAGCTCCACTGACAGCTGCTCAGGGCTCCAGATGGAGGTTTGCAAATACAAAGTGGAACACAGAAGCGTTCTGGGACCAGGAAAGGGAATATGCTGACTGAGGAAATACACCAGCACTGAACCATTCCCCACCACTCCTCCACTTCCTCCGCCCCAGACAGAATGGATAATTAACTGCTCGTTACACTAACATCTTCATATTAGCAAAAAGCCCAGGGAACTAGAATGAACAGCAGCAACAGCAAAGATGAAATGGGAACAGTGTGCTCACAAAAAAAAAAAAAAAAAAAAAAAAAAAAAAAAAAAAAAAAAAAAAAAAAAAAAAAAAAAACACTCCAAAAAAAAGTTTTTTTGACAAGCTTCAGAGAGTTCTTCAGTGAGAGCTCAGCTGTAGCTTTGCCACAAATCCCTGGTTTAAGGCAGAGGAAACACAACACCAGTGCAGGAAGGAACTTAGCCCCCAGGAGCCAGCCCAGCCACACCCGTGCCCCTCACCATTCCCATGCTGCAGAAAGCAACAAGACTTTTATCTTTTCCTAGAAGTGGCTACTAGGGACCCACAGCTCCTCACCCTCTCTCCAATTATTATGAGGCATAAAGAAAAACTTTGGAAGTGCATTTTTCTGAGTTGATAAAATTCAACTCCATCTTGAGTGTAATGAACAAGGTCCCGGTG
>VXBC01003943.1:216271-258258 GCA_013399945.1 Ploceus nigricollis | reverse complement strand
TTTTTTTTTTTTTTTTTTTTTTTTTTTTTTTTTTTTTTTTTTAAATTTACAGTGGAATTTACCTGCATTTGTATTGTGTCAGAGCTGCCAGCATGCTTTGCTCTTGTGATGCATTCAAAGCACTCACATCACCCTGGATATTTCAGTGGCAGCTGCTGACCCTTGCCCTGTCTTATTAGTTGTTATCAGGTGCTGAGTTCCTTCAGTAAACGTGGTAAAAGGTATCAGTCAGTCCCTCAGCTTGCTAGGGTTGCTTCAGCAGTGGCCAAGGGGGAAGGAAACTGTTTCCAAAATGGCCTGCTGGTTGGTCCTTGGCTGGTGTGCACTAGGGACAGAGACAGCCTGAGAGAAGGATTGAAGAGAAGCTGAGCCTTTTCTGGGTCTGAACTCAGTAAGGATCAGGAGCTCCTGGTGGCAAGTTGTTGTCCATGAGACCATACATGTAAGAATCCATATACACTTCTGTCCCCATTATGGACCTAAAACTGATTTTTCAGGCTCACACATACTTATTTCAGACTGTGGTGTGGGCCATTGTACAGCCCTAAGGTTTCTCTCAGCAACAGGTATTCAGGTATATATTTGGTAACAAACTTCTCTGCTGAGATCTTAACTGACACTCACTGATTTTCTTCTACAAAGAATTATCTGAAATTAGAAACCAGAAATACTTCCAACAATAGTGTCTCCCTATTGTTAGGAAATCTGAATGTCTGAGCTGGTTTTTCATGATTAAAAGCATTTATATGAATGCTACTAGTCACAATTACTGGTTGAATTGAAGAGAAATGTTTGCTCAGCAGTTTGCTAAGTAAGATACAACCTTCACATAGCATGAGATTTTTTTCATTTTGTTAAATTTCTTATGACTTCCTATCTGTGCCCAGTAGGAGCTTTTGTCTGAGCTGCTGCAGGAGCCTGTGACAATCTGCAGAACCAAAATGTTAAGGCATTGTTTCCAATATAAGTTGTAAATTGTGGTAACATTTCTGGATTAACTAGTAGGATGTGTGGTGGCAATCTTCCTTTTTATTGATGTGAACAGTCAGACCTTGGGCTTAGTTCTAGGTAATTTGAAGAAAATTAATTGATTACTAAAATGAACCTTGTCAAATGGAAGAAGCCTGTGCAACAAAAACAAGCTCAGAACCTGTACTCTTTTCAAACTGCCACCAGATAACAGTGTTCCATCAGATTTTAAATCTATGACTTCACTCTTAGTTGCCACTGAGAGGCTGTTCTTCTGCATTGTATTCCTTGCTATGCTGTCAATAATTTTGTAACAGACATCTTAGTTAAGATTCCATTAAAATTTCCACTGCAGTCCCCTTCAATCACACCTTGGTTTATTTTAAAAGAATTGTCAACCTAAGAATATTTTAGGAGTAAGCTTGAACAAAACTGATTGCCTTTAAACTCTGCAGATCTGGAAAAACCCCTTTTTCTGCTGTATAAAAACTCACTCAGGTTCTGAAGGCTAGGACTCCATGGTAATCTGAATGTGTCCCATGTAAAATGTTTCTCAAGTTTAGAATCTTAATGCTGCATTTCTAAAGCCTGAGATGTATAACCTAGATTATTTAATTAAATATGTGTTTTTTGTGTTGCTGTTTTATCCAGAGATTCAATACAATAAATATAAGTAATAACTGTTCAAATACTTACAGCTCTCCCAATGCTATTGATATCAATCTTGAGAGCAGGCTGTCTTGAAGATGATTGTCACAGGAAAAAAGAATGGTGCCTCTGAGTGCTGTTTGAAGTTATTGGGAAATCTAGCAGGAGATACCCAGATAAATTTTAGATGTAAGTGCTGATCTTGCCGTATAGAAAGAGAAATTTCAGCCTCCTGAATGGTTTAGTAAGAATATTTATACACAAACACTAGTGTTGCTTGAAATCATCAATTTACAAACAGGATATTTGCACCAAGTTGGGAAAGATTGTAGATGCTGTTGGTTTTGTCTTTGTGCAGGAGCATGGATTAGACTAGAATTATGGTGTGTCATTCATGGGCTTGTGGTCAATGAAGTATCAAAGGTGGTACATGAAAGCATTGCCATGAATTGAATGCTTCAGTCATAATCAACTGCTACAGAGATGCGGATTTGAGAGCACTCTTAAAATATTCGCATTAATTGCATTTGAAATCGTATTTATAGGAATGAAAACATGACTGTAAAATAGCTTATTAGTCTAAACTATGCCATGATCTTTCCTGACAAATGTTAAACAATAAGGTATGTCAACCAATTTGATTAAATCAGTCAACTATTTGATTTGTCATGCTCTCCCCAGTCCGATATATCAATGTCTTAGATGACCTCTAGAATCTTCTTTCATCTTGATTTTATTTGCCACTATGACACTTTTTATTAGCAAAAAAGTATTAAACTTTTTATAGAAACCAAAACATTAACAACAAGAATTAGTGGAAAGTCAAGATGCTAGAAATTAAAGTTAATGATAAACTTATGAATATTTGTACTAACCTGATGATAGCCATCATTGCTATTATTTTTGCTCTCAATAGAGCATGCATGCTCTTCTTTTTTGAGCACCTGTCTGAAGTAACACACTGAAAACCTTCAGTCAGTCCATTTTGAAAAGGCTAAAAATCCTGAATAATAAATTGTAGCACAATCTTTAGCACTGGTAAGTGCTGCTTACCTTTCCTTTCTAAATGGGTAAACTACTAGCTTTAATTTTTTTATTGCCCCCTTCATATTAGACTAGCAGCTGATGTCTACTGTAATTTACTGAGACAGGCTTGATATGCCTGGGTAACTACAGAATGACATACTCACTTCCTCTGGTCTCTTCCTTCCTTCTTAGAGACCTAATTTACAGAAGATTCCTGTTTCAGCTGAAAAGGCAATGGATATTTTGAATGTTTTCCAGAGATTTGCCTAGCTTAAGGTCAATCATAACTGAGTCTAAAAAGACTAACATAAAGGCTGTGTATAAAGCATACTTTTATTAACAGAGCCCTCCCACCCTTTAGAGTACAAACCATGTAATGATGCCTGCAATATCAATTCAGAGTGTCAAGGAAAAGTGGTTGGAATAGCACTCAGGCATACATTTATTTATAATCCTATCTTTAACAACCACCCGAACTAAAAATAATATAGTCCAGTAAATGACTCGTGAGCATTAGAGGAAATGGATGACTTTTCCAGTGAAAGTAAGCTGTCCAGTGAGGGCATTTCTACTTTTCTCCAAGCATTTTCCTCCTTTATTTTACCTACAGCAAATTCTCCAATGACAAACTTACTTACAGATGGTTGAAACTCTCCAGGGGTAAACCAGCTTGAAGCACTAAAGACAAGCTCTCTGAGAATAGATGGCTGAAAAATATCAGAAGGTCTATGAGGAACACTTTATCTCAGCTGACCAGAGCTGTCTAGCTACAATGAAGCTTTCTGTGCATGTGGTAACAATGGACATGGTCTCTTGTTACCCTTTTCCTTGGCTTTAGACCACTGCCAGAAAAAGACTTAGCAGGCATATCAGCAGCCATCTGCAAGCTTCCCTTCCAGACCTTCTCCCTCACAGGCTTTCATACGCTGTGAGAAATTGTCACTATGCAATTGTTACAATTGTTTGACTGTTTTATTTCCCTGCACCTGTCTTAGCTGCTGCTTGTAGGTACTAAATTTTTCTCTAAGCTAATCCTGCAGTCTTTTTATCCTCTTTAACCTCTTTTTGCCCTCAAAAACCTGACATCAAGTTTGTTCTCACCATTACAAACAGCTTTAATTTGGTATGGGGAAAGACTGATCCACGGCATCTGCATCTGTCTCCAGAAACTTCACTAACAAAAGCTGAGGAACGGTTTTGGACCTAAACCATTAAATTTTGAATTATAAAAGTAAAAAAAATGCTTATTTTTGTGTGAGAAAGGCAAAGGAAACAGAAATTTCTGTTGTCATAACAAATCACCTGCCCTTTTTCCTTTCTCTACTTTGAGCCACCCCCACCATTTGCTGAGATGGAAAGGGTGGGCAGCTTTCTCTGACTCTCCCAGAGACTTACCAGCTTGATGAGAGTTGACCTCTGGCAGCAGGAGAGCTTACAGTTAAAGGGCTGCAATATTTTATATTGGAATTGCCAAAATGAACTCTCCAGACAGACAAAAGACAGTCAACAGCACTAATGCATGTCTGAGTGTGAATAAATACACCAGCTTCCTTGCTTTCCTGTCTGCTTTCCTTCATGGTCAGTGTTCATGCCATCCATTAGATGATAGATCTTAAATATCCTTTGCCATGCTTGAAATAATTTGGGTAGGTGTGTGTTCCTCCAGGCATAAAAAATTCTTGAGTTTCCTGTTTAGCTAAAGTTCTCACCATTTAGAAATCAGGACTGAAATTAAACCTTTATAGGACAACCAGTGACTGCTATCCTGCTGCTGCATGAAGTCAGTCCCCTGGAACAGAGCCAGCCAATATTTTTGGCAGTGTTCCTGAAACAGCAAGAGGACTTGCTGACCCTGACATCTGGTGCACCTTATGAAATCCAAGCAATTAATCGTGATCCGAGGTAGAATCTCTCTAGACTGGCTAAGAACGTCTGTTTAGCAGAAACCTTGTGGTATTCATTAAGACCCTTCCAGATAATTTCCAACAGGTAATTCTCCTGGTCTTGAACAGCATTAGGTAATGTGTTATCCAGAGCCTACTCTAACATTCATCTCTGGTTTTTTGGAAGGTAAAACTAGTGATTATTTACCAGGGGATATGACTGACTGAAAGCAAGACTGAGAATAGAAAACAATCTTTGTGCTGTTGTCTAAGATGCCTTCAAGGTTTAAAGTGCTGTGCAACAATATGGATCTTAGTAGCACTTTTCTGCTGGAAAATGGGTCTTGCCTTCTATTGTGAGTCACACTGGCTATATGGTCACTGTAACACTCACCAGTTTCCTGGGAATGGGCCAGAGACATCTTTTCAGCATAACTATTTCTTAAACTTTGGTGGTAGCAGGTTTTGTTCTTGCTACAGATGTGCAAAAAGGAGCAAATGCAAATTGTATGTCCTTGAGTGTGAATCTGCTTCCCTACTCTAATGGAGGAAGGGGAACAAGCTGCTCAGGTAGATGTACAGTGCTCCAGCAAACCACTTATTTTGCATGGACATGGCATGTACATACATTTCCTAGAAATAAACAGGAACCCACAGGGGAAATTTAGCCCCAGTGTAAGCAGATAACAACCCAGGTGAGGTTATAGAAGTTCATCTTATTTACACTAAAATTGGGTATACTATTCCAGACACTGCAAATGGTGTCATGTTGGAAGACATTGTCAAAAATTATAAATTTATAAATCAATTTATAATATTATTTAAATTACCTTACATTGGCACTGAGGTCAGTTTGGTTTTGGGGGTTTTTTTGCCAGTGTTTTCAGGAATTTCTTAAAAGGCATAATTGGTTGAGTTTATAGCTGTCCACGTAAGACTTTTGACTCCTAACTTCCAGATGGCATTTACACCATTCAGAGATACTGTAAATATGAACTTTGAAATAATATCTGGCTCCTTAAAAGTAGTATCAGAACTAAGTGGAATTGATTATTGCACAGTTTGTGCTTCAAATAATTGTCAATACCCAAAAATTAAGCAAAATTTGCTCTGGTCAGGTTTGGAGATCTTGCAGTGCAGGTGCTTTCTTAATCCTATTGCTATACTGGGAATCGTGAAATCTCAGTTAATGTGTGCAAAACCAACTCATCATGCAAAGAAAATTCCCACTTTGTAATAATGCATGGATTTTCCAGCATCTGAGGTTAAATTGTTCTCAGAAGGATACTAAGGAAAAAAAGTTCTTGGAAAAAGGGTTTAAATTTCCTGTCCATTTCAAATAGGTGTCATTTCACAGACCCAAAGTTAATGGAAGGCATATTTCTTGGCACTGTGGTTTTAGCAGTAAGGTGGACTTTAAACTTACTTTCTCTTGCAGAGAGTGAGCGGATACTTTAGGGAAGGGCCATGCATAAAACCAGAAACATTTAGATCCCATTCAGCCAAATGAGGTAAGGGTACCCAACACTTGAATGAATATTGCCCTGCAGCCTTGAATACATAGTTTAGTACAAAACAGTGTCCTTTTTCATCCGTGCTCTCTTTGTAGGATGAAAATGCCTAAAGTTTCTCTCGTAGTACCACTTCCAGGCTGTGCTGTTCATTTGTTAATCCATTTACAAGTGACTTAGTTGGATATAATACTAGTACAGACACAGCAATAGCCAACACAGTTTTGAAAATGGGGAGAAGGTAGCTCCCATTTTCCTGTTTGTCCTGTGACTTCAGTTACAGCTTGGGGCATAAATTAATGTCCTGTAGCTAAGAACAGGAACAGCCACACTGACTGGAGAAGGGTCCATGAAGATGTTCATGCCCAAGTGATAACTGTGATTTTCATTGAAAGGAAGTTGAACTGGAGGAGATGCAGGTTTGGCAGTTAACACTTTTTTATTTTGAAGAAAAGTATTGCAGCTATGATTTTGAAAAAGTCACTTTAACACCAAGGGCTTCAGTTGAGTCACTCCTGCCTTGTGCTGTTACAAGCAGAATCAGGCCTTGTATGAAAAATAAAACAGGATGTTCCTTTCAGTTTAACTGCAGGACTCATTACATGCTCTGTATTTAAGTGGTGTTGCAGACGTTCATGCAATACAGGCAATACATCTTTGTCAAGGTGACAGGTCTCTTTTGGAAGGGAGATTTCTTCTCCTTCCCACTATGAAGTACTGTATGTTCTGTATTTAATGTGCACAAGAATATCTGAATTCTTAAGCTTTTAATTCCCTATGCACTATCTGTACGTTTTGTTGGAGGAGGGGATGCTGATGAAAACTCTCCTGTGCTTTGCATTTGCCAAAATGGTACCTTTAAATCATCACCTCTTCAGAAAGAAGGTGATTCTTGGTGCTCTGTCCTGTTGCAGCCCTCACATCAGCATTGCTCCTCTGAAAAATCTTTCTAATACTGTAGTTGGTCTGTCACACACTCCACAGTTGCATATGGGTGGAAGGTACTTCCAGATGAGAAAAGAATTATGATGTAAACGAAATATTTTTTAGGGGAAAAAGAACCCTAATATTAGTTTGTCATGTGTTAGTTTGTGTGTTGAGACAAAGAAAAAATTCAACAGTGTTGATTATGTGCAAAACTAGCAGCCAGCATCAGAAATGGAAGAAATTAGGGAGAATATTTAAAAGATAAGACTTTATTTCTACATCTACATCTTGTAAATATTTGGCATTAACAATTATGTTGACTACAGGGGGACTGCTTAAAAAACCCAGAATCTATTAAGAAACTCAGAATCTATTTTTAATTCTGCCAGAAAACCTTGTTTTGACCAATAACTGCTGAGTAATAGAGGAGCAGATTGCTTCTCTGTTTTGTTTTGTAAAGGAAGCTCAAAGTGAAGCTGGTAGAAAAGAGCAGGGAGTGAGGAATGGCAGCTGGAAAGGCAGAGGTATGTGCCTGCCAAGGTCCTTGAGGAGTATAGGACAGAGGCACAGCGAGACACACATATATGTAAAGCTGGGCTATAGTTTTGCTCAGGGAATTAAAAGTCATCAGCATTTATCTTACTACTTGGCAGTCATGTGCATAATGAGGGCCATCTTTCTGGGAATGTTCAGTCTCACAGTCACTTTTGCCTTTCAATCTTTTTTTATCCACAGTGGGTATTTTTTCTGATGGAAGAAATAACTTTTTCTGTTGTTTCTGTTGAAGAGCTATGGCTTCAGTCTAATTTCTTTTTTTAATCCATAGAATTTAAGGCATTTTACAGAACAGGTCGATACAGAGGCAGAAGACCAAGCAGCTGCTAGTGCTGTGTGTGACCAGAGACAGGAAATGCACAGGAGGAACACAGGAGGCTCACCCTCCTGGCATGTTACAAGCAGATGAGTGATATTCAGGAAAGAAAAGTTCTCGTGCATGAAGAAGGTATAGTAAAATACATCTACATTGCCATTTTAGCCTCAGAGTATGCAAACTGCATCCCTCTGGGGAGAAGGAGTGGGAAAGTGTCATGAGGGGAGCACTTCTTCTGCTGCAGCCACTGGTGGCAGTCCTGTCCATGCAGCTGGACTGCTAAACTTTCTCTGAGGTGGTCCCTGATGAACTGGGGATTGTATGGATGTCATGCCCTTGGGACTGGCTATTTTGCTTTACAGGTCTGTTTCTGTAGTGCAGCTTTACTTACTCATGTATGCAAAGTCCCAGTGAAGTCATTGGGCTCAAGCCATGGGAAATGTGAAGAATACAGAATGTTAAATCTTAAAGATGAAGAACTTCTTTGTGGTCATTTTCACATTCCCCATGCAACTCCTTTTGATACAGTGAATTAATCCAAGAACTTCTAGTGGGCTACATTTCAATAGTTCATTTTTTAAAATGTCTGGGCAATTAGTGAGCTTCAGGAACCCGAGGAATAATTACTATACTGTTTTAAGATGATTTGTTACTGCCTTAAGATGTGCTTCCAGGAGAAAGAAAAATCCACTCAGCTTCTTTGCAACATAATTTGAAAGACTTGTAACTCACATGTAGCCAGTTTTGTGAAAGATTTAAGTCTTTCTCTAATCATCCAACAACAGCTGAGGAGAAGTTCTAGACCAAGTGCACAGCTAAAAAGCTTAAAAAAGTGAGGTGCTTGCAGAGACTAGCTGCAGAATCTCTTAAAGATGGGGGGGAGAAGCCCACAAGCCATGTTAGAACTTGCATCTGGAAAAAAAGCATTCATAAGGCCTGCAGAATGAGCTCTAACATGTTCTGGATTTGATGCTTTGTCTCATGGGTCTTCAGTACACATTGTAGCAAATGTGTTCTTCAGGGGAGGACATGGGGGCTGGGTAGGGTTGTCACATATAATTTGCTCTTTTGAAGGCTTCGTCTTGCCAAAGATTCCTGGGAGGAACTAAATTAATTCTAAACCTTCTGTTAAGAAGAAAAAAACCTCTGCAGTTACTTGCCACTAGATGTCAGAAAAACTACACAGTTCAGCTGGAGTAGAAAATCTAACTGAGAGGTTTTGTTGGCTGTTTAAGCACTTGCATAACACTTTGGATGGGTCCCAAAGAAAACAATTAGACATTTTAGTTTATTTTTGTTTGCATGAAATAGTAAATATGCTGTTGGGTCAGACTCTCCTCTCATTGCCTCCAGAGAAAACTGGAAATAAACTTTTTGTCAAGAGTTATACCACCCTGGAAAATAGAACTGCTTTTAGTCTTGTCAGCAAAACCTTCTCGTCTAGATTGCTGTGGTTTTATATTCTTTGTATAAAGCTGGTCTCTGAGTTTTAGGCAACTCTAGCAGAAATGTGGTGGAGGGTGAGTGGGTTGGTCCTGATTCAGCAGAAATAAAAGCTGTTGTGGTTGGGATGCTTGTGCATGTGGAGTAAACATCAAATGCAATGTTTCTCTATATAGGAATATACTTATTTCTTAGTTCCCTGGATAAAATTGATGCAAATTGAAAGTATTTATTATGAAGAATAATGCCTGAAGCCTCCTATAGAATTGTGATGAAGTATATGCAGATTCACCTTAAACTGTGTCCCTAACTCCACAACACAGTTCAGCCTTAAGAGGACAGTTTGCCCTTTATGGCTACTGTTCTGCTGCTTTACTGATGCAGCTGCAAAGTTTGGTTTGTAGATCTGGCTGCAATTCAATACATAAATGAGTGGTGAGAATTATATTTGTGAGTTGTCAATAATGTGAATAGACAGGGCACTGCTTTGCACATAAATGCATATATATCTTAATGCTTTACAGGCTGAAATCCACTTTGGAAAAAGCACAGGAGTTCACACTCAGTGTATTGATTTTATATTCTAATGTGTGCATTTCTCTCTGGGAGAAAAAGCATGTTCCAAATGAAAAAACAATATGGCTTGTCAAACATGAAGATTTGTGAAGCAGTTCCTATTTCTAAGTTCTTGATGTTTACTAGACATACACAGTGTTCAGTATTTAAGGGTCAGACTGTAACCTTTGAAGGAACATTTCCAGGAAAACTAGAAGGATATTAGGCCAAAAAGAAAGAGTCTGAGACATCCAATTTACTCAGTGTTGATCTTCTATCTAAATGAAAAAATAGAGTAGCCAGTGCCAGGGAGAAGTGTGAAGGCAGAGGATGCTGTCTTACACCTTCCCCGCTGCAGCTGCTGACCAGCAGGAGGGATGTGCATCTCAGACACCTCTTCAGGGACCCTTCTTTTCCCCAGGAGCCTGAAAACAGCAGTTGACTAGCTTTAGTTTAGCACAGGAGAATAAATATCACCTCAAAAGCATAACCTGGGACCAGGGATTCTCACTGGGTCTGAAATTCAGGTAGCCACACACAAAATATGAGCTGCATTGAAACCTACTTGGAGTTATTTCCCAGGAGGCTTCTCCTCGGGCTTTCCTTTCATCATGGCAGAGCTGAGGTCAAGGCTCAGCCAACCTTAGGACGGTCTGACATTTATTCCTCCCTGACAACTCTGTGTGTGAGACACTGTGTGGTATTTACACTCAGTTATTGTCTCATACACTGACATTTATAGCTGCATTTTAGGGCAGAAGAATTGTACTTAAGCTTCTGCCCCTCACTTTGAGGTGTGTGTGTTTTGTTGTTTTTTGGTTTTGTTTTTTTTTTTTCCCTCATGTGCTCTGCTACCCTCTGTCTGTTGCACAGAAAGAGCAGTGAAACACATTTTCCTATTCCACATGTATTTGCAGTGCACAGCTTTTGCATTGCTAGAAGCAGCAGCCAGATAATCACCTTGTCTGCAGGGAAAGACATTGTCAACTTGGGCATCACACCCAAGTGAAACTGGAGTCGCCTGGTGTCCATGCCACTGTTGGTTGGAGGAAAGGAATTTGTTGAGGTGTAGATGGGTACATTGCTAAGCCTGGGGCTGTTACAGAAAGCTCTCAGGTTGTAAGCAAATTTTGGATGCAGTGAGTTTTTCAGTCCAGAATATATAGCGTGATTTGAAATTGTATGTGATAATCTTTTAATACAGAAACTGCAGTATTCTGACTCTTGTGATCTCCAGATGGGTGCAGTCTTTTCTGCCTGATGTTGTTGTATGAAAAAAAAATCTCACTGATGATTTATAGTGACTGCTTGATTCATTAATTTTTTTTGTTATGTCTTGCCTACATTGTTACTTTCTTAATGTAATTTTAATAAAACTGTCATTGTGGCTCTGTTGTAACATTTGCTAGAGGGCTTTTTCCCACTGTTGTATAGATTTTTTTAGTGAGAAACCTGCACTAGCTTTGCAACAATATATTTAGAAATGCAATTTTACACAGAGGCATTTGGGGATGGAACATAAAATCAAATTTTAGCATCTAAGCATCTAATCGGAGTGCTCAGAAATACATCTCACTTACCATTTGCACATTCAGACCTTCTACATTTTGAGTTTTTCCCAAAACCTGCAACATGAACGCCTTCTTTTGGGAACCACAAATGTATTATATGGTGAATACACAGGGAGATGTTCTACATGGTTTAAATAAGAAAGCTTGAAAACCTGTGTGGCTGTAGCTTCCATAACAGAGTGGAATAGCTTCTATTCCAAAGAGCTCTGATTTTCATTTGAAAATTTGTAATATTCCATGATGCTGTGGGAAACCAAGATTTTCTTCTTTTGTGCCACTACGCCCATTAAATCCTAACCAGAGCAGTGTTCTGGGTAGGAAATAAACAGTTGCATTTGGAGTTCCTTTGCACTAAAACAGATGTTTCTTCTTGGGAGTTTTTTATTTGTAAGGACAGTATTCTGAACCTATTATTAGGATCTAGATCCAGTTGGCAGATGGTTATATGAGGTCTCATTTTGAAAACAATCTTGTAGATGTTGTGTCACATTTCTGGAGTATGAGTGCACACATACTTGTATATAGACACACACATGCATGTGCATCCTTTTTGTTTGTACATAAAACCTGTTGTTTCTCCTGGTTAGCTCTTAATTGTGCAAAAGTGACCTGGCTCAAGTAGAAATGAACTTGTATTGATATAGGGAAAATTAATATAGGAAAATATTAATATAGGGGAAAAGAGGAAAGTTAGTGGAAGTTTTGTGTGATACTTTTATTCATTAAGATGGTCTGTTGAGGATATCTAGGAGGAACATACTCCAGTTCTTGAGTTACAAATTGAATTCTTGTCATGATTTTTTGTCTAAGGACAGAATGGATGAAGAAAAGTGTAGTTTGAATCCTTAAGTCACCCAAATAGAATTTGAATGCATTGAGTAAGCACTTGTTAAAAGATGTCCGTAAAAAGGTGATCTCTTTCAAGACGACAGACACACTTAACATATTGTGCATCTTTTTCCAAACCAACCCAAAGAAGCCAAACTCACGCAGATGGGAGATAATCACAACAGTCTGTAACAATTTTCAAGAAGAGGTTTTGGGAATAACAACCATGCCTAAATCTAAGGACAGCAGTGGTTGTTGATCTCCACCATCATGTATAGTAAGAGTCTAAGGTTTGACAAGACCACCCCTGAATTCTTTTATGGGAGCTGGCTTCTAGAGGATTCTCCCCTAAATTTTCTTCTGTGGGAATAAATAAATGCTTAGCTGTACTCATAGTAAATGCCATGCAACATGATGTGCTGCCCAGAGACCATGCACATGTCTTGTTTAGCACTAAACTTACTCTGTTCTGTATCTTTTGATGTTGTAGATGCACAATAGCCAGTGATTGAATACAGATTCCTTAGTACTGTTAGTCTTGTTAATGTAATTATGAAAAGCGGAAAAATAGTGCAAAATGGTGAGATCCATGTCCCAACTTTCTCTGAAGATGCTAATTAAAGAGATGGCAGAATTATAAAAGCATACAAAATCACTCCAGGAAAATAATGCTGCCAGTAGCTGTTCCTGTGTTAGAATTCTAGACAGTCTCTGGAGATCGTAGAGAAAAAAAATTCTGCTATGATTGCAAAAAGAACAGTAACTGAATAAAACCAAGTGAATGCTCCTTTCTTCAGCTTATTTTGTACCCAAGTCAAAATTCTAAATTTCACCTTTATGTCTCTGTGTATAGAAGAGCATCTCACATAAATCTATTTTGGCAGATACATAAAATTTATTCACAAGCTTTGTTCAACATATAAAATTTAATTGGATCTTGTAATATTTGTACTTGTTATAAATTCCATTATGCAGAACATTCACTGAACTGTGTACCTATAGGATTTAATTATGTCAGCTATTACTAAATTGTGGAATGGGAAAGGAACACATAAAAATTTCCTGCATGTTATCAAGGAGACCAGTGATTATGAAGTGCAAATTGTACCCCTGCAATGTCTTTGCATTATGTTGGCATGTAATGGAGTCAATAATTCCTGACAATGTTCAAAATACTATTTCCTCAGACCTTACAATTCTATAGGTGCAGGAATTTTGTGAATGAAGGAAACCTAAGAGAAGTGAAGACATCTAATGCACTCATGCATCCTGCACATGCTAAGAGGACTTGGTGTAACTGTCCCTCCTGTAACCTGAATCCCTATCTAGACAGCAAATCATTCACTCCTTTGATGAGGAAACAGGAAAAAAAACCACTGTGGCTGAAGATGAAAGAGAGAAGACAAACATGTAGGCTGGGGAATAGGAACAAATCAAAGAAGTGACCATATCTATCAGATTCCCAGAAGTGGCTGTCCTGCCCATTTTCTTGGATACCTCTGTGTGACTGTGACTTCATGGCTGCTGTCAGACACCACAGCTGGAAGCAGCTCTCTTAGTCAACTCTTCTAGCCTGCCAGGAGAATGAATGAACATTTTCCTTCCAGCAGAGGTGGATAAGGTTTGCTGCGTTCCTGTCATACTTTTATAGATGCTGTGCATGGCTGTTTGTCGGCCTTGACATATGTTTCTTCTTGCAGCTGCCTCCGTTGGTTGCCAGTGCATTCAGGCTTAGTTCATGTGGCTGTTCCATGCATTGAGATTAGGAGTGGGACCACCTGTGTGAACAGAAATGTAAATGCAACTCCTCCAGCAGGTTCAGAAGACATCCCTTGCTAATAGGCTAGAACAGTTGCTGGTGTGTTCAATAACACTCATTTGTTACTACCAGCTTAAAAAAATAGCTGCAGGAGACCTACTTTAAAAATGAAGAAAAAAAAAGGGAAAACGGAAGGTATGTGTAAAGAATGTACCTGAATCCAGGAAAGTAACACCAATGGAAAGGATGCTACAAAGGAAGGTGGTTACGTGTTGGAATTCAGCAAATTGCTAACAAGTAAAAGACATGATAATTATCTGGATGCAAAGCAAAACACTATAATGAAGAACAAATTACTCTAAATAATTTGCTTCTTCCCCTCTTTGCCAAGATAAGTAAACATGAACCAATATGCCGACTTGTTCCTGCCATAAGTTTTCACAAGTGCATTTCTGTTTGGTATGGAAGAGAACATTTTCCATAGTGTGATCTGATTTTTATACTAATTCATGTGACTTTAACCTAAGATCTGATTACTTCTTGGAAAAGGAAAATTAAGTTACTGAACTGTGTCTTTTGTGGAAACAGAGAGGGCACTGTTCTTGGATTCTTCAATTGTTCCTGTAGAGGGTTTTGCAAATCCTTTGAGGTCTACACCTTCCCTCTGCCACCCCTTGGAACTGTCCTGATCTTTGTTCATCCTTTTAAGTGGTGGATGTGGCCTTTTGGCTCACATGAAAGATTGATCTATGTAGATCAAATGTTTCTGCTAGGCCTGTTTAGCTCATTGTAATAATAAACCAGAAACCGGGTCCAAAAAAAAGTGCCTTGCATTTCAATTTGTTTTCTTTTATCATAACTTAAGAGATCAGAATGTAAGATGAAACACAAATCTGCTTTTGTTGGCCTGTATCCTGGGTGTATTATGACAAGTGAATTATTGCAGGCTTTGTGGGAATACATTATGAGGTATATTATGGCCCTGAGAGTCTGTAGAGGTCTGGGGAAGAAGGAGGTGAAGCTATTTATTCCGTGAGTTGTGTCGGGACGCGCCGCTTGTGGTGCACAGTGTCTTCTGAGGGGAGGTGCAAGGACCTCAGTGACATATGAGCTCCTTCCTGGCCTCATGCTGCTGGCTTGAAATATGAGATTGCTGGAAATGAAAGCTGTCGGACAAGCCCTGGTGTCACCAGCATCTGCTGCTCTGCAGTGGGTGACAGTCGCCTCCCAAACCGATGCCTGCTGAATGCACGTGTCCCAGTCACTGTGCTGATGGGGGCTGGAAGAGCAAACCTGTGTGCACGAGTCCCAGCTCGCACGGGCTGGAAGGGAAGCCTGTGGCGTTGGGTGCAAGAGTGGCAGGAGCCCACAGCAGGGAGGGGTACAGCTACCCTGCCACTGTAACACTGGTTATTTCACTGTGATTTTAGGTGGGATGGCAGCCCTGTTACCCAAGCTGATTATTATTTCCCACAGTAAAACTCTGGCTTTTGTGTACCACAGCATGTAGGAGATTTTTCCATGCCTTGGGCAGGTTTTTGTTTCTGAAAACATAAGTCAAAGCAGTTCTGCTGTTTATGGGAACAAAGACAAAGGGTAAACAATGCACTGGTTTCCAAAGCTAAAAAAGGTTAAGTAACCTTTTCCTTAGGAAGTTCAAATGCCTTGGAGCTTTGTAGTAGAGGCTCTTGGTTTGGCACTAGAGGTGCCTTTCTGTCAGGGATGTGTTTTTCAATCCTTTGGGGAAAACCCAGTCATGCTTTGCCAAGTCATAAAAAGTTGACAATTTGTAATTTATTCATACTCAGAAGAATTTAGCAATGAAGATCTTTGTGGTGTGTTGGAATGTCTACATCTTCCTGTGCTGGACAGACCTGGCATTGCATGCTTCAGGCTCAGGCTTCAGGGATGCTGCCAGAAGGATTCTGTGATGCCCATTTCTCACTGCTTGGTGTGTACATGGTCAAGAGGGGTGGGCACACCTGTCTTTCTCGTGAGTCCTCTGTCCTTTGCACCCAGGCAGGCTGGAAGAAGAATAATGATATAGAGAGACTGAAATCAGGTGGGGAGGCTGACTTGCCAGGATGTAGGGTGAGAAAGGGACTAGCTGGACATGGTGATTAGGATGAAATGCTGGAGAAGGGTGGGTGCTGAGGAGGTACTGGATCTTGAATTCAGGTGCAAGGGGGTGTGTGTGTGTGTGGGAGATGTCTACTTGTACTACTATGCAGATACATTTTTTTCAGGAGAGCAAATTTATATTCCTTCCGGAAGTTCATGTCCCTGTTTGATGTCAGCTTGAAAAGAAATATCTAGATAATACTGTACTGTTGGTTTTGTTATTTATTATTTTTATTCTCCTACTACTGGTAGTCCATAAGTATTCCTGAAGGTACAGTAGCTAAGTTTTTTTTATTACTGTTTCTATCATTGACACATATGTGACTTATATGACAGATGTAACAACGTATTTCTTGTTTTGACCCCTTTTGGAAGTGTGAGATTACATTCATACATTACTTACTTGGTTTATAATCAACCTCTGATAACAACCATATCCACTGCTGCGAGAGCATCACCAAAGAGCAAGGTTAACAAGTAGAGTGTTTGGGATCTGTATGTATATTTTTTACACAGGCACACATTGCAAGAGGGAGAATGGACAAGACACTGCACATGCTTTGTAAATACTTTCGTGAATTTATAGCAACATGGATTCTCCTCCCACCCCCAAATTTAGTCAGGACACCTGCACACTGCTGTGTTTATTTTGTGTAGGCACTAAAAGCTCAAAATCGTTGCTCAGTGTTGTGTTTCACAGGGCTGTTCTAGCAATCCCTAGACCTTGGTCTTTGGGAAAACACCTCCAGGCTTTTCTGTTCTGCTTTGCCATCCTGCGCATCAGGGCTGAGGGGCCCTGTGGCAGAAGCAGTGGCTGGCTGCTGGGGACCCAGGCGGGAAGTGCTGACATCAGTGGCACCGAGGGAAGCTGCCTGTGGGCAAACTGAACTGGCACGTTGCTTACGAGTCTGTGGGGCCATGTTCAGTCAAAACAGAGCCTCTGCCAAACTGCTAATTTTAGCTCTATTTTCTTCCCTCCTGCCTTCACAGGTTAGGAATGGAAATGAATCCCTTTGCAGAGTGCCCTGCCTTCCTGTAGCTCTGGGGGGACTCTAATCTGCTACCACTTCCTGTGGTGCATGGCTAGCTGTCTGACAGTTTTCAGCATCGCTTTTAAAGACATTTTTCTTTTTTTCAAATGCTTCCCTTACCTTGGCCTGACATATGTTTTTGCTTTAAGAGTAAAATGGTTTCCATAGGCAGCTGGTGAGGTCCCTGAACACATGTTCCTCCAAAACACAGAACCCTAGAAGACATCAATTCCCAGTAGAAAGGTTACTTACATACAGCTGCAGAGCACTGCTTAAAAAGTTTTTGGAAAATAATATTGTAGTCAGCTGACATCATTTAGTCACTTTGATTAGTTTCTTTTGCCTGATTACCGAATGACCTGAATAAAGACAAATGAGGCTCCTTCGAAGATCACATCTATATGCACTTCAGTAACAACCAGAAAATAAATCATCATTTGTTTCAGAGCTATAACCAGGGAAAATGTCCCCGGGATATAACCAGATTAGCTGGGCACTATTTAAAACAAATGTAATTACAAAATACATGTACTGTAGCCAAAAGTATTGTTTGAAATGAAGATTCTTCTATACTTTCCAGTCTTAAGTAACACAGGGAAAATGTTCTTTCTGAAAAGGAAATAAGGGAATTAAAGAGACAAAGGCCAGCTTAGGAAACAAAACCACATCCATTCACCCACAAGTTTTCTCTTTTTTTGAGTGCATGTGGAAGAATGGGCAGGTTGTAAAATCAGAAGAAAAGTGTTTCTTCCTGAGAACAGGCACTGGATTTGTTTAGACTGATCCAATTTCTAGGTCTATAGATAGAAATGTACCCTTTTCTTTAGGAGCACTGTGGCTTCATCTTGCACCCTGCCCAGCTGTAGAGTCCATCAGCCCCACAGCACATGTTGTGCTTTGCCAGACACGGTGCTGAGCTTCAGCAGTAGAGGGTGGAGGGGCAACACCAGTCCTGCTCTGGCACTTGGCATGGGACATCTTGGGAGCATGCTGTGGGATCCTTTCTGTAAGGGA
Source organism: Ploceus nigricollis (assembly GCA_013399945.1). Classification (NCBI taxonomy): domain Eukaryota; kingdom Metazoa; phylum Chordata; class Aves; order Passeriformes; family Ploceidae; genus Ploceus; species Ploceus nigricollis. Next base: position 240,101 of record VXBC01003943.1, on the reverse strand, counting down.
ATATCTGACCTGGCTATTTTAAAAACCTCTATTTTTCATTCTTTCCCTGCATTAAATAAAGCCATTTGTGAGAGTCTACTCACATGCTGTGTCTTTCCTGTCCCAAATGTATTTTTAAGTGACTGCTTGGACCAGCCAGCACTGTTCCTTTTTAAGTGTAGGACTTTTGGTTTTCCTGTTTAGTTTCTTGTGGTCTTTAATGTTTGCACTCACAGTATAGACCTGAGTCCCTAACTAGAGTAATAAAAAAAGGAAAGAGAAAAAGAGAAATGTTCCCTGGATTGCAGTCCTATCTTAGAGACCACCCCAAAGGACAGGAGGTCACCCTACGGGTGTGCACTCTTCCTGCCTTCAGGCTGCATGTAACTTGTAATAATCTAAATTTCCACATTGGCAAAGCAGGTCAGATCAACGAATTACAGCCAGAGTGCTTGTGAGAAGGCTTCATGACAGCATGATTTGCTCCTTTCTTTTCTCCTGCACTCTCTGGTGCTGGAGAATGAGGGTGGTACACGGTTGTGCTTTCACAGTGGGTCACAGTCAGTGCTGCAGCAGCTGCTTTGGGCCATCAGAAAATGTAGGACAGCCATGCTTGACTTCCTCACTTCTCACTTCTTTTCCTCTTTTCTGTGCTACCCTGAATGGAATCAGAGGCCATTCATAAGTTAGTGTGTTTGAATTTCTGTCCCACTCTCTCCAGTGTCTTCTCAGCTTGGCAAGCAACAGCAAAGCCGTGCCTACTTTTTTTAACCATGGGGTTTTCCATCTACTTTTTTTCTTTCAGGTTGCTGTTGGTGGGAAGACTGAGAGCAGCTCTAGCTTGGATCAGAACTACACTGGGACGATATTTTCAGTCTGTGACAGAAAGTATGACCTAGAGAACTACACACTCAAACATGAGAGCTCATAAATGCTGGTTCAAACCGCTGGGATAATACCTTATGCTTGAAGTTAGAGGCTTCGCTCAAGAGGCTGTGCCCATTGATAGAAACAAGTGGTTAGGAGTGTCTGTAAAGGTGTCATTACAGTTTTTTTTTTTATCATTATATGGATGATTTTGATTTAAAAAGAAGCTATGAGAAGGCAGGGTAGTATTTTTCTTAGCCTTCCGCTACAGAGCTTCATTTTCTTTAAAGCATTCATTTGAAATCAACAGACTGTGGGTTTGTTTTATCTGAAGATAATTTAGGAGTATTAGTAAAGATTTGCTTGTTATTTTGATATTAGCAATTTAGTATTAAATTGCATGAGGTCATTTTACTTTTAATGCCAAAGTTTCATGTATTTATCTTTAACATGTCTACCAGCTGGATAGTAATTTTTGCCATGGGCACAGGCAACATGTCAACAGCTCAATGATCCATTTCAGAAAAACAGATTTTCTGCCCTTATTTCAGAAAGAATATGGATCTGCTCAACTCTTTCTATTAAACAGAAGCCAAAGCTGTGGAGGAAATATCTAGCAGTTTAGTCTTTTAAAATATTAGATTATGCTAATCCAATGTCAGTTTATCTTAAAATAGGAATACGTCACAACATATCTTTTTGACAAAATGGCAGATCCTGATTAATTCTGGAGTAATGTTTCTCCTCAGTGGTATCAAACCTGAGTTCCTTAAGTCTCTTGTTGAAAGCACTGAGATATGTAGAGAAAAATAACTGGTAAGACACACCACAGTTTCTCAAAATGAAAATCTCCAAAGAATGGCTCAATGGCTTTTTAAATCTCTGTAAGGAAAAACTGCCAGCCACTCTGGGCTGAATACTTGTGTTTTAAACTTATAAATGGGATTGCAAGGTGATAAAATCTGCAGGATGATTTTCAGACAGGAAGCTGAAATTCTTGCATCTGAAGTGCTAAAATTTGACAACCATTGCATGTATTTTTAAAACAGGTGTGAAAAATCACAGCTATCTGCTTTCAATAAAGAAAGAGCAGGAAATCCACAATAAAGCAATAAAACCATAAACCTTAAAATACGCACGTGCAGCAGGTGCTGATATGTACAACAATATTTGAATGCAATAAAATGTCTCACTATTGTCCAAAAAGAACTGCTGCCAAGATATGGCATTTGACTATATTCTGCCCTTGACTAGAATTTGTTCAGATATCCAAAGCTAGCATATGTTAGATAAAGAGAGGAAATTTCTTTAGGAAAGACAATGGGAAGTGTGTTCTGGTTCAAGTTACTTGCTTTACTCTGTTGAGAGGTCTCTTTTGTTTTGGGGGTTTTTAGCTGTTTTTTTCCTGATGGATTCATCTGAAACGTGAATTTTTCACTCTTTAATTCCAAAAATTTTTGTGACAATGATTAGCTCCCAGAGCTGCTAGTGAGGTGAGGACTGTATGCATCTCACCCACCACAGAAGGCAATGGAAGCAAACAGGCTTTGGTTTCTTTGTCTGTGTGAGCTCTTTCTGCCTTGCTCCTCTTTAGAGCTTGTCTGCTTTCCTGGCACCACCAGCAATTGAGAACAGAGCTTGGCACATCTTCTGGCCTCTTTCTTTGGGACACAGAATGAGTGGTGTGAAAGCACAGAGGAGATCCACCCAGTGAGCATTCAGGTCAGTGATCATCCAGCTGCTGAGAGCTGGACTTGGAGAGATGAAGATCTGAACCCTCCTTGTATCCCTCTCTGAATTTGTATTAGTATGTAGCTGAAGGGAAAATTATGGACACTGAATGACACCCAAAGGAAATGTATTAGTTATGACACTGAGCAACACCCAAAGGAAGACTGAAAAAGGAGTCTCAATAATAATAAGTAACCTGCAGTCTTGCTATTCTGGTATTTAATCACCACATAAACACTGTTAAAAGTGTGACTGCAATCTTCAAATTGTCCTTGGTACTTTTTCTTCATGGCACTGCTCACTGAAAAAAACATTCTTTGCCCACATCCTAACTTTCTGGTCTGACTGTGAAAATCTGTGAAAACATTTTTGGTTTTAGAAATAATGTTGGTGTCTACCAGATGCTCTCTAGCAGATCTCTAATCTGGACTGCTCATTTTCTCAGATTTATCAACTGCTGCAATGTTCAGGTGAATAGCAACCCAGGATCAAGATCAAATGTTGGTGCAATGTGCAGCTGTGCATATGGGGCAGGAGCAGTTGCAAATCTTTTGTTTGTAGATTTATATGGATTTGTGATATATTTACCTTTAAAAAACCTCAGTTATGTTTTACGTTGTGGAATCATCTAGATCCCCTAGACATAGATATGTGTCCAATCCCTTTCTCTATAACTCATTCTGCATTCCTAGGCTTGCCTTCTGGGCTGCAGCATGGGGGGATACCATCACCTCAAGTATAAGCAGACACCGTAAAACAATCAGATTTTACAGCCCCTTGGTCCTGGGTGAAGCAGCAACCTACTTGTGATCACATGTGTAATTCCACATGGAGGCAGTGTCAAAATGTTCACATGAGTACTCCAGTATGTATCCCACCTGCGTGAGACTCCACCCCGTGGTCTTCCTGTACCTGCATCCTTCGTTTCCCTTGGCCCTGAGTAAAATTAAGGGCTTCAGAGCCCTTTACATGGAATTGTTTCAGTGGCACATGGATAAAGTAGTTTATACTGGTGCAGCTATAACAGGTCTTATGCCTTCTCACAGTTTTTGGTGGGATGCCATGCTTGTCTGAGCACTAGTACTGTGATAAAACAGCATCTACACTGGAAATTTTTGCCAGCGTAATTATGCAAGGCAGCAGGACCTCTCTGGTGCATGCTATAAATAAGACCCTTATTATAAACAGATTGAGAACCACCACAGACTTCTCCCCTCCCATGGATTTATTCATTGTTTCTCCACTACAATTGCCAAACCACTGACTGTAAAATTTCCTTCAGGCCCTGCTTTATTTTCATGGTGGGCCCCATAGCCTTATCAACATGTGTGATATGCATAATGGTAGTCACTACTCCTTTTTTTGCCATTCCCTACTCTTCTGCTACTGAAATCCAGCAGTGTTCTCCTCTGTACAGGAGCAAATCTGTGGTTTTTTTCCAATCAGCAAAAAGCTTTTTAACAAGAAAAAACTGTGTTAGAAAGGAAGGGAAGTGACACCTTATTAAGAAAAGAGCTTGAGCTGAGGACAAAAGTCTGAAATTTCTATTTTTCCTTAAATACATCCCAAACGCTTGGCACTAGCTTTGTCAGCAGTGAAACATCACTCATTACATTGGACTCCTCTCCAAAGGCTGCAACAAATTTGTTTTCTTTTTCCTTTAAGATGTTAATGTAACTGATGATTTATTTTACAAGAGTTAGAGTGGCATTGCTGTTTTGGTGCAACAAGCTGGGAAGTGCAATGGTGTGAAGCAACAGTCAATGCCTCTGCTGTGGGGTGGGTTTTGGATAGGGGGCGTGATGCACATCTGGTCTGCAGCTCCTCTCTGAGAACAATTCTAGTCACACTTTTTAGACTTGGCCTGTGTTGACTTCGAAGCTCATTTGACATGCACATTTGAAAGACAACACTTATGCAAAGGGCAGGGCATACTTTAAATTAAAAAAACCAAACCAAAACAACAACCAAAAAACAGAAGGGAGGTTTTTTGCCTGTTTTTTTCAATATATTGTGAAAGAACATGTATGTTGGCTGAGCAATTTGAAATACAAGCAGTAGAAACGCTGGTGCAGTACAAATCAGTGAAGGTAATAACAGAAGAGCATACTCTTTCCAAAATCTAGCTTTCCAAAATCAGCAAGGACAGGTGATACATTTTCAGAAAACAGGTCTATGATGTTCACATCTCATTTTCCATATATTTTCTTTCTTTATCTTCTATCATTTCTGGCATTCTAGTTTTGACACCTCTTTAATTTCTTCCCACAAACATCTGCTGCTTTCTATGATATTTTTGTAGCAAATTTCCTTCGTGTAAAGTTCTCATAAAATGAAGGTTTACTCTTTGGCATAGAGGAGCAGGCGTCTCTTGGTTACAAACTGGAATGTCCCCACTTCAGTGGATACTGGGAAAGTGTCTAAAGTTCCAGGTCTGTAATCTTAGAGACTGGCAGACCTATGTTCATCTAAATTACACCAGTAAGGGTGCAAGACTCTAATTTTCCGTATAAGCTTTACTTTATTATCTTTTTTTGTTTGTTTTTTTGGCTGGGGATGAGAGATATTTTAAAAAAGAAGTTGTAGATTGGATGAGTAAGTTTGGAGAAAATTAATTGCACAAAGTGCTGCTCTATTGCTCTCTCAAAAAGAAGGGAAACCTATTCCTTTCTCTCAAAGAAGAGTGATGCAGACAAAATTCTAGGTGTTACAGTATGCATGGTTATTGAGAAGCTGAATTTCAAAGAAAATACTGGGTTTTCACTATCAGCTTCCCTGTCAGCCTTTATTCACTGCAGCAAGTCCTAAGTCCTATTCACCAAATAATCTTTCTGGCCTTACTGACTGCTCAGTCTGGGGAGAGGCTGCTTGCTATAGAGCCACTGAATTACTAGCTTTTGTTTTGCAAAATGTGTAAGAAGTGCTGAGTTCACAGATGGTGTTATTTTAGAGGACACCACCTTTTGATGCGGCTAATTTTGCCCATACATGTGGTGGGGCATTGAAGCAACTGCAGAATGGAACTCTGAGGATGGTTTCTGGCTTCTGGCACTTTGAAGCTTTTTGGTCTGTCCTGAGAAATAATTCGCCATGGTGGCCTGTCTTAGGTGAAAAGGAGGAAATAATCTGCTGTACAAGTGCAGCTTTCTTTACTTGCTATACTATTAGTATTTCCAGTGGTCTCTTTGATATATTTCCCCATGAACACTTGTGATGAACACTGAGAGGATGAAAACAAGCCCTGAGTTTTGTCTGCTGGTTTAATTTTTGTTAAAATTCATCTCTCCATCCCATTTGCCTTGTTCAGCTTCCCATGTCACATCCAGTTCTTTCTCCTCTCCTACACATGGACCTATTGTTGCAGCTTTTTATTCTTTGTCTGGGGGTGTGTGTGGGTGACTGTGTATTTCCTTTCAAGCCCACCTTCACTCTTTAAAAGACAGATATTTGGTCCCCTCCCTCTTGCCGGCAGCCATCCTTCCAAAACTTCATTCTTCCCGTTTTAGTACAGAAATGGTGAATCAGGCTTTGCAGATAGAAAGCCATTTGAATCCCACTTCACATGCCCCTTCTTGACCTTTGTCTTTGAATGTTATGTGCTGGCAACCAATGCCCTTTGCTTGGTGTTGCACTCTCCTGGCCAGTCCTTGCTCCTTTCTGACTCTGCTTCTGTAAAGTTCACTTCTGTCTCCTTCTCATGTTGTCCATTTGCATTGGATTTGATTTGATTTGCATGGCAAAGTCTTGATAGTGGAGGAGGGGTACAGGCTTCTCTAAAAAACTGCCAGAGACTTCCCCCGTGTCCAACAGAGGAGATGCCTGGGGGCTCCAAGACAGACTTTCCAAGGCCAAGGCTGAGCCCATCACTGATGGTGGTAGCACCTCTGGGATAATGTATTTAAGAAGGGGAAAAATGTTATTGTGCTGAAGGAATTGCACAGAGGGAAGCAACTCTGCAGACACCAAGGTCAGTACAGAAGGAGGGGCAGGGGGTGCTCATTGATCATGATTTCAGTGGGATTATGCTAAATCTGTAGCAGGAATATGCATCAGCACGCTCCTATGGATCAGGACTTGAGGAACACTGCAACACGAAAAAAATTCAGTCTGACTGAACAGAGACATCAGAAAACCCATAAGGGTGAAAGAGTTGGTTGATCTGCTGATTTGTAAGAATGATTCTCTAGCATATTATAAAATATAAACCCTGGCTGGAGATGTTAGAAGTTAGACTGGTTCTAATAATCTTGTCTTGGGATGCTCCAGGTTATGTTGGGGGTCATCCTTACAGCACTCATTTTTCCGTCTGTGAGAGGTCAGAGAGGGATTTCATCCAGTGGTTGGCTTCCACCTCTCAACAGCTACCAACACCACCATTCTTGTGCTGGCTAACAAGGTCAAATCTATTGGTATAAGGTAAGGTGGAAGGGTTATCTCACAGAAACAGACAGAGAAGCTAACAGAACAGATTCCTTAGGAAACTAGGCTGAAAAAATAAGAATTACCTGGAATGACAATAAAGCGATCTATCTCCAGCACTTTGATTTGTGCACAATTATTTTGTGTGATGCCTTCTTAGTATCAACTTCTTGGAATTGAAATGTTCACGTATAATTCCACAGAGCATAGCAGAATCTTTGCAGTCATTAAACAAAAGGAAATATAGCAAAGTTAAATGCTGATAATTTTCAAGTATGAGGATTTCCACTTAAATGAGGGACACCAAACATTTTAAGGTCAAAGCCAATATAAAATCCCTTTTTTCTTTAAGATTTGAAACTTCTTAAAACAATTATCGATAGTTTAGAACTATATTTGTGTTGCATGTCAGTTTCTAATTCTATGCTCCAGATCCTGGACTTGGAACAACTCACTTTGATTAGTGACCAATGTTATTTTGAAACATATTTTGTCCACTTTCTCCTCTGTCAATGTTATCAAGTCTTTACATCTCATAAATGATGGGCTTGATATCTTCAAATCAAAAATGTTTTAAATGCCAGGTATAATAGCAAGAAATTCACAGCCATTCACCAGGTATGGTGAATATTGATTATTCAGAAAGTCTAACTTTCAATCTTTAATAACCTAAAAATATCTGCTTAGTTGAAATAATTGATGGTCCTTGTCTGAAAGAGTGTACCATGTCTCACGCCCACTGAGTTCAAAATATTACAGCCAGCTACCTCCCAGCTGGACAAGGCCTTGAACAATAGTGGAATAAATAATGGGAAAAGCCCAGCTTTTCTGGAGGACTTTTTAAAGGTATTTTTTTCCTTGTGCAGAATTAAGAAGAAGGTCATGGGGCCAGGATGTACTTGAATGGGTGACAGGATTGCATCCTGCAGGCCAATTGGATTTCTTATTGCGAAGAGTCATTCTCCTTATTCAAGCTTGGTTCTGAGTGGGTTTCAAATGCACAAGGTAGTTGGTGACAGAGGTTCCTTCTGTAACATATTTCTTTCTAAAGAACTTTGGGAATGTGGGGAAACAATTTGCTGACTGCATTAAGTCAAAGAAAACTTGTGAAGACCATGGGTTCTGGTGGAATGAAATCACAACTTAGTCATCAAATATGATGGTCATTTTAGGAATCTACTGAAAAGAAAAGCCAAAAAAAAATCATGTCATAATGGTCATAATGTATACTAACATTTCAGATGCTGTTTTATGTGATGGATAGAAACCTAGTCAAATTTTGCTTGCTTTGTAAACAGTTTATATCACTGGGATATAAACTAAGAGAAATGTAGGGGGAAAACTGCCTTACACCATAATTCATGTCTTAAAATTGTACTTGGGGGACTTTGCTTTTGACAGAAAGGAACAAAATTATTTACTTTCACTTAAGAGGAGTTATTTACGTAAATTACAAAGAAACAGAATTGCAGTATGTTTCTGCTTCCAAGTTCTGATATAATCAGCAAGTAGCTGAACTTTTTTCAGGCGTGCACCAAGGTAAATGAGAACAGCATGATATCACTCTTCTGTTTGGTCACTGTTAGACATACAGCCATCTTTTTGTATTGCTTTGTAATACATCTTTGTATGCAACACTACTACTGGCCTGAATCTAAGGATCTGGATTCTTATTTCAGGCTTAAAGTATTCTTGTGTTAATCTAAGTTTACTACATTTATTTTCCTGGGCTTTAAGCCTAAGGTTACTACAACTCTTTAATGATAATTTAATTTTGAGAAAATCAATTGATAAAGAAATAGAAAATGATGAAATGGAAAGTCATAATTTCAACTTGAATCCTGTTCTGATCTGATCTGCACAGGCAAATTGTCCTCATTTTTTTCATGCATTATCCTACCAAAACTACAGATGAAAATATATACAACTTAAACAATAAAACTGTGAGCTTTATACAACTAAGGCTATTTAGCATTATTATAATACATCAAATTGCCTAAGTAAAACCACCAATAAAAATCTGTGCCACTATAAACTACTGCTATGGACTTATGCAAGCCTCTTGTTCATAACACTCCAGGGGAAAAGGTACATGAGGGGTCAGACAGGTACACAAATGAGATTGAGTCTGAATTAGGCGATTAGTACTTTTATCACTAACTTTGCCTGCCTCCGAAAAGTCTGCCTGTCAGATCTTGTCTTTGAATTCTGATCTGCAGCCACAAAATGGGTACTTCCTCTCCAGATAAATCCTTTTACATTCAAACAAACTGGAGCCTGAATAAGGAGACACAGTCAGGGCTCTTTCAACAACAAAACCATTAGCCCTGCCGTATTTCTGCTGGCTCAACACACAGCTGAGTTGGATTTATTTGCTGGCAGATGGAGGTGACTAATGATATAAGCAGAACTTTTCTGCATGGGCAAGTTCAGCTAAATGATGCCTAGCAGGCAGGGCAAGAAGCATCAGATCCACATGTTAAAAAAGTACCATTCTTTCTAATTTAGTGCTTTGCTCAGTGGTTTTTTAAATTTTTTTTTTAATTTTGTTTTAGTTTTTTTTCATTATTGATTTTTGGTGGGGGTTTTTTTGTTTTGTTTTGGTTTGTTTGTTTTGGGGTTTTTTTTTATTTGGTTTGGTTTTTGGGGGGAGGTGGGGGTGGGGTTGACTGGTACCTAGACACATCCCTTTAGGAAAAGTGTCTACATAATACAAATTCAGTGGCATGTATCCATCCCCAGTAAAGCTGTATGCAGTAACTCTGAGAACAAAAGGGAGAGTGTTCTGATGAAATAGCTCTTACTTGGTTTGGCTAAAAGGTCCAGAATACATTACAGAGACCACCAAATTTTATTGACTATATTAATCTTGCTCAATTCAACCCCTTGCTTGAGACTGGCATCACAAAATTTGTGAATGTGTCAATCAAAACAGAACAAAATGAGGTTTTGTGTGGTGATCAGATGTCCACACAGAACTTGAAACCTCAAAAATTAGTCAATCTCCATGAATTCTGCTGTTTGAACCCATTTTGAAGCCCCCACAGCTTTCTTATCTGGTATTTGATTCTGAGGTTTGAGCTGGCTCTGCTTTATAATTATTTTTGGAGATTCTGGAAGCTTTTAGTCTTTTATCTAGAACCTTTATTCTTTCTGTCAGCAGATGCCAAGCACTTTCCTCAGGGATGTCCTATTTTCTCACATGATCAAACCACCCTTTGAATGTTCCCCTGGAGAAACCCATTCTCCTGAGATACTGCCCAGATCCTCTGGAAGAGCATGTTGCTGTTCTTCAAAGATGCAGTTGATTTGTCACTCTTCAAAGACCATGCCACTGAAACAATTCCTGGGACATGCAGGGCTCCTCCATGTGGGGGAGGCCACCCCATCCCTGTCTGTGGGAAGCTGCAGCCCTGGGACAGTGGGAATGAGAGCAGTGGGAATACAGTCCTGTGGCAGGGTTGTGGCTCATCATTTTCTGGTAGTGAGCAGCCACCCTGCTCTGTACACTGACCAGTGTAATAAACCATAAATATATATGGATTTTGGAAACAGAAAAATTGTTTCAAATCTGAGGTGTAACCGTGTATTGTATACTTGCTTACCGTGGTGATTATAAGAACTGTAAATAATTTCATTAGGACTGAGATTAATGGTGCACATGTACTTTATCTCTGCCCTTACTTCTTGAATGTGAGCATAATGTCTGTTGCTGGTGCTTCACATACAGTTCAAACCATTGGTTTTCTTGGTTCTGACCTTCTTTAGTTTCCTCATTTTTGAGCTTTCCTTTTATGTGGTTTAAGATAACTGTAATCAGTTTGATTAACATGCTGAAAGCACTTACATTGCAGTGAGTTTTTCTTCATGTTTCACACTCCTGTGTGTCCTGAACTAACTTTTGTGAGCATTGCTGATGTAACAGCTGCTCTGTGGGATGATCCCTGTATTTTCAGCACCTATGTGTGCAGCTGAAACTGTGCTTTGATATTCTTGAATATTGTGCTCTCAGTGTTTTCCTGATTAGGAGATTAGGGAACATAAATCTACAGGCATATTTGTATTTTTGTCACATCTTTATGAGGGAAATAAATTCTCCCTGCGCAGATTGATGATAGATTTTAAAAATATCCCTCTGTTCTTTCTCCTCATACAATCCATCAGGATGCCTGTCATCATAAAGTCTCTGTCATCATTAGACATTTTTTTCTATAAATGTTAATTTATGTTTTGGATTTTCTTTGAAAGATAATTTGGCAAAGTATTTTAACCGTTTCTTGTTCATTTTGAACTGTATTCATATCAGTCTAATTTTTTTGTGCTCAAATTGCACTTAAGTTCACCCAACTACCTTCCCTTCCTCAATTCTCCTTGGCAAATTATTTGTAGTGTTCCTTAATCACTGACTGAAGAGTCTTAGTTGACATGAAACAGCATCAGTTGTTTTGTTTGAGGTTTTTTTGCTATATACTTTTCTGTCCTCAAGCTGTCTCTCAAGTTCTGCAGAAATTCTGTCTTGAAATGATGGAAGAACTTTATTTGATGATACAAATTTGCATTCCTATCTAGAAAAAATATACAGGTATTTGAAGTGTATTGAGTTAGATAAGGATCTTTCCATTTCCATTGCATTTTTGATCCAGCTGTGAGACACAGATGGGAATCTTTGAAGTTAATATCAATCATTTCCCCATGTATCTGCATTTTCTCTTTAGGCTTATAAACCTGTAGCCTTCCTGAGGAAAATAAGGTCATATCTGGTGTATTTTTTTATTTGAGGAAATAGTTGAAAACCTTTGACTTTTTTATAGCTCTTCCCCATAAACTGACCCTGTCATGTGTTATCTGAAAGTGAACGCTTCCTAAAACAAATGTCCCAAGTGATGACTTTGGAGAAATAAGCATATGACAACACAATGAGAATTCTGCAAATTTTATTTGCCCTGGAAAGCAAGTTCTTAATGAGTCAGAATCTTGCTTCCCAATTTATTTCTTTAGACACTTGTGATATTCCTAGAACTACACTATTTGATAAACCCTTTAACTTTCTTCCTCAAAGTCAGACCAGTGGACTTAAATTAGAACAATGTCCAGGCTATTTTAAGTGAGCACAGCCCAGCCAGCAGATATGACACACATCAGCCTTTTAGTGCAGCCCCTGGGCTGTTACCTCCCTAGTTCTGGCTGTGATGAGAAGAGAGCCCCTCAGTCTCCCATAGTGATGCTCTCTCAGGAAAGATTTCTTATTGACAAGGCGGAGGACGGCACTGTGGCTCTTCCAGGGAACAGTGCAGATGGTGCTGTGCTCAGTGTCACTGATTAGGTAGTCAGGGCACTACACAAGGACATAAAATACCCCATGCAATTTGTTGGAAGCAGCATTTTGCTGCACTGCTAGACTTGTTTAGCTCTCTATCTGATGTGAGGGCAGTGTTTTCTTCTTTTGTTTCAAGGAAAATGGAAAAGCACCACTGGGCAAGTGCATGGTACTCTAATAATAGTCTAATTTAATTTTTTTGTGAAATCTTCAGCTGATTCCAATAATATTATTGGCCCCAACTCTAAATTTCTAGTAAAAATTAAATGCAGAGAGAACAATTCAAGCAGCCTCTTCCAGTGCAGGGCTTCAAGTATCCTGAAGGTCCTGAGAGCAGCAAGAAAAGCTCAGTGAGTAAGGCTGGAAGCACACTGGCAGACCTGATGTGTCTGGGGAAGAGCTCCACAGCTCCATAACTTCCAGAAAACATAAAAGTGCACATTTTGCTCTGTGTAGTGTTTTGGGGTAGAGAGATGGACCTAAATCCCTGCTGTGCCCCATGATCTGGTTGATCTGCTCTGTCTCAGGCCTGTGTCAAATAAGTAACCCTGAAGGTACAGAAATACTTTAGGGCAACTGTAATCTGTGTCTGCTGCTTGTTTGCAAATGCACAAAGGAGGGATAGGGGTGCAACGAGGCAGGCCAGAGCAGGAAGGGCAGGGGTTCTTTACAGCCCTGAAACTATTTTGTTAAGAGAGAAGGGTGACTCAGAGCCAAGTCCTCAGCTGGAGAAGGACCATGAGATCCGTGTTGTTGCAGGGAAGTGAAATGACCATTGATGCCAACAAGACTGCCCGGCCCACATGGCATGTGTCCAGCTCTGCTGGTGTCTCCAGATGGCATCTTGACGAATGCCATGGGCTCCAAAAGAATTTGCTTTGGTTCCATATCACTTGGAATTGGTGATACCTCATACTCATTTGATTCTACAGAAAAGAGGTAAAAGCAGTGAGTCAGAATATGTGGCTGAATAAAATAAAGATAAAATTTGCCTGTCTTTGGGCCTTAGGTAAATATTTTAAGACTCAAGAGCCCAAATAACAAACAGAGTTGCAGATATAGGTTTGCACGAGGATTTAGAATCTTTGGAGTTAGAGGACATCCATGACAACAAAAAAGAAAATCAACACTTATTTAGTAGATACTGTCAAAATATAAGGAATGTTTCCTCAGCTGGTATTGATTTTACCTCTTTCCCATTGCAGACTCCAGATACAGGTCTACATGCCTTTGCTGTATCAGATATGCTCAATGTTCAGAGGTGCTGGGGTTTTGTGGTTGCTGTCCCAGTCACTGTATTGTCAAGGAATTTCTGGATTTGTTTGGCATGTTTTGCAGTTTGAGGAGCTTATACATACACATGGGATTTAAGGGCTTTGTTTAAAACCCTCAATGTAATTTAAACAAAGGTCTTGTACACTAAAAATTATAAACAGCATACTTTTTGAACTCCAGGTGTTCCCAGAGGGAGGTGCTGAGAACCGAGTAATGTGAGATTGCACACACCCAGAAAACCCAGTACTGTACCTGGGCATTGTCTCCACATGATGGTAAGTATGTTTTAATTCTGTTTTAAAATCCATCCTTCATAGAGGCTTCTTATTCTGAACATCTGCCTGGCATTACAATTGAAAAGTAGTGCTGGGGTGATGTATAAAAGACACACTAATGTTGAAGTGAGTGTTCAATAACAGGATTACAGAAATAGAGGTAGAGCTGATATAGATGTTATAAGAAAAGAGCCCCAACAGTTATAGATCTCACCACAGAGTATGTTAGAAGACCTGAACCGTCTTCATTTGGAACATTCATGCTGTCAATGGAAATTAATGAAACTAACCCATTAAAAATAAAATTACTAAATTCACCGATTAAACCATGTGAACCATAATATTGTAGTGGGTCTGCCTTATAAAATTGTTGCAGATTCCTGCATAGGAGCTAGCTATTTAAAATCTTTGAACTTACAGTAGTGGTTATCATTGTTTTCCTGCTGACTGTAGGCCCTTGCTCTATGCTCAGGACTTAAATAAAACTTAAGGGCAGAAATCTCAAAGTGTCATGACCCAAATCAGTATTTTCCCTTCTCAGCTGTGGGAAGTAGGTCTGTGGAGGACTTAGGTCACTTGGCCAAAATCTCAGAGGTCTCAATAGCATTACTAGGAATAGAAATGAGATCTTCTGGTTCTACTCATTTTTATAGGTTTCTGTGTGGCTGTTTTAGAAGAAGTTGAGCGATGTCTTCACTGTTTTTATAGCAGTGGAATGTGCAGAGAGAGCAGCCAAGGCAACTTAATCCCACAGCAGCTCTTTGCTTTGGTGCACCTGTGTTAAGCCCATATAAAACTGAAAAGAATAAAACCTAAATTTTGAGTGCTTGATCTGAGACACGTCAGTACTTTGCTATCTTTATGAGTCTCAAAGTGTCCCAGCTTGGGCACCTGAAGGAATAACTGAAAAGAGTTGGGGAAACGGTGCAGATTGAAGTCCTATCACCTGCAGCTAGAGCATTTACAAGCCAAATTTCATGGCTGCTTTTTCACATTCAATGAATTCTAGTGTTGGTGAATAGGACAACAAAAGCTAATTTCAAGATGCTAAGCTAGGAATACTTTAATGAGGCACGGAGTTGAAAGCAATGGTACATATCAGCTAAAGATTAAAGTTTATTAAAACCAATTTTTTATGCTAATCAGAATAAAGTAGTAGATCTGCTATGTTTACTTCTGTGTGACAAGCTGTAGCTAAGCTAAAGACCCTTCAACACTGTACAAAAGAATAATTGCTATTTTTGTTTAAAGAAAAATAGTCCAAACCTGAACTCTTTGGAAGTCCAACCCCTGTTTTAAAAGGGGTTGAAAAGGCTGCCCCCCAACCTTGTCCTCTGCAGGCTGGGACAGGAGAGGAAAACAAGAAGTTTTATTCATCTTAGTTTCTCAATTTTCCAAGTTATACTCTCCAGCTGTTTCCATCAACTTTGTTTTCTGAAAAAAAAAAAACCAAAAAAACCAACCCAAAAAACCCAAAAAACCTCCACCAAAAAGACAGAGAGAGAGAGAAAAGATTTCTATGGAATTCTTTAGCTGTCTTTAAGTGACTTTTTGTTGAAACCTGCATTGAATTTTCAATAATTCCAGAGTAGTTTTCTTTCTTCTTTTCCCAAAACAAACATCTCTTACCCAGATTCTCCTCAGCCTGAAAAAAAAGAGATAAAAGCAAAATAAAAGCAGCAGGCCAGGGGTGAAGGGAGAGGAATGGTGTCTGCAGCAAGAAACGTGGCCACACAAAGTCAGACATCAAGTCTGTCGCAGTGACAAGTGAAGACCTACGTGCAGGCAAACAGCAAGGGTGCCTTCCACTTTGCCAAAAACCAACAACATTTTACATGACATTTCCAGATAAAAGCTGACCACAGCACTTAGCAGGTAGGGACTGATGAGCTGGTGCTTTAAGTGGCACTCATCATATAATCTGCATCCCACTTGCAGGCCAAGCTCTCCCAAGTATCTCCGTTCCCAGAAGCGCCTTGACCCGTAGGGACTGTAACATGTAGAAACTGGCTGTTCCCAGTCTTTGACTCCTTTTATACGGGACCAGGGCAGACAACCCTATAAATGCTGGGGATCAGTTAGCCATCCTTGATGAGGTGGTTGAAATAAGTGACTGCTGTTCCTTTCTCCCTTTCTTTGCAGCTCAGGGAAGTGAAACTATTGGGTGTTTTGCAGAAGGTATCTGGAGATAACTGTCTGAACTGGAGGGGGATACTCTGCAGAGGTGTCTTTTAGTTTTGCAAGTCCAGCACAGGTACTGAGGCCTTGTGGCAGGAGGTAAAGGAAGTAATATTTATAGGCAACTGATATTCCAGTATTAAGATCAAATTACGAATACTCTTGGATAAAAAATTTAATACAGTATTTAATGCTTTGTCTTGTGTAGTTTTATTATTTTCTGTTTGTTTTTAATGCATCATATTAGCATGACTATCATCTGTACAGGGTGTTTACACAGTTGGAGATATAATGCCAGGTTATGTACAATCAACTCTTATTCATTTTGGAGATAGACCTATTCTTCTTAGCTGAAACATTTCCTGGTTTTCAGTCACTTAAAATTTTGTGAAACATTTAGCATTTCAATGGTAAGCATCTGCTTTAGTCTGATTTCTCCTGGAAAATGTCTGTAAAATTTTCAGATGTTGCTAAGAATGAAACAATGGGAAAAGAGTCTTTTGTTGACTAAAGATTTTCTAAAGGAAAAGTCATGAGTTTCAAATCAAAGTCCAGAACAGGAGCCTAGTGGGAGAAACTATGAATGACTGAATGAAGGTCTGTAGGTTTGAAAAGAGTACTACTATATGTATATGAGAAGAAATGGGACTGGCCAAAGGGAAAGATAAAGACTTAACAGGGCTGAAAGAATAAGAAGAGTCTGGTGGAGAAATGAGCCAGGCATCAATATGTGTGTTCCAGCTCCCTGGTAGTGGTATCTGACACCCATCACCATTTTCTGCTCTGCCATTAGCCAAACTGCAGAGGTCTGTGCAGTGCCTTTTAAAGGCTCCATCTACCTCCCGGTAGCCATTGTGAGTGGCAGGACATTGTCAAATACGGGGACTTGTTCCTGTTTTTGAGAAACAAGAAAAATATATGCCAGTTGATTAAAGTATTGTCAAGGATGAAAACTTTAGTACTTCTTGTGTTTATGCAACTTGTGTTTCATGAGAAGGTTGATTCTATAATCAGGACAGAGAGTTGCAGGAACTGAACATGGTTAAAGACACCATGAGACCTGTTCCCATTTTATTGGTTCCAGAAATGGGGAAGAGTATAGAGAATGAGACAGAATTTAGCAAGAGAGCATATGGCAAGGGGGTGATGTTCTAGCCTGGAAAATTGGATACTCTCCCTTTTTCTGTCAAACAGCTCCCATGTGGTGATAGCTGAGTCACTTGAGCCAATCTTTTCAGACGCTGTCAGTAACTTTACATTGCTTTTATTCTTAGTGCAGGACTTGTAGGCGTGCTGAGCTTTCTCAGCTGCAGCTGAAGTCAGGGAAGTCATGCTCCAAACACAAAGTAGTACACAAAAAAAATCTGGTTTTGGGAATTTAAAATCTTGTCCAACATGGTAATGTTTGGCCTTACTCTTTGTGGGACTCACCAGTTTTCAGTAGGAAGGGATATGGCCAAGCCCTCTCACTTTGAAGTGCTGCTGTGCAGGAAGTTCACTGTGAAGCTCTCTAATGGCAATGAGGGATGCTGTCTTCAGAGCAGGTTGTGAACATTGTGAGGGAAACAAGGCAAGCATAAGTTATGTTGAGCTGCAAGAAGAAAACAACCTGCTCATCTCACTAGAGTGCCATCTTTTCTGCACAGTGTAGGTACAGCAAAGACATGTCTGTATATAGAATTTGCTGAGTCCTGCACATGGGTCATAACACCCCCTGCCACACTGCAGTCTTGGGGGAGTTGCAATCTTGGTTGCAAAGTTGCCTAGCAGAAAAGGACCTGGGGGTGCTGGTCAACAGCAGCTGAACATGAGCCAGATGCGCTCAGGTGGCCAAGAAGGCCAATGGCACCCTGGCCTGCATCAGCAACAGTGTGGCCAGCAGGACCAGGGCAGGGATTTTCCCCCTGTACTCAGCACTGGTGAGGCCACGCCTCGAGTGCTGTGTTCAGTTCTGTGCCTCTCATGGCAGGAAGGACATTGAGGGGCTGGAGCGAGTTCAGAGAAGGGCAATGAAGATGTGAGGGGTTGTTTAGCCTGGAGAAAAGAAGGCTCAGGGAAGACCTTTCCACCTTCTAAAACTGCCTGAAAGGAGGTTCCAGCCAGGTGGGACTTGGTCTCTTCTCCTGGTTAGCAAGTGACAGGATGAGAAGAAATCTTGCGCCAGGTTTGCGTTGGATATTAGGAAAAATTTCTCCACCGAAAGGGTTGTCAAGCATTGGAACAGGCTGTCCAGGGAAGTGGTGGAGTTATCACCCCTGGAGGTATTTAAATGATGGGTAGATGTGGCATTTGAGGACATGGTTTAATGGTAAACACAATGGTGGATGCTGGGTTGACAGTTGGAATTAATGGTCTTAAAAGTCTTTTCCAAATTTAACAATTCAGTTATTCTATGATTGTATGTCTTGCCATCTACAAATTACTCCAAATTCTCATGTAACTGTATTCCATGAACATTTGACTGTATGTATGGTAACTGTATTCCATGAACATTTAGTAGATTAGAAGGAATATAAATGAGGAAATAGATGGTTTCCCCAGTTCAGTCAATCTCCTGAATAGGAAGACAGCACCTTTCTTGCTTGCATTTCGAAAAATCGGACTGTCAGTATCAGGGCAAGTGATTTCAGTCCTTTGTCAGGTCTGACAGTGCCAGCATTTTCTCAGGACCCATTTTGACAAAAAACAAGGCAAGTACAAGATGAGAAAGAAGCCACTGAAAAACATACCCACCAGCACTCTGCCCTGCACTGTTGACTTCTGTCCCATTACATGGCCACTTCACGAGCTTGTCTGAAACCCTCCTGAACAGCAGCTCTTTCAGTGTAACAGCAGTGGGCATGTTAGAAACATAACTGACTGACTGCTGAACTGGGTGTGCTGTTTTAGGGGTAAATGGAGGAATAATATTGCTTTCCAAGGTGACTGTGTGTAAACTTATGTGAGCTGGGTAAAAATCTAAATAAAATCTAAATAAAACCCCTGGGTCATAGGAGGTTCCAGCCAGGAGAAATTTATGTTTTCTGAAATGAGGTTTCTCTGATGCAATCCCATTTAATTTCAAAGAAAGTACAAAGCCCTCTTTTTCTTCCCACAGCAAGAATTGCAGGCATGGCCTGTGTTTACAGCTCAAGTCTATTTTCCATTAAACTCTCTAAAAGCTCTTTTTTCCTTTTTGTTTTAGCTTTTCTCAGAGGCATATTCCTGGCCCTTGTTATGTCTGTGTTGTTGGCTTTTTCCTTACCACCATCTGTCTCTTCCTTTGATCTTTTTGTCTCTCTCTCATAGACACCCAACTGATCACAAAACAATGTCCAGTAAAAACCTTCCACCCATGTGTCTTGCAGGTGCTCTTTTTTTTGGACAAGGGCATGTGTTGGTGGTTGGAAGGAAAACTTTGGTATTTCCAGCTATCTGCTCCCATAATTAACTTAACTGCTTCTTAAAACTGACCATTATATAGGTAACATGCACCCTGATTTTGAGAGATTTTACCCCAAGGATTTATGAAACTGTTGACAAGAAATCAGACTGTTTCTCAGCAGCATTGAGAAATATTGAAAGCACAGCACTTAGGGCTCTACCAGAGAGAACAAAGATTCTTTCATCTTCTTCTGGTTACAATCTCTGTGCTTCACCTAGTTATAAACTTGATGCTTTTTCTCAAAGCTGTTCTGACTTAGAAGTTTGAAGAAATGCACTTCATGCATTTAAGCATTACCATACTTCATTGTCATTCATTGCAAACTTAAATGTCACTTGTCTTTATTTGCCTAACTGTGAGTTGTCTGAGAAAATAATATCTTGGCGTAATATACTGTTTCTCATCAGCACTACTTCTCCTAGGTGACTCCTGAAGTTTAGCCAGTGAATTATGGAATCACAGAATTACTGTGAAAAACTTCTTTTGGAGTTCTCTCATACTCACAGCCTCATACTCACAGCAGGTATATAGCTGAAGTGAAAGCAGCCACCAGTTTTTCTGCTAAACTTTAAAGACTGTCAAGTATAGAGACTCCTTATCTTCCCTGGGCAGCCTTTTCCAGGGCTGCTCTGCCCTCCTGGTGAAGATTCTCCTGAGCTCCTGCCCAGTGCAGCAGACCCCATGTCCCCAGGTGCCCTTGCACAGTAGGTGTGAGGCTCTGTAAGTGGGACTGAGCAATGGCAAGGATGATGGTTCATACAGCACACAGGTGCTGCTGAGGTTAAGGAGGTGTATGCCCTTCATCATAAACCACTTCCATACAGAAAAAGACAGGTCATTGTCAGAGGAGACTCTCTTAAGGGAAGCAGAAGGCTCATTATGCAGATGTGACCCACTTAATGAAGTCTGTTGCCCCTCTGGGGCCCGGCTTGAGGATGTGAAGAGAAAGATTCCTACCCTGGTATGGCTCTCAGATTACCCAGGTATGACCCTCAGAAATTACTGATTTCTCAGGTAGGCAGTGATGAAGTAGCAACAAGAAATCTGAGGGCAAAGGAGACTTGAGAGCCTTGGGATGTCTATAGGTAATGTGACTGTTGTGGATAGGTAATGTTTGCAAAGTTTCTTGCTAGGCTAAGCAGGGAGTAACCTGCACATGGCACTGTTTTGTTGACTTTTACAATACAGATACGAAATGGTCATCTCATTCTAGCACTGGTCGTGAGTGAGAACAAGTACAGAATGAAGAGAAATCTTGTATAAAGTTCACTACAGTATTTTGTTGAAACATTCTAGAGTTTTAAAAATTTTCTGAAGTAAAAAAACCATAATGTTAGCTTATTTCAACGACAAGATAGATAAAACTCATTCTGTTGCAGCACCAGGACAAATTACTAACCTGAAAAGAAAGTCTGTATTCTCTGCTCAAAGAGCATACAGTAATAACCAAAAGTAAGATTTCTTCACCTCCTCAAAACAGAAAAACCAGACTGTTAATAGTTAGATTTTTCTTTGGACTAGCCTAGCATCCAATACTTTCATCCCAGAAGATTTAGAAGATTCTTCCTTTCCATTTAAGTCTGAAAGTTTCCGCAGGCTTAGTTTCTTATTTGAGACCAAAGCACTCCTGGCATTTGTTTGTTTATATAAGAATCTCATCTTTGATTGGAAAGAGCAAAACAAATCATAGATGTGATGAAGATTTCAAGACATCTCTTTCAAATAAGGGCTTTAATCCCGCCAAGAGTCGATTCTCCATGTACAAACAGAGTGAGAGTTCTCCAGTGCCCTTCTGCAAGCTTAGGGCTTAGCGTTTTGCTGCGTGTTGGGCTTTTATGTCAAACTCAGGGTGTTTTAGGACACAACTGGTTTTACAACTTTTTTGGTTTAGAAAATTTGACTTCTTCTGGAGTCTACACTTTTCGAAATGGACATTGTCAAATTGGAAGTTTCTTGGAAGAAATATGCTAGAATGATTCAGTCTGTAAAGTTTTCCTTATACTGAGGGATTGAAGAAAAAGCTACCAGATTTCTATCTTGGTCTCAAAATACTTATGTAAGGAAATTGTTTTTTTCTGGGAATAGATGACAAGTTATACAACAGCAGAAGGAGATTTCAGCTCTGGAATCCAATCCTAGAGAAGATTATGCTGGGAAAATGGTGCATGTTTTTAATAGCAACATTCATATGCTGAATCCCTATTACTGGTGTCTTAGACATCAAGAATTAATGTCTTTTCAACCATTGCACATTAGCAGCTGTGGGTAGGGCCAGTTGTAGGAATGACTGGTAGAGACTTTAGCCAGAAAATCAAACTAATAAGGTAGCTGCTGACAGCTTTTGCAGACTGACTTTCCTGCTGCTGCCTTGTCTTGTCCTTCCTCTTACTTTCTTACCACCTATTTTCTCTCCTTCCAGCTCCAGTTAGTGCCTCTTGCATTGCTTCCTTGGCAACACTATCCTTCACTTCTGTTCTGGCTTTGCCTCCTCATCTCTCACACTCTCAGTATACCCAGGACTGCCTTTGAGTAACCCCACTGGCTTCTATTAGTTTGTGTGCTACTCTGTAATGCTCCTCGAGCTGCAGTGTGAGCTGTCCCACCAGGCAGGCATACACATTGCTGGCAGGAGCAGGCAGCTCAGACTATCCCAAACAAGCTCTTCCCTGTCCGTCTGAAGGCACAGAACAGTCCTCATGGTAGGATTTAAACTACATCATCACTTCCTGTAGCTCTTTTCTACCACCAGTTTCAGACTGCATCCGAACAGTGTGCAGAAAAAACCTCTTATTTGGTTCTGAGTTAGATATGAACAGTTTATGGGCATATGTGGATCTCATGGATAGATAGCAACAGTATCTGTGGCTGAAGATCAGTGGAGGTGGTTTAAGATTTTGGCTGTATTTTCCAGCTGTTCATGGCCATTTAGAAAATGCCACAAAATTACCCTTCAGAAATCTGTTTGTGGAAAATAGGAAGGGTATCCAGGCACAGAAACACAATATGTTCTGCCATATCTAGTGCAAAGTAAGGCTTTCTACCACTTTTATTTTAAGCAATGAAACACTGAAAACAAATGGATACAGAAGAAGAAACAGTACCCTCTGTGAGGCTTCAGCTTTGATAAACCACGTTACAGAATCCAGGTCTTTCACCATATAGTGAGACCTGATACACCTTCAACATTTTCACTGGTTTTTTTAGACAAAAAAAAAAATCAAGAATTAAGGCCTTGGCAATACAAATATGTGACTGAAAATATATGTGCTATTAGCATGAGAGTGCTTTTGGCAAGCCTGTTTTTAGTATGCCTGCTCTGGTGTTGTACTGGCTCTCTGCTGCTGTAAACAAGTTTGAAAGTGGAGGAAGATTTAGAAGCTAACTAATGAGTGTGAATGCTACAGAAAGGAAAAGAAGATGAAAGGCTATTGACCCTGCTCCCCCTTAGCATCAATAGCAATTGATTTTTCAGTTGATAAAACTGCTTCATCCTATCTGATCCCCGTGGTGGAATTAGGCACTCAATTCTGGGGGGACCAGGTTTCCAAATAACACCCACAGGGCAAGTGTTTTCCAGCCATCCTTGAGCCTTGTCTAGCTTTCTCCATCTTGGATTCCTCTGCTGTGGTCTTAGGATTAGCCTTCCTCTTCAATTGCTCATCTAGGTGACATTGAAGGATGTTGGCATTTTTGTAGGCTCTGTGCAATTTTGAGATAAAGTGGAAGGCTGTGTCTTGGAGCCAAAACTGTATGAAGTGGATTTTCACCTCCAGAACAGCATTGCAACTGATTTCCACTATATAATGTAGTGCAATCACAACATTATGCTTTGTCTGGAGTTGATTTTCCAGCTGTCAAAACAGTATCTTTTTTCATTAAATTAAACCAAACTGTAGCCAGCATCAACATCAAGCTCCAAAAATGTAATGCTTAAGTCTTTTAGGCCAGGTGCTGATCTCTGAAACACTGGTGTGAGCCTAGAGGAATTACAGTTTTACACTGATGTATGTGAGATCAACAAGCTTATTTTGGGCAAGTGATCTGCTTTCACAGGTGTGCCTTATTTTAAGATGCCATCAAAGTAACTTCTCCCCATCATTCCAAAGCTGTTAAAGATTAAAGATAAGCTTTACTGGTAAACAGAGAAA
Organism: Ploceus nigricollis; assembly: GCA_013399945.1. Classification (NCBI taxonomy): domain Eukaryota; kingdom Metazoa; phylum Chordata; class Aves; order Passeriformes; family Ploceidae; genus Ploceus; species Ploceus nigricollis. The sequence continues at coordinate 216,488 of VXBC01003943.1, read as the reverse complement.
CAAAGAAAAATATGTGGAACAAAGGTTTGCTTTCTGTCTCAGTTAAATGCTAGTTAAGGAAAAAAGCAGTTCTGGAATGCTTCCTTTTTATCAATCATAGCAAAATCAAAATAAGCTGGCAGAGTACAATAAAAAATGCTGTTTCTTAAACAGAAAAACATTCACACAAGTTTAATGATAAAAACTTAAAGAACTGTGTTATGTTCACCTTTTTTTT
>VXBC01003943.1:124600-216235 GCA_013399945.1 Ploceus nigricollis | reverse complement strand
GCCACTGTGTGTAAATCTTCAGGTTTTATTAAAGACAACTGATGTAAGACTTGTTCCATTGCACTCCCTGTTAGCTTAACTTGGCTTCGCTATGAGCAGTCCTTGGGAGATTTGGTGAGAAACTGTTGTTCTGGTGTTTTGTTTTTTCTTTTTTTTTGTCACAGACACTCAGCAACTGAGGGGAGAGAAATGGAATTACATTGAAAAAAAGTGTATATGAGCATGGAGGAGTGGAGGGCTCTGTTTTACACTGCTATACCTCAAAAATAGCTGAAGGGAGTTTTCCAATAATTTCCACATACCATGCACAGTTCATCCCTGAACTGGGACCAAACATATAAAAGATCATACCCCAAAGGAGAATTTGAAAGGGGGGTTGGGGCGGGGATATGGGCATGGGGACAATTAAATAAAAAGGAGAGTGATAATGGAAATCTGCCCATAAAGATAACTTTTGCATCCTATGTTGAAGGACATAGTGCCTTAAGAAGTATTTTCAGTGTGCAATAGCATTTAAAGTGAAGTAGCCAGGCAGCACTGTGCCTGCCTCATGTCCTTTGTGTTTGCACCGAGCCCAGAGTTCCCACAGGCGTGGGCTTGGCACATTTGGAGCTGCACCAACCCAGTTGTGATTCCCAGGCTTGTGCTGGCTGCTGGAAGCATCCTGGGGAGGCACGGCTGAAGCATGATACAGCACCATGAAAAAATGTGTTTTACAGCCTTGGCTTGCATTCACCACTCAAGCTGTAGATTGCTGGCCAAGAGTTTGACCCTCTCCTTGCTGTCCAAGACCATGCTCAGGCACTGCATGTGACAACACTGATGCTCCCAGTGACCATCACCTTCTGCAACATTTCAAGCTTTATTGCCAGTTTACCAAAGCTTGAAGAAAAGAGCCTAAGTCCCAAGCACAAATTTTCTTAGCTGAGTACTGGGCTAAGAAAAGTGTATTCATATATCTACAGTCTGAAAATAAATCAATCCACTTTAGTTGGGGAGGCTTGGGAAAAAATAAAAATACCTTTCTATGTTCCTTATAGAAAAAAATCCCCCATTTTTCCTACTAGATTTTCATCAGTACAGTGATATAACATGATAATGTATTTATGCATCAGCTTTTCCATTTTCTGTCATTTCAATAAAAAAAAGCAAGCAATGGAATCACTAAAGCCATTATTATTTGTAATTTAGTAACTCTTCCAGACATGTCCCAGCATGTTCCAAGACAGCTTCATGTTTTGCCTTGATGATTTCTTTTACTTCTTAAGTGGTGTGAATTTATCTGTTTCATAACATGGGAAAAAGAGGAACTCATGTCCCTCCTCATTTCTTTCCACCCCCAAATCTTTTCTTAGCTTTTAATTTAGCAACATGATATGAAATACATTAGTCTTGTATCCCAAAGCACAGTCTCATGGCTTTTAGCATGAATTATGCATTGCAGGTTTATATGTATAAATAGCAATATTAAAGCCAAATTGGTTTCTGAGCCAAAATCCTTTAAGCAACAGGATGAATCTGGTGGTCATAAAACAGTCCAGAATAATATGATATTAGAAATTCAAGCTGAAATGCCCTTCCATGTACATTAAAAAATTTACTTGTTAAAATAAATTATTCCCTATGTCATCTTATTCGGTTTTATTACCTTTCTAATAATGCTGTAAGTGGATACCTTGGCTAACCTCATTCTTGTTTCATAGAGATGCACATGCCAAGAAGCCCTGGCTGACAGTAAATTCTGCACAGCAACTTACCCTCATTGATGGGAAGAGCTGGCTGGCTAGTGATCTCAGTGATTCACAAATGTCAATGCCAATGTCAATGGCTCTGCCTGGGCCCAGTGCTCTGCTTGCAATATTCTTTTGTGGTATATTTTCATATAAAGTCCCTCTTGCCTGGGGTAAAAAAACCACAACAGCACACTCCAGAAACAACAGGAAAGCCAGACTGAAGAATGAGACTGCACATAAAACAAACTATAATAGAAAGTAACATGTCAAGGTAGTATTTTTAATTCAAATATTTATTATGTATTTGTATTGTAGCACAGTTTAAAGACCAGGGCTACTTTGTGCTCACCATTATTAAGGTTTTAAAAAGTGCCTAAGCTCCGAAGGCAGGCCTGTCTGTATCTACATTTACATTTACTGCTTATATTTTGCTCATTTGACTTCAGAATATCAAAGCTTTAAAGGAAATCTCATCCACCTTCCTTCCTTTCAGACCTGAAATGCCAAGAGCTCCAATTCAAATCTACTCCTGTATATTTATTGCTTACTAAATGAGATACAGGAAAGGATTATAACTCAGGCTGCAAAATTCTACCTTCAAAAGTAGAGGAAATGCCAGATTAAATATGTAATAGCAATTCAATTCTCTTAGGTATTATAAACATTATGATATAAGGTGTAATTTTTCCTTTTCCCTGACAACCTTGCCTCATTCACTGCTGGCAAATGAATCAATAAGCCATGGCTCAATGTTGCCTTTGATTAAGGTGGCTGAGTGTATGTCAAATGCCTCCTTCATTGCATGCTAGTCAATGTCCTGGGTGAAAACTGGACATTTTTCTCACTTTTCTGAGGTGTTTCTTGAACATTTCAAAGTTGTTTTTGTTTTTTTTTGTTTTGTTTCCATAAAATCCCTTTTTACATTTCAGGGAAAAAATGATACCTGGACTGGAACACTGCTCTTGCCGGATATGTAAATACTGGTTACTTTTGTCAGAGAAATAGAGATATTGGGGAAACTGAGGTAGCTTTCCAGGATCTGAAGGCAAGAATATCCTCAGAGCACATGCTTTTTTCTCTTCCATGAAGATTCTTCACGAGTCTTCTTGAATTTCAGTTTTAACCCACCTTCCTCTCTTTGTTTCCCCCATCTTCCTTCATCAGGCATTTCATGATGGTACAAGCACCTTCAATTTTTAAGTTTTCTTCTCTGAGCTCACAGTCACCTGGACAAATCATACTCCTCACTACCCAATCTCTCTCTCTCTCTCCCATTGTCATGGCTGTAATTGACACCTGAAGGAAAAAAATGTGAGTGGAATTTTGACAGGAGAGCTCCAGTGCCTTGAGGGCTGCACCCAATTTTCTGGAGAGCCTTTAAAACCAAGGTCTGGGCTTGAAAGAGTAGTTTATTGGCATCCAACTGATACTCCAGGAGAGGAGTGGCCTTCTTGCAGGTATTCGTTGCTCCTTGTAAAACTCCCACCTTTTCTGAGGAATGCCTGAGAACAAACTGTCAAAGAACAAGCTGTCAACACTCTTCAGTGTTGTAAAATAAATATTTCCTCGCCCTAAACCACTTTGCAGAATTATATCAGGGCCTAGTCCAAATTCTGAGAAAAAAAAGAGACAGTTTTCTAGATTATTGCATAAGAGTTAGAGACTCGTCATCTGTGTGAGAGTGTTTTAGTGTGTGGTGATCTGCAGGTGCTGCTGTAAGATACTTATTTGCCAATGCCATTTTCACAATTAGAAATACCAGTGAGGCAGGATATATATAATAGAGGAACAGCAGTGGGAAGTCTGCTGGAGAGACTGTCCACCTGGGCATGCTGTAGCTCTAGTTGCAGTCCACCACTAACACGTTTTTTTTAACTAGGAAAACCTTGACACAATCAAGTTACAGATGATAATAACGTTGCATTTAGAGCTGCAATATCACCAAGATTTTCAGTGCTACCTATATCTTCTGCAGGACAAGAGTGGCTCAAGAGTGCTTTGTAATCCATGTAACAGAGCAGGTATCAAAATGAGCATTTAAGGAAACACAAATCTTGTTGTGGAGTCACCCAGATTTTCGTGCAAGTCCTTGTTAAAGAAGCGTGAAGAGCAAGTGGCACCTGAAGCAAAGGTGGGAGAATGAACCAACAGCATGCTGTGGTTGCCCTGAGGGGGTCTCTTCTGCATCCCAGTGTCCGCTGGGTGCCCCTTGGTGATGGGACTCTAAGCAACATCGTCTGGCCAGAGGAGCAAGAGAGCTCACACTGGGTCCACAGGTGTTCAAACAGATAGTCTGTCAGTACATTCACACATTTGGAAGGATGTTGGAGAAATATCACTGAAGTGTCCACTCTGCTGTGGCTAGAGGTTTGTTACTGCAGAAAGAGTGCATTTTTAGAAAGAGGTGGCTGACCCAAGCGACCCAGCACACTGAAATAATGTAATAGTCAGATTGTATTTGATTACTGTTGCTAAAGATGAAAGTATTGTGAACTGAACTTTTTGGATTCACTTATATGCTATGCTAAAAACATTTGAAACCATTACAACTGCGATGTAGGTTTTTCTGTGAAAAGCCAAGGCCCCACAGGTCCCTTGGCTGCAGTGCTCTCTCCCTTTCCAGACCACTGCACAGGACCAACATCACCCTGCTGTCCCACACCAACAAAGCACGAGTAGATTCCCACACAGGGGAAACTTCAGAGTTGTTTCACAGCGATCCGGTTTGCAAGCTCTCTGCTTTGTCCTGCAGGGCTGCACTTCAGCTGTGGGGCTTTCCCCGCGGCAGATTTGGGTGCTCCGCAGTGACCAGCCTTGCTGCGGCTCCGCAGCCCTCTCCGAGCCACCGCGGCGTGTGACAGCAGAGGGCAGCAAGAGGCAGAGAAGATCGTTTCATAAATTGGGTCAGATTCCGTTCTCTGCCATTTGCTCTCCGAAAACAGCGCCTGCCCAGGCTGCCTGCGGTTCCTGGGCTGCATCCCCGCCTGGGGCTCGGCTCCGGGGCCATCCCGGGCAGGGCGTGTGCTCCACGGGGCCAGCGCAAGCAGGGACCTGGCCTTGCACGCGTGCACCTCACCAAGTGGGTTAGAAAGGGAATCATGCTGATTTTGGAGACTTTGCCCAGTTACAAGAGCGCCATATGGCATTTTATCATGCTCGTGTTGAAACGCTATATAAATCTGAAATTAGCTATGCTTAGCTTTCACCACACAGCAAAATGTAGCACTTACTTTAACTGTGAATAAATAATTTCTTATATAATGATGAGAGCTGCTGGGCTGCATTCCTCTTCCCCTATACTCTGCAAATCTCTAAAGAGAGGTGTATATTTGGAAAATATTTTATACTGAAGGACAAAGCAAAAAGGTCATTGCTACTATCTGATTTTTAACAAATGCTATTTTTTCCACTGCAGGCTCATAGAAATACACCTTTTTTCCTTTCTTAGGTAGCTTTTAGGTTAAAAAAAACTCTGCAGTAATGCAACTTTCCCATCACTTTTCTGCAAGTATGTACTCAAACCAGGTGGTTTTGGTACAGAATGGAAACCCAGCTGCAGGCATCTTCTCAGGTGACAGCAGGAAGAAACGTGGCAGCCAGGTTCCCTGGAGGTGAGAGTAGCTGCCTGCAAATGTAGGAACTGAAACTGCTGCCACAGTTAGTCTTCATGCCTGCCTGTAAATCCCATGGTGGTAAGATGTAAGCATAGTGCATGTGACTTTAGGCACGTACAAATGAGTTCTGTGATCTGGAATGAGCAAGTGCAGCAGGTTGGTTCCTCTGCTTGCTTGCCCCTAGCACAACAGCAAGAATATTCAGCTTTGTAGAATCACAAAATAAGGCAGAGTTGGAAGGGACCCTTAGAGATCACCAAGCCCAACTCCTGGCCCTGCACAGCACCACAGCCAGCTTGTATGTTGTCTTCAGTAATGGCCTCATTACCAGAGAAGTGAGTGGCCTTAAGCTCTTCACATCATTAACCTTCTCTGAACAGATGATTTATTTCCATGATGAACAAACATTTGCAAAATCCAGCACAATCTGCATGTTAGATAAACAGAATAATGGTGGACATTTCCTCCTACACAGTGGAAAGTGCAGTTGCGCTCACAGCCTTCAAAAATCTCTGTTTCTCCAGTGTAGAGACAGAGAAGCTAAAAAAACATGGCAAGTGGTTTGGATGGATTTGAGAACTGTGCATGTGGGGTAATAGAAGACAGAATGTAAAGAACAATCAGAAGGCACCTTCTATTTTAATAAAAATATATTTCAGAATGGGATATCATTTAGATGTGGTTGTGGTTTTAATTTCTTTTCAATATTGCAAACTGGGACAGAGCACTGACATGTAAGCATGTGTCAGAGTGAAGCTGCCTGGTTTCATTTTGCTGAAACTTCAAGAAGTTCATCCTAGTTCAGATTCTCATTAATCTACTTAACATTGTTCCCACGGAGTAATCATAAGTGTGCTATCATTCCTGTTTTACTTTTTACATCTGCTGTCAAGAAGTGTGCACCTCTGCCAAGCACGGGGCCAAACCCCGTGTCACGATCTGCTTAGGGCAAGCGGGGTGTTGTGTTGGTTCTTTTCACCGATCCGAAAAGTGCACAAAGGCAAACAACAGTGGGACAGTCAGTTTAATCACAACAAATGCACCTTATTAGGGGCTAAAACAGTAAATGCGATAGAGGGGTGTCAGAAAGGAAGTAAAAGGATAGAGAAGGAGCGAGAAAAGGGGGTGATGGGAATTATAGCTAGCGACACAGGCGAGATCCTCACTGGTCTGGACGATGGGGATCCGTCTATCACACTGGGAGAGTCTCCAAAGTTCTGGTTAACTCAGGGGTCCAGTTATAGTCCATTGAAAAAGAAGGGGGAACTTGCAAGACAATGAGAGTCTATTGAAAATATTCAGGGGGGAACATGTGAGTGTATTGAAACTACTGAAGGAGAACAAATACAATAAGTCCATTAGAGCTACTGAAGGAGAACAGGTCATGTCATCAGCAGTCCTTCCCCCACTCCCTGTGGTAGGGGTCTCAATCTCAGTCTTTAGGAGGGGGTTTTGATCTCCGTCTGTCATGGTGGTAGTGATGCAGATGAGGGGTCAGCAGTGAGAGACCACTAGAGTTACCCCCAGAAGTTCATTTGGCTGAAAGGTGTAAGATCGTTGTGGCGAGCAGGCATTGCACCAGGCCGCTCCTTGCCGGGTCGATGCCTGGTACTTGCCAATTCCTTGCCAAGTCCTGGCCAGGCCATGTTCGGGAGCAGCGTGTGCGCGACGGTACAGCAGCTGTACCTGCACTGGCGTCTCCACCAAGCCGGAACGGCGGCGGGGGGTTTCTAGGATCTCAGTTTCTGCCAGCGTGGCAATCCTGAGGCAAAGAAATGAGGGAGGGGGGCTTCAGACCGTCTCTTACACCCTGGCATTTCTTCCTTACTGTCACTGGCTGGCAAAGTGATGAGAGTACTCAGCATGGCAGACCACATTTTGATGTTATACAGCAAATGAGACAGAACTCCAGATTAATGCAATTAAGCTATTCTTATGTTCTTATGTAATGTACTCTTAACACTTTTTTTAAAGTTCTGTTTAAACATCTTCTGTTTGGACCATTTTCCACATTAATTCCATATTTCAAAGTTAAATTAGATTGTCTGATAAAATTAATTTTATTCAGTGCTGCTATAATCTGAGAGCAATATAAAAGAAGGTTGGTTTCTGCCTAAATGAATTATATATATATTTTTTTCAATTCAAAAGGAGCAAGATTTGAGCCTAAAATTCAGGGCAGTCTCCATGTTGAAGTCAAAGCAATGACCATCTTTTCGTAAACAGGCTGTGGTTGCTTATATTCCACAGTAATGAACACTGTGCAAAAATCACAGATAAACACAACTTCAGGAGGCAAAAATAATGAAACTCTGTGTGATAAATTCTGCTCTGCTGTGCAGAGCAGCCCACTATTCCTCTCCAGAGGCTCTTCTTCACAAATTTTTACATAATGGTCTAAGAAATACCCTATATGCTGATTTTTTAATTCAATGATGCTGTCAACTGAGAACTTTTCAAGTGGATTTTAGAAGCACTCCATCATCTAAGAAAAAAAACCAATGTAGTGTTTGTTGACCAAAACCCCACATCGTGGAAGCATATTTCACTTTACATTATTCAATTTGGTTGTGATTTTCCAAAGACTTTAAAGATCTAAAATATAGAGTTGAAATTAAATGTAGTTTTAAATGAGAAGGGTTCTAACACTCTAAAATTCTAACATAAAACAGGTAGTACTGAAATTTCTATTCCCTTATTTTTGACAGTGGAAAATGAATGCTCCTCATAAATTTAGAATAAAAGTTTGTGGGTTAAATTTCATATCTGGTGAACAAAACACATGTATAGAGCCTAAAGATGAAAATTTCACTTTGCCCCTGTCCTGCTACAGATCAGAAATTGTCCTTAAATTAATTTTCACAGAATTTAACCCACTCTAACATTTTATAGAAATCCATGAAAACTACTGCAGAATATATTTTTCCAGAGTGACATATTTCTCTGTTGATATATTCCTTGATTGTTTTTATCCCTAAAGATGAAGGTATTGTGAACTGAAATACTGGAGTACTGCTGCATTGTGAAAGCTCCTACATTCAGCTTGTTAGTGAGCTGGAAGAAGTGCTGTGTACCCTTGCCTTTAGACATAACACTGTAATATCATCCTGTACAATTATCTGCTTACAAAATGTTTCTTTCTCTCACTGTTCATGGCACATATTGTGGATTACTTGCTGAAATTTGTCTTGTCACCTGGAGCAGGAATCTGCTGCATGGCAAATTTCCAGAACATATCATCCAGGCATCCGGATAGACTAACACTCCTTAGCATGAAAGAATCCTTCTCCCCACCTGGACTTTCACAGTGACTGATTTCCTGCAAAACACCTCACTCCAAAGTGAATTCAGGATTGGACTCACCTCCTTCCTGCTTCAGGAACCAGGAGCATTTCAATAGCCAAATTCTTGTGCTAAGCTACATTTCTCCCAGAAGTCTCAGGCTGGGTCCACCGGACATGATGGCAGTGGGGACGTGTGGCCATGAGTTCTAGTTTTAATCCTTTGCTCACTCACACACTATGTGGGCTTGATCAAATAATTTGGGGCAATGTTTTTAAACTTTCGTTCATTTTGACATTTCCCACAACTGACGTTTACTTAGTAAACCTTTTCTTTGCTCCTGTTGCTCTGTGCATGGCTGTTTTCAGAAGTCCTCAGTGAATGTTGTAGGTATTGACAAACAGCTCTGTAAATCAGGTCATAATTCACTGCTAATCCTCCATTCTAAGCAAGCCTGAAAGTCTCTTCCAATTTTCTAGCCTCACCAGCCCAATCAGTGGGTTTTTTTCCAAAGCTATAATCTGTCTCCTAGCAAGTTAAGTTGATATCTACAATAAAACTGCCCAAGTATTGTGTTTTTCTGTAATTTGTTACCACTATGAGAAGAGACATTTCCAAACATTTGTTAGAGATACACATTCTGCTTATAACTGTTTAGCTAAGAAAAATGAATTGCCTCTCTTAGATTTATTTTGTTAATGATGCCTAGTTACAGTGCTGTTGGGTAGATTGGAAATTAACCTCAATAGAACTGGCCTGTAGAATTCATTTGGAAAAAACCTGAAACCTACTAAATGTTTTAGATTTGCAGGTGTCATTACAAACTCTTCTTATTTCAAGTACAAAGTGTTTTGCATCTGGCTTAATACCTCTATGCTATATTTCATTTTGTTAAAAAGCAAGCAGAAAATGCTTGAAGAAAACTTTACAGAGGAAATTATTTAATGCATTTATTTATTTTAGCAGGTAAAGGGGATTTGAAGCCTGAGAACACACATGTAAATGGCATAGGAGGGGCAATTAATATGACAGTCTGGCACATGGGATAGGCATACAGTGTTTAAAAAGCATTCCCAGAACCTCGATATTATAAAATTCTTTTTTGGCCCAAGTGCTTAACCAAAAATACAAGTCCCATAAAATGTTCCTCTTGGCAGGGAGAAGACAATGTGGGATCTTGACACTTTCTCTGATGCAGAATTTATGGACTGAGCATGGGACAGATCAAATAGGGAAATATTTCTTTGTGGAGGAAAGTTCCTGGCCAAAGAGTTCAAAGATTGATATAAATTCATCTGGTCAGCTGTGTCTGGGGGCTGAACTGTGGGCCTATCCTTTGCTATGCTACCTTTCTTTGTCCCAGCAGACACCAATATGGGCTTCTTGTACATTTCCAGCATTCTCCCCGGTCTTTCTTGTGCCCACTTTTGTCTACACACTTGCTTATGATTTATTGCTTTTGCTACACAAATGTTTCTTAATCGTGTTTTTATTTCAACAGCCTGAGGACAGTAAGGATCTAGACAAAATGTTTACCTGCAGGTCCAGCCCCATTTTTCTCACAACATGAGATGAAAGCTGTCCCCATTAGCTGTAGAAGTCAGCTTCAGGAAAGACCTTGTCTGGGTGATCTGACAGCCAGTCACCATCTTACCAGGGCACAATTTTTTCTTTCTGTCCTCCCTCTTTATTTCTTCTATGGGAACAGGAAATTGTCAGAGTTTCTGTGTGTCTACAGTACTGATTCAGTACTGGGTTGTGTAATTTTTCTTCACATTTCTTTGGTGCTACAGAACAGCCTGAAGCTATTTCACAATCAGCATCATCTAAAAAACCTGACTGTAAAAATACACTGACATTCACAAATCAATCACAGCTAGCTCTTAATCCTAAAGACTTCTGTCAGCATTTATACCAGAACCAGATAACACACTACATCTGTTTGTATCTGATGTGTCTTTACTGCCTTCCTTCTCTGGTATTTCTGACTCTTATCATGCACACCTGAAATTGTTTAGAAGTAGAGCCAGGTTTTCCTTGGGAGACCCATGCCTTCTCTGTGCTTTTTGGGGAATGCTGATACATGCCTAGTTTTGGCAAACTCCTATTGTTTCAGCTGCCTGGTTTTGAAATGGAGTTTCATGACACTTAGAAATTCTTGTATTTATTATTGTTATTACAGCATTAGTGCCTCCTATAATGAGATCTCTTTCCCTCTTTCCATATCCCATCTCCTCTTACATGAGCAGATTTGAGTCGAGTGCTCAGTGCTGAGGGTTACAAGCATTGCTTTGTCTGTTTTGCAGTCAACAGCGCACGGTTCAGTGTTGAGGCTGCCGTTTCTGGATATCCCCCCAACTCTATTGTTTAATCACTGCAGTGTGCCCTAAATTCCACTGACGCCAAATGGAAGGCAAGGTTTGCCATCTGTTGGTCTGTAAGCATGTCAAGGAAGCCAGAAACTAGAAAGAGAAAGGTACTAGGACAACACACTTTTCACACATTAAAGCATAGGCAATTCCTATTGCATGTTGTATTGAAGAGAATTTTTTGATAAATATTTGAAAAATCTAAAGATTAAGTATAAAATATTGAATTTTCTCTTTCTTCCCTACCCCTGTGAATATGTATTGTGTTCTACTTCATTCTACCAAAACGTCCACAGAGCTGAGGAGCAGTGTGCTTTTTGAGATGCAAGACTGTGTTTTGGGGAAATAAAATACTAGGGCAATTCACAAAGCATTTAAACAAAGCTCTTTGGCTCCTACATGGCATTCCAGTGCAGCAGTGTGCTGTGGGGAACATACCAGGTAATTCATACACAAAAGAATTCAAAAGGGAGGCATAAAAATCTATTTTTTTCTGAATAGCAGAAGTTCTAATCCTAAAATAAAAGAAGGAAATTATGCAAACAGGATTTGGCCATAAGAAAATCACATGCCTTGGGTGTGCTGAGGGATTTGTCCTATGGCCCATATGCGTTACAAGGCTGTGTAATGCCCAGATTGTGGCATGCATTCACAGTCCTTTTCAAATCAAATGTGCTTGATGCTGTAACAATGAGAAAATTGCACACATATACCTCTCACTGTTCCATGCCATTTAGGTGAAGCTAATCCTTTTACAGTCAAGATTGTAAATAGCTTCCAACCAAAAGCCTAATTTAGGTATCAACATTTCATTCTGTGTTTATATAGAGGCTGGTGCAATGAGATCCTAATTCATGACTGGGTTTCTTTAGCAATACTGCAATAAGATTAACAGATCTTTCCTTTTGTGCCAAGAGTGTTATGGTGCCAAAGGAAAATGTCAGAACACAAGAAACAAAGTGCCTACAAGGAAAAAAGAGGAATCCAGTGTATGCCTACTCTTTGTGGTCGAGTGATTAGATTTCTATTGATATCAGTGGTATTGAGTTAAGCAGTTGGTGGTCGGTGGTCGACATAAAAAACCACAGAGAGATGGAAATAATTATTTTAAAACCCCAGATGGTCATGCTGCAAGATGTTTTCTCCATGTTTATGAATTTCTGAATCCAGGAAGGAAAGTTCTTCTTCCAGATATGAACTTCAAAACTTGGCACTTGGGCTGATGAAGTCTTGACTTCCCATCTGCAGGTAGTCCTACTGCACTGAGCAGATTCCTTTTTGAGTGTAGAGATAAATTGCGCTGGACTATGTGAAAATATCTATTCTTAGTAAGTAGCACTCCAGATTAACAGTTGTTAATCTGTCCTTTCCAAATGCAGTGTCCTCTCTGCTGAAAATTCAGAAGTATTTATTAATTTGCTTTGAATCCTGGGTGCACACATGGCTGACATTATTCTCTTTGTAGTTTTAGACTTTGAATTGCATTTTGCCTCTCCTGCTTTTCTTCAATCTCAATTCTCCTATGCTCCATGAATTTACTGATTCCACAGAGATTAAAGTGAAGAAGAAAGAGCAGTTTAACCATTTATTTATACTCCCTTTATATAAGGAACTTCAAAAATTTCACCTATTTGTTTTCATTCTTGTCTGAAGACTTTAGACTGAAGCTTTTAAGACGTTATAGATGAAATCATATGCCCCAAGGTGAAAGCAGATGAGATCTCTGATCCTTGTTAGTATAAGCTGAAGAAAATTCATTTTTGATCCCAAATCTAACACGACTGCACTCTGCAGCTAACTGAAACATACAGAAGGTTTTATCAGCTTTATCATAGCCTTTGGAGTGAGGGGAGAAAGTCTGGCACACTGAGCCGTGTTCATGGCATTTTCAGTCCATGCTGTACCACGTCTGTTGTGGTGGGATCCTGGGCCACATCTGGGTCTTATCAAGCGGCTCTATCACTGTGCACCACACAATCACCCTCCTGAGCCCCCCAGGAGGCGAGTGAGGCCCTGAACTTTGTGGTGTGATTTTGACCACTGTTAGAGTATAGCACTGGGTATGACAGGAATACTGTGGTACATCCAAGCTGGGTACAGGGAGGGGATCTGTAAATCTGTAACAGAGGGAGTCCCTGGCCACAGAGAAGAGAGGCTGGGTGAGTGCACTGACCATCCAGCATCCACCTCTGTCCACTGGGCTTTTCTCCTCCGAGCAGATTATTCTGCTCCTCCAGAGCAGTGTCTGATCTCACATTGAACCCTGTTAAAGTGAGGCCCCATAGGAGGTGTCCTTGGGAATCTGGGGCAGGCAGAATCCTGGTTTATCTCTGATTGCTGTGGCTGCAGGACATCAGAGTCCTCCATGCCATCTGGAAACCTGGCTGAATGCCCTGGGGCATCTCAAGATACTACTTGCCACCCGTGTTTGGGAATCTGATTTGTGCGTTTGATAATAAGCTCCTCCTTCCCCTTACAGGTTGTTTCCAAGTAGAAATAGTCACATATATCTAACCTTAACTCTCAAACCTTGTCTTTTCCAGCATGAATAAACCTGTACTCTGTTTCTCCCCAGATGACCATGAATCTTTTTTATGGTGTGTCACATCTCTTATGAGAAGCTGGATGAGTTAAAAACATTTTCTGTGCTCCCTCTTGTATTCCCACATCCTCCTCAGTGTATAAGCTCAGCAAAAGAATGAATTTTAGCAATTCATCCAGTTTTAGGCTGTGCACAGGGCCAGGTTCCCTTTGCTACCTCTCTTCATTATTTCTCTTCGTATTTATTGAAGGCTTATGGCAGTTTTTAGTGGTGGTGTTTACAGTTACTTTCAACAATGTGTGAGTTGTGGCTGCTATCACGAGTCTGTGGCCATCACCTGTGTCCCTGACTCCCAGGTGCAGGTTGGACAGTGACTGACTTACCTTGCAATTCAGATAACTCAGCTTCTGCAGTCTACTATTCCATTATTTTTATTTTGATCTACAGTGAATGCCACCATCAAATACTTCAAGTTCCTAAATGATTGATAAACTGTCAGTGTTGCTCAGGGACTGGTCTCTATAGATAGAGCTGGAATGACCTTGGTAACAGATACATCTCCATTAAGACATGATGAAATTCACCAACGAAGCAGTTTTTATTTATTTTAATATGTACTTTGTTATTCTCCTTACAATATTTTAAAACAAAATATCACCTGCTCCTCAATCAAATGTCCTGCAGAAATCAATATAGACCATATCAATACACATGACCTTGTCAACTATGCCTGAGATTCCCTTGAAAAAAGGGTATATTTAATGACTTGATTTTCTGTTACATGGGACAGCAGGAGTGCTATTTCATCAAGCATATGAAGTACAGCCTGAGGCACTCAGTTAAGGGTGTGTGAAGATAATGCACTGCTCTTGAAACTTTTCTCTAACCCTGACTAAAGAGTAATATTAGTGCTTTGATGAATGACTAGAGGTAACTGAGTTTCTGAAATTATTTTTGCATGCCATGATTTGCATTTTGGAAGGCTGATATATGAAAAGAGGCCATTCATTTACAAATAGTTTGGATTTTAAATCAAAAAAGACTAAGCTTGTCGCAAGACTGACGTGTTTGTTCTGGCCCACTTTGCTCAGACACTGTCGATCATTTTGTGTTAGGACTGGTTGGCATTTTTTTTCCATTTTAAGTGATGGTGATCCCACAGTCAGAGAACATAGAATTATTCTTCATTGTAATTTGTTTCTTCTACCTGATTTCTACTTTTATTGCTGTTACCTAAGAAAGTATCAGCTTGGAGGCAACTGGGCTAATGTTGCAATTCTTTGCGTATAAATGCCCATATACTTCAATAAAGTACAGAAGGTTTCAGTACAGATCAGTGAGCCAAATTCCACTTATATAACATTGTCTCCTGGAGACTTGCAGTCTGGACCATTACTCAATTGACAATTAAAATTCCAGTGAGGCAGTGGACTCCTATTCTTAGGACTTTGCCTGTAATATATTGTGTGTCTTTTTGAAGATGACCTTTGAAATTAGAAGGTTTATCCTAAGTAGATCTGAAGATTTTAGCCCAGAAGATATAAAACAGATGATGATATGTCTTGGTTTTTCTAATTCAATTACCATCTATTTTTACCTCAGACAGAATTTGCATAGAAACAATGTGAGTGAAGGAAAATGGCGTCAAAGAATCACATGGAAGCTAATTTGATTGGTGAGACCTCAAACCTATTTATCAACAGTTTCACATTAAGCAATTCTCTAGAATGCTTTTTGTTTCTTTCTTATACCTATTTTTGTAGGGTGGCATTTAATCAAGCACAGCAAAACGTTGTGGTAGGCTTGATCCCATTTCTCTTCACCTCAGAGCTGGAGCAGCTCAGCCAAAAGAGATATTGCTAAAAATTGATACATCTCTCTCTTTTCAGAGTCACTCTTCACAATTTGTAATTCACAGAGAATCCTCCTTTCTGCTCATATTTCAGGGTCTTAAAAACATGGATGTATTGTAAGGGGGGGCTGCAGGAGTGACCCCTGCGGCTCCCTCGGAGACAGGCTCTTGTCATGGGGCACGGCAGCCGCCCAGGCCAGGGAGCACGGTGTCAGGGGAGCTGCTGGGGGACATCGGGGGCACAGCTGCCTCGTGGTGCCTCAGCAGATGTGGGGAGAGCTTGGGCTGACCACCCGTGCAGCACCCTGGTGGTTCTTGCTGTGGGGTAACAAGGAAGAGCTCCGCTGCCGAAGTGAGCTTCACGGGTCAGCGAGACCCGAGAGCCTGACAACCGGCAGTGGGACTTGGAGAACTGTGTCACCTGGCAGAAAAGCAGCCTGCTCACCCCATGTGCAGGGCTAAACCACTCCAACCATCAAGACACTGAGGAACTACTGTCAAGTTACAGAAGACTGTGATAGGGAAAAGAGAGTCAGCGGAAGTTAGAAACCGAAATATAAGACTGAGGGGGACTTTTTGCCTTTGTTTACACAATGCTATTTAAATAAATTGGCAGGTTAAGTCATTCTTGCAAAGAATAGTTAACAAAGATTTCAGACTCTGCAGAAAGCATTTATCAACACCTTCACTAAGTGGTTGTTTGCCCAATCTTTTGCTACATTTTGTTGCTGTATTCCTTGCAGTCACTCAGTAGTTTCATAGCAATAAGCCACTGAATTGCTGCCTGTGAAGGCTAAGGCAGCACAAGGAATTTAGTGATAACTCTGTGCCTACAGACTGCACAGGGAATTTGGTTTCCTAAAGCTCCTATGAGATCTGTGGAAAATCCCATGTTTGGTATGCCAGCTTTGAAGTTTTGTGCCCTGATAGCTCTAAAGAGATTCCACTGCTTCCTCACCCGTGGGGCTTTTCATAATGCCAGCAGTGGTGCCCTGGAGACATTTACTTGCCTAACTGGTAGTGGAATCATATGGGACTTAGAAACCAGAACAACTATGCTGCTTCCCCAGCTGGAGCAAAAAGGATTAACCAGAGAAATGCAGCAGACAGCATATTTAGCAGTGTGAGCAAAGGCAAAGAGCTCCCCTTGGCATTCTGGCTTGACCAGCTCCAGTCTTGGCTAGCGGAAACTGTGTGTCAGATGACAAATGTGGCAAAACACAGCGCTGCTTGCTCTGGGCTGTGCGTTTCCTGGATGGGATTACATGTCTGTGGGAAGCAGCTTCCTTCAGCCTTCCTGGCCAATTATGGGAGAACACGGGATGTTGAATGTTATTTGTACCATGAGGTTGCTGGTTCAAATATCATCCCAAATGGCTTATAACTAAATATCATTACAATTTGATTAGAGCTCTGTCTTTAATATCAATTAGCCGATGAAAAAGGAACTTGTGGTTTTACTTTGATGCTTAGTAGGCAGATACCCATATCATATCAACTGCACCCCGTGCAGCTCACCTGGAGTGGTCAAGGGAGGCATTTGGGAAAGCAGCTGACCATAATCCTGGGGAAAGCCTTAAATGATTATGGAGTGTTGCTGTACCCTTTGTGGCAGAATATTTTACTTTGCAGTTCTTTTTGCTTTCACATCTCCTAATCAAGTTATTAGGATCACTTCTCTTTAATTACTTGCTTCTAATTAAGAATGGAAAGAGAACACAGTTGTAGTAAGAGACTCATCCATCATAGAGTTAAGGACAAATCCTTCTCCAGGATAAATCGACATCGCTCTAATGACTTAAGGGGAGCTTCAGTCAACTGAAAGTCTTCCCCATTAATTTAGACAAGTTAAGCCAATAAGCCTGTTGTGGTCCTCAATAAAGATTAGCATGCAAAAAACATTGGCCTCTTGGCAATGATGTTTGATTTAATTATTTGAAGACAAAGTTCAGGGAATGGAGGTCAGTCACAAATGAGAACAAGTGCAAATTCTGTTCTCTGAGTATTTTCTTACAGCTGTGCCACAGCCTCCTACTGAGAAAAAAATATCGTACCTGAACTTGGGTGATGAGATAATAATGTGAAAAGTAATTCCTTAGACTTTATCTTCTTTGCTTTGCCCCATATATCCTCAGTTGCATAGCAGAAATGCTGTGATCAGAAATGTACTGCCTTGAACCAAATGCTATATAAATTGAGTTTAAAAGGAATACAAGGAAGATGGTGGCCTTCCCCCATAATGTTAATCCATCATTTCCCCTTGTAAGTAGAGGGTGTTTCTTACCCTCATCTTGGGTAAGAGACCACCTCCAAAATGCTGAGTTGAAAAGCTGAACACTCTCTTGAGCTGCAAAACATCAAAAAACACAGTGGAAGTTTTGGAGTATTTACTCATATGTTTCAGATTTGTGATGTAGACTAGAAGCTGACAGGAGGAAAAAAAACCCACAGAACCCAAACCACTTAGTAGCTGGTTGCAGCAAAACCCATCAAGGTTTATTTTTATCCAGTCCCAAACTCCTTTAGTCAGGGTCCCTGAAGTCACTTTATATGCTGAAGAGAAATATGATTGTACAAACATGGGAAGAAATCTTTCTCTTCATAAGTAGAAAAGTATGGCCTTTTATAAATGTTGACTTTTCTTTAGGTAGTCTATAATATTTTAGTGTTGATAAGAAAAATAACTGAAATCCAGTACAAAGAGCAAGTGGGTGGTCTGGAAAGAAAAGAAATATGGATTGATCTACTTTTTTTGTGGAGTCTGTGATGGAGTGAGACTCTGTGAGACATTTTGAGCTACATGACAGTTTGACTTTTTTACCTCTCTGATTATTCAGTATGAGATAGTAATAATGGCTGGAAGAACTTTGAAAGCTTTTCTGCCTAGAATGCTGTGAGACATCCCATTTAACTCAGTTTTCCAGTGTTTATAAGGACACCAAACATATTTATGGAGCTGGGCCAATTATAATACAGGAAAAGAGTATAGGAGATTTTTGAAGACATGCTGAAGGTTTTGCAGATAGAGGAAAGTCTTACTATGGATTTCCATTTTACATATTTAGTAGTTGATGAAAACTCACAGGAGTGAGTACTGTACTAATAGAAAAAGTGAAGTATGAATCAAACAAGACACAAGTTAAAATTAAATGTTTTGAAGTGTTGATCTTGGTTAACAAAACTAGAGAAAGAAGGAAGGGAAAAATAGCTTATCTGTGATTAGGTGATTCCAAGGGGCTCATCTTGCTAGAGGTGATAATGCTGCAGTTGGGAAAATGACACTGGAGAGTTTCACAGTGCCACCTGAAGGGACTTGAGCAGCTTCTGCATCTCTGTCCCCTCCCAGTAGCCCTGGGAGATGTTGTTCATCAAAGAAAAAAGCAGCCCTTGTTTGTTTTTTCTTTTTTTACCCCAGAGAAATGCTCAGAAAAATGTAGTGTATTCATAAGAGAAATAGAAAGGCAACTCTTCCCCAACCTAGGAATATTCAGATAACAGAGGTTGCATAATCTATGTATTCTTTCTTACCGCTCATTGAGGAACTGCCTGAACTTTTGGCTGCTGAACTTTACAGTGTAGGGAGTGGGAAACAACAAAAAATTGTGGTATCCAGCTACTGCCTGTCCTATGAAAAAATGCATGTGCCAAAACACTCTGTGGTAAACGAAACTGTTGTTTGATTAATAAATATTAGACTGTTCAATAAAATGCTTGAAATATAATTAAATGAAAGGCGTAAAAAATCAAACATCCTTTCCCTCTTCAATATTTATGCCCACTGTGTTATTCAAAATGATAAAGCAATTTGTTGAGTGATAGGTTTAGTGTTGACATTTCTTTGTTGGAGCTGGATCCATACAGATAAACTCAGCTAAGCATTAGTCAGAGTTTGCTGACGTTAATTAACAGGGATGATCTATATATGAATAAACTCATGGATGCCTGCCTGATTAGTCACATGAGCCAAATTCACACAGAATCAGTCTGAAATTTGTAAGGAACCTTGAATCAGATGATGCATGTTCTTGGTCTACTGTGTGTTATGGACAAAGACTGAGCCACACTAAATCTGAAGATTTCTGAGAAAAATATTTTACTGTTTGAACACAGGCCTTCATGTAAATATCATACTTGGCCATGACGCCTTGGTTACAGCTGGGACCAAAATCTTAATCTATCAGACTTCCGCAGAGGGGAAGAGGAAATTAAAATCCAGCTCTGCTTGTAAAGGTCAGGTTCATCTGAAAAATAAACACCAAGTATAACTTTAAAATGACAGCAGATCATGAAATCACTGAGCAAACAAACAAGTACATCTAGTGTTTAAAAGCCACCATTTATTGACACCATTTATAGGTGTTGAAGACCAGTGCAAAGCCAGGGTTATACCTGCAGGGGAGCAACTTAAAACCCCATTAATCACCTTCCCCCTGTATGCAGATGCCAAAAGACTAAACACATTCTACAGACACATGAATGGCTGGAGATTACTCCATCTCTGATGGTTTGTTTTTATTTTCTCGGTGCCAGCTCTTACTAAATGACTCACATTTCCATACATTTGCAAAGCAGCAATCAGAGTATTTCCGGTGGTATAGCTGCCCTTGATAAAATCTCCCATGACAAGAAAATGTGTGCATGGAGGCATGAGAGGCAGCACCTTTTTGCAAGTGGATGAGGAGGGACGATTAACCTGGTAAGTGAGGAATGGTGCCAAGTCCCCTCAAAACATGTGGGCACTGTGTGTCTCAGGGGCAGCTTTTGTTGGCAGGGTGAGGTACAGCCTTGCCACTGCCTCTTGCAACTCAGTCCTCAGGGTTGGTGCACTGTATGTCCTTTGCACCACTCTCATATTTTGCAAAAGTGAACCAAGTTTTTGATATTTACTGTGATTTAACACCACCATTTAGTGAGGAGAAGAAGACACTCACCTATTCAACCCAAAATCTTCAGTTCAGGAAAAAAAGGTGGGGATTCTCCCAAAGCCCTTAATATTGTCCACAGTATAATAAAAAACTTCAGTAGAACCATGGGCATCAAAATTTAGTGCTCATTTTCACTTAATTTTATAGGGACACTGGGAACTGAGTTAGCTGGATGGTTACATAAATCCCCTGAATTTCAGTAATAAAATGAAGTTAGAGTGTTAAGCAGATGCCATCAGCTGCCTTTTAAGGAAGCTTAACAAACCACATAGGTTTTTTTAACCCCTTTATGTTTTATTTGGATTTGGAGTAAACATCTGAGCTCTACAATGCATGTAGGCTGTGTGAAAGATTAATGTGCAAAAAATAAGCCGCATTTATGTACATCTGGAAATAATTATTGCATGCTAAACAACAGGTATAAATATTGTCATAATTCCAACCAGGAAGTCATAGGAAGCATGGGAACTCATCAGCTTTTCCACTTTAGAGAGACAGGTTCAAAACTTGTTTTCCAGTAGGAATGCAGAGAAGTTTGTTATTCTTCTTTATTTACCATGTGCTTGAGTAGTCTCGTAACCATGGGACCTGAGAGCACCTTATTCTGATATTTTGGGAGATGCATCCCACCTCCTTTCTTGCTGTTTTCCCGCTCACTCTGGCAGCCCTTCCATCCATCCATCCATCCATCACACCAGCGTGCTGGCACCCTGCAGGTCTGCCAGGGCAGAGTGCACAGGCTGACTGACTGGCTGCCCTCAGTTCAAAGCCACTGCAGGAGGCTTCTCTTAGAACTGGGGTAATGTTCAGTGGCTGAAACAGTGACCTGAGTGCTGTAATTCAGACTTTCTGAGCAAAGCCTGTATCCACTGCCCTGCTGCCATATGCTCCTGGGGACCTGGTGGAGCAATGGTGGGAGGGAGATGGCACAGCTGGGGTAGTGCTGTGAGGGCTGACACTGCATGACAGCACTCAGAGAAGAGATCTGCACAAGATCTGGGTTATCATAGAATCACAGAATGGTTAGATTGGAAGGGACCTTGAAGATCACCTAGTTCCATTCCCCCTGCCACAGGCAGGGACACCTTTCCCTAGACCAGATTGCTCAAAGCCTCTTGAATATTTCCAGGGATGGGGCATCCACAACTTCTCTGTGCAACACGTCCCAGTGCCTCACCACCCTAACAATAAAGATGTTCTTCCTAATCTTGTTTTAGCCTACTCTCTTTCATCATGCAAATAGCAGGGGTAAAAAGAATGGCTGCATTTTGAACAAGAGAGATTGACCACTCAATGGTATGCTCTTTTTGCATCCCACTAGTAATGAAGTGGACATTTCCAATATTTTAGGACCCTGAAAGATAGTGCTGACAGTGAATTTCAAAAACTGGTAAGAAAAGCACTATTGACACAGAGCAGCATATGGTCTCCTTGTTATCCAGTCATTCCATCCTGTACGCCCTTACGCACAAACAGTGCTGTAAATGAACGCTTTGTAGTGATTATGTACTAGGTGGCTTAGAACAAGTTGTTTTAAGGGGTGTGATCTGTATTTAAGCTGCACTTAGCATGACAAATCTTCTTGTTTTCAAATGCAACACCAGCAAGGACATGCTTTGGCCTCATTTACTTCCCTCAAGAAGCAAAAGCAAAATGTGAAAATTTCTTGATCCTGCTGCAATCCATCAAAAACAACAATTATGCCCATGGTCTTTCAGGAGGACACATGAATGTTTTCCCTTCGAGGCATCTAAAATGTTGGATCAAATTTAAAATGAGAAGGATGCTATCTCATGAAATAAAATAAAACACCAGGAAAGACACATGAAGGGGTTAAGTGGCAGGGTCAGAAGTAAAATGAGAGCCAATGTATTGATTTCATGACTACAAAATGATGGGTTTCACAGCAAAGATTTATTACTCTGCACTTCACAGTCTCGAAAAATAAAGGCTTGGCTTTAATCTCAGTTACAAAATTAAGACATTAATTCATAGTTTCCTTCCCTCTCCCCCAGAGTTGTTTACTTTAGCCTGGATTTTGATTTATCCTGTAACAGAAATAGAATCTGGCATCAAAATCTGGATCTTGACCCAAATGTACTACAGAACTGGGCCATATTGAAAAAAGATGAGATTGTGATACTCTGGCCTCGTATTCTGGGTTCAGGTTTTTGATTACATGTAAAAACTGGGAACAGATCTTTCTGTATGCCAGTTTGCAATACTTCACAAGAGAAGAGAGCGGTCATTTGATCATGTACAGACAATCTCAAATGTCTAAACTGCAAAATCCCCACTCTGACCTCACAGCCCACTGTACTTCATTACATTAAAGTTCACCTGGCCATAAATACAGAAGATAAATGTTTGTTCATAAAATGTATGTGTGTATGCACAAAGATAGTGTTTATTTGTCTCCTTCAGCTATTCCAACTATTGCATATGGTGGAGAAATATCTCCTGAATCTTTCTTTGCTGAAATCACAATTTTTCCCCTTTAATTTTTAGATTAAGAAGAGCTGGTAACTGTGCCCTTGCCAATAAAAATAACTCCTGGTAACAACATGTATGAGGTGAATTATTTGTTAATCTTCTGAAAGAGCAAGGAGCACAAAGAGGATGAGATGGAGCTACAGAAAAAAAGTGACATGAGGACTAGGATTTCACCACTAGAGAGTGTAATTTTACTACATAATTTGACCTTTTCTGCTCCTAGAGAGAAACTGATTCAAGGCAATTAACTTAGAAATATGTGATATATTGACTAGGATTGCCTGAAGTACTTTGTTTAGGTCTTTTATCAAAATGAAAATCAAATGCTTGGAAGATAAATGCATTACTTCCTCTGTGCACTACTTAGCGTGAGTTTCAGGTGGCATTTTGCAAAGTAAGATGTATGTAAATTGGAATAAGATCTTATATCAAACTTATCCTCGAGGCAGATGGTTATGCATTCAAATTTAAATTTCAAGCATTTTAATAAATTTAGCCAGCCAAAATGCATTTATATGTATTTTTTAATTTTGTTTTCAACTCTCTGTGTTCTATCACTATGCGTTCCCCTTGGGCTGATGGTGCAATTTTTACTTCAAAGACAGTTTTTAAAAAATTCTGTCTTTGCTTCTGCTGGTATGACTCCCAAACTGCACTATGAAAGTCACTGCTGTCCCATGGCTTAATGAGAAGAAAACCAGGCATGTAATTGCTAAAGAAATAAGGGAAATGAACCTCTCACTTACATGTGATGTCACTTCTGTTTATGGATGCATAACTTTGTCATGAGGCTCACATGGGGATTCTTCACTGACTGCTGCCATCTGCCTGTGGTGGCAGCTTTATGTCTCTTTCAGCGGTCACACAGTCAGGCCTCGGGTCATATCTCACTTGTTAATGCCTGGGATTTCTCTGCCTTGCCGCAGCCTCACTCCTTCTCACTGAACTGAGAGATGAAGCCACAGCTGGCATCCAGAAGCAAGAACTGGCACCTGCAGGACCTGCTGGAGGGCATGAGCTCTGAGGGGGCTCTGGAAGCCTGTGGCGTGGGTCTAGCCACAGACCGATGCTGGCAGAGAAAATGAGGGTCCTTAGGTCATCTTCTATGGCCAGTGTTAGATGATGGGAGGAGCGTGTGAAATGCAGAGTCACAGCTGTTGGGCTGTGGATGAGGAAAAGGTGCAGCTTGGCATCAGGCCCATGGACAGCCTTAGTAACCCTTGTTCAAACCAACCTCCAGCTTAATTAGAACGACCAGAAGGATCATTGAACCTGAGCAAGGATAAGGTTACTGAGTGTACCCCAGTAATCCATGGTTAAGGGATCATTAATGGCTCCTCTGTGTGTGCACAAGCGTGTGTGCAAAAAGATACAGCACTTGCACCTGCAATCTGGCAGGTATAAGAACAAGCTGACTGAATTGTGTATGCATAGAGTCTGTCCCTTGCCACTCATCTCCCATAGAGTATTTTGGGAAAGAGTTTATATGACAGGTTCCAGTAAGCACTTAAATGCTCTGCTCAGGAACCTGGGAAGGGATCATATGTGCTGAGATCTGTGAATGTGGCTACACCTCCAACAATGTCCTTGAATGTATGTCTTAGCCCTGAAACTAGTGAAACAATTATTTTTGAGTGTAATTGCGTTTATTTTAGCTGAGTTTGCTGTCGGGGTGAATCTGACCAAGTTTTTCTCTGCTGGAATTTTAAAACTTTGCAGTGAATTGAGGTATATGTAACCCAGAACATCTTTTGGTATTTTAAAAGTTTTGCTCCATTCTCTTCTTAAAACAAAGCTGGTATAAACTTTCATCTCACATACACTAAATGCAGCAATTAACTCAGTTATAGCATGTTCCAAAGAACATGTTGTTCTGCAACTGACCATTGAAATACCAAACCAATTATGCTCAATTCGTGTATCATTTAGGCAACACAAAGCATTTAAGAAAGAATGGATATTTTAAGTGAGTTTTCTATTGTTTCCATGGTGACTGTACTAAAAGAAATAACAATAGTCTTAAATATGTTTTCATTTAGAATATCTTGAAAAGAACTTGTTTGGTTCTGACGTGCTTTGTTTATGCTGTGTTTATGCTATAATTTGTTCCAAATCACCGATTATTATAAAATGTAGGAAAATTGGTGTGGCAGTATTGTTCAAACACTTTAACAGAGCACCAAAATAGTTCAAAGCTTGTTGCTTAATATTTTTATCCCAGCTGACACGCACATTAAAGTGGGAAAAAGTTCAAAAAGGCAGTAACATTATGATTTAAATATGGTGCCACAGTTTTGCATTAGGCTATCTTCCAGAGTACATTTTGCTCTTGCTGTTTTATTATAGAATTCAGGAGCTTATCAAGAGACAGCTAAACTTTGTTGGCAGCTTCTTAGGAACACACAGCAGTTCAAAACAGAGTATTTGCATAACGGTGAGGGGTAGGGGGAACAACTGTTACACAGATTGAACTGATAGCTCTTACTTTGGCCTTCCTTTAAAAATATACATAAACCATGTCATCCTTGAGCCCACCTGCAACAAACAGCATAAAGGAATGGTGGGATACTGCAATGAGTATGAAGTAAGGCACAAGGATTTGGGGGAGGATTTTTGCAATAGAGGTTTTCAGCTTGAACATCACAGTCTCCTGGTTTCAGGCAACTATTTCAGTTACTACTAACTAACTACAGGATGGAAACCTCCTGAAAGGTGCTACTGCTTCTTGAAGCAAGGAAAGTGAGCTAGCACTTGTTATGCCTGCTGGCTTCAGCCAGTAGAGATATATGTTCAAAGCTATTCTTTCATTTAATTTTAGTGATATTTTGCTTTAGAGTTTGTTTTCTGAATTAGGAGCAGCATACTAGTGAAAGTCGTACTTTGCGCTAAAATTGTCCTTCTCTCACTTTCAGGTGACCAAAACTAACAAAGTCTCTCTGAGAGGATCTGCTGCTTCCACTGAGCTTGGAAACAGCAAGTGCAAATGATTTAGAAAAGAATGGTAATTCCCTAAACCTCAAATTTTTCTCTGTTTCTGAATTGTTCTCTGGCAGCGCTAATACCTTCCATGGCAGGGGGGATGGCAGCCTATGGAAGCATATCTTTCTGAGCTCCCTCTTCAGTAAAGGGATGGGAACAAGCTCCCCCAGAAGGCAGCCAGGAGCATCCAAAGCTTGGTTTCTGTACTGGATGGCCCTGCAGAGGTGCCCATCTGACTCCAGCCATGAGAGGTGCTGGGAAGAGCAGGCTTACCATGCTAAAGATAGCATTCATAACCACCACCCCTCCACCCACACATGCTTCAAACCCTACCCAGACCTAAGTCTCTGGGCTTTAGATGAAGAGGGGAGCAAGGTACCTCTGAAAAATGAATTGGGGTGAGTATTAAACAACCTAGTCTTGGACTCTCAACTGAGGAATGAGGTGGGTTTAGGCTTTTTGAAACTTTGATTTTCACTACCTTGTGTAAGGTGGCAGCATGCATGAAAAATCCTTGTATGCTTTTTAAAAGTCAGTCAAGACTACGTTATGCTGTTCTTCTGTGAATTATAAATGCTGCAGCCACAGTTAGCTTCCAAGACACAGATCAAGCTGAATGACATCTGGACTCTGAGGTAACCTTAGATGAAAATGCTCCTCCTGTGTTCAATTCAGTCTTCTTGGAAGCTGTTTCTCCATAAATGTTTAATAATGCACAGTAACTGTAGATACTGGTCAGCTGGGATATGGATGCTTTTGTTCATATGCAACTACTTTGAAAAATTGAGATAATGCTAGGAAGACGACTGTGCTTGAACTGAGATATATTTGTGGTTATTTCTCCTCAACTTTCCTTCCATATCTGAATTTTGGCTGTCTTTCCTCAGGTCTGCATGGAAACCTGCACTTTCCAAAAAGGCTGAGTACAACTATGTATAATTATGTGCAAAGGCACAAGGGTGGTGGTTCAGGAAAATGTGTGCCTGTGTTCTGAGACAGCATGAGAGGAAGCAGAAGCCACCATTATTACTGCAGTACCAGCTTCTCACTGGAAGGAAGTTTATGTTTAGGGAAGGTAGGAGTACAAATACTGCTGTTTCAAAGCTGTATCTTCTTTAAAGCACATTTACTCAGGGTCTTCCAGAGAGAAACCTAACCTTACTTTTACATGAGATGTTGGATTTTAGCTGATGTGCTTCAGCTGATCATGATGGTGTTTTGTAAGCAGAAACTTCAGCTCATACAGGAGGCTTGCAACTTGCTGCAAGCAAGAATGTGCTGCTGTTACTGGGTGAAATTCTCCATCCAGCCTTGTAGAGGTCAAACAGCCAAATCAGATGACTTTTGCCATAATTTCTTTTCTTATTTTTTTTTTAACTTGGAAAAAGGAAGCAATATTCACAGTGATTTCAAGCTGTTTCTAGTTTTCTGTAGCTCCCTGTCCTTGGCCACAGGCTCTGTGTAAAATACTGACATCTTGGCTCAGGTTTTCCAGGCAGTACATCCTCTTTAGACAAAGTCCACCACTCTTTTTGCACCTAGGTCAAAGTAAGAATTTTAGCAAAATTACTGGAGGGAGATGTTGAGGGGAAAAAAAACCCACCAGACTAGATTTTGTCTCTCTTGGAAGCATCTCATGTTTCCCTTTATCAGCCTGTGCATCAGAGAAAATGGCCTCAGTTTGGGATAGATTTGAGTCAGATCAACATGTAGCAGCTCTAGGAGTTACACCTATGAGCAAAGCACAAAAATCATCAAGAAAACAGTCTAAATGTCAGAGGGTTGCAGTGACCCACATGAGAGCCTGTACTGCTACTAACTGGCTTAGCTGAGAAGTGTCTGAGGGCTAACAAACAGCCTTCTTTTTCTTTTATAGCAGGGGAGAAAAGGAAAGCTGTTATACTTCAAGGGCTGCTCTCTGTGTGTGGTCTTTTCCTCATGAAAGCTTACCTGAAAAGTGTTATGTTCATAAGCATCCTGCAGCTATTTTAACTTCTTTTTCTTGGCTGTAGTTCTAACACAACTTCTGCCCAAGTATCAAAATGTGCCACACACAAGTAACTACTCAGGCAGCAAAGTGGGTTGTCTCAGACCACATAGCCAGCAACACACACATTGTTTTCCACTCTTGTCTCTAATGTAGACAACCTTTGCCTGGCATAATGCACTTATGCTGTAGAGAAAACTGACACACCTTCAATAACTGATGGTGATTTGCAATTAACTGTAAAGTGCAAAGCAGCTGTCCTAATTACAGTACAGGAAGAAAGGGCTTTTAGATCTTCACATAGCATTGTACATACCCTGAAAGTCCTTGAATTATATATTCCTTTGGAATTACTTGCTGTCTAGTTACAGTCAGCAGAACTTCCTATAATAATACACCGTTGCTTTCTTATATCTAAAACTACTTGGTAAATGGTCTTTCTGTTTTGGCTCTAACACCTTCGTACACAGGTGTCTCCAAGCTTTATTTTTCTCTCCTTTCACAGAATCCCAGAATGGGCAAGGTTGAAAATAATTACACTGGATCATCTCCCTGCTCAAGGAGGGTCATCCTAGAACACATTGCACGGGATTGTGTCCAGATGGTTCTTGAATATTTTTTACTGGATAGCATCACAGTGTTGTGCTTTGTGTTGAATGCTGAAAGTAAACAGCAAGTAGGGAAAGTAGCAAAGCAAAATATGAAATTGCATTTTTGTCCCTTTCAAAACTATTTTAAGTTTTACTCTATTAAATACTGTCACTGTTGCTTTCTGTTTTACTTACGATTGTGATGGAGTGAGAGGGCAGATCAGACTCTGGATCAAACCCTTGAAATTTTTGCATTTTCCAAGAAGCCATTGTAATGATTCTCAAACAATTCAAGAAAAGCCACTAGCCTGATATATAAAACCACCATCAGTAAGTTTGTGGGTGCACACTCCACTGTGCAGATGTACCTAAGGCTATGTGTGTGTTCTGAGGTGTGTGGTGTTCTGGGCTGTGTGTGTGCTTTGGGCTGTGTAGGTGCTTGGTTTAACCTGCCATGTGCAAGAAAAGAGCATGTGATCAAATACACCCAGAAGCTTGTACAAGAGGTGTGGACCACTGCCAGGCCTGTTCCTCTTAAAAGGTGCTTGCAAGATAAATAAGCAAAAGTATTATGGTGCAGATAATACAGTGGTACAGAAGGGAAGGAAATAGACCTGTGGAGTCCAAGGCTGCCTGCACTTCAATTTGGCCACTTACCTTGTTTTTCATTTCGCCTGTGCAGAAGAGACAATACTGTGATAAACAGAAAATAAGTTTACATTTCATAAGGGAGCCTGAGTTCTATAAGAACACATTGATTCAGCCCAGCAGAGAATTTTACATCTCTCTTCTCACTGATGCCGTTATCAGTCCTCCAGAGCAGTGCATTGTTACCCTTTTGCAATATAGAGCACTGATTGATTTTGAAATGTTGTTGCAGTTTGTCAAAGCAATGAGGTTGTTCTCATTTATGAGAAGACTTCTTTCTACAACTAGATTAGTGCAGAAGTGCAGAGGAAGATTTCAGAAAGCAATAACTGAAGCTCAGTGACTTTAATGTGCCTGTATTTTTTAAGATTAGTACACATTACTGTCAGCAACTTTTATACCTGAGGAATCAGACAAAACATTGCAGGAAAACACACTAAAGCCTTTAAGGAGAAAGGAATAAGTGGAACTGTAATAGTTATTGTTTTTTTATTGTCTATCTTTAAGAAAATTCCTCTTTGTGGCATCTCTATCCCTACCATTATTCTCCAACAGGCAAAGTATTTTTGTCTATTAATCATATATGTGCTATCCACATTGACTCCCTTGTTAACAAAGCAAAAATTAATGAAGCTGAAGTCAGGGATAGTTTGGTTTCTATTAGCGTTTTAGCATGATGCAAGATAAGTTTTCTTTGACTGATTAACACCTCTGAGTCTGAAATTCTGGTGATTTTTGCAAGGGGAGAATTTATTGCTTCAATAATCATACTAGGTCTTCCTATTAAGAAATAAACATTTAGTCTTATGTTTCTGTGTAAATTTCAGGGGGAAAATGGTGAGATAGGAGAGGTGTGGCTGTCTAGTGCTGCAGTCAGGGGTGATTAGTTTTATACTTATTTTTCAAGTGGTACCTCATGGTATCAAACTTGCTAAACACTCTTGAGAGCAGGAGACAGGGCAAAAATGGCTTGTAAACCTACTCACACACTTTAAATGGTATTGTCAAAATTCCCAGCCTTCAGAGTCCCTGAAAATGATAGAATATTATCGGGAAATTATCTTAACTATTCTACGGCCCTTCAGATACTATAAATTACCATCTTCCTACGGTAGTAGCAGTTTATATCACTTTAATCCCTGGGTTGTAAACCCAGCCACCAGACTTCTCAGTTCAAGCAACTTGCTATTTAAAGGCTGGGCCTAAAGTAGTAGTCACAACATGAAGAGTCCCTGTTAAATTCAAGCTCTGTGTGTGTGTTCGCTTATCAGAAAACCTGAAATCACTTAAGACTTCTCTTCTTTCTGACCAGTAACACCACCAGCTAATTATTCCTGAAGAGAGATCCCTCAAGAGAAGGCTGACATCTGTGCCACATAGTGACTGCTCTATTAGGAGCCTACTGTTATATGCAGTCCCTGTCTGATCAGATTGAAAATCCAGACAACCTGGAATGGGATACTCTTAGGCAGTTAAATGACATCAAATATTTAAACATAGAGCTTGACAGCATCCATTAGGTCTCTTAAAGAATCTCCTTGCTATTGGAACTAACCACATATCTTAAAAATTGTATGACTTTTACAATGAGTAACACTTTCTGCTTCCTATGTCCTCCAAGAATAATTTTTCATGGTAGTTTCCAATGTTTCCAAAACACAGCCAGCAATTTCCATGAAAGTTTCTAATCCTATTTCCACTGAAGGCACTGTCACCAAAATTAGTTTTGTACTAATTTAAAGAGAAGAAAGGAGAAGGGAACTAATAATTTATAGTACAGAGATTTATGAACAAACCTGGATGAAGCAAATAAAAAATGGTATCAATTTTTCAGTAGAATCTGAGTGCATCAAGCAAAGTACTTTATTGCAAGACCTCTTTAGTCTAGTAACAAGTTACCAAGAACCCTTGAAGGGGGGCCAGCAGTGCACTGCCAGCTAGTGGAATGAATCCTAGCACAAAGGAATTAACTTTCTTGTGGCCATGACTGATTTCAGTGACAAAGCTGAGGGCTGCAGACAGGTTTTGTGACTATCAGTGCTGTCTTTAAATTGGTAGCGTTGTCTTCTATCTCTGGAAAATGCCACGGTATCAGCGTTGCTCTAGTTTGGTTCCAGTTGAAGTCAGTTAATATTAAGTCCATACTCCATATATAAAGTAATGATACCATATTCAAATTTTCCTAGAAAGATTTGAACCACTCTAACAATGATGAAAACCCTCTGCATTGTGTTTTGTCTGATTTCATAATTTTATATAAATATTTATCAAGAAATACTTAATCAAGAAAAAAAGATTCCTTTATGCACATCCCACAGTCTGTTTTTGAAAGCTGTTTGCTCCTAAGGTTTTGCAAGGCTCTGAAAAAATCCAGCTTTCATAGTGTTTGCTACATATTGTTCTCACATTTAGCATCTGCTCTAAATTAATGTCCTGATAAATTATTCTATTTCAGAAATTGTTCATCTTTCTTTATTCTGTTATTATTTAGGCCATTTTCACTTTGTGATTGCAATAGGATGGTATTTTAAATAAGAAAGCAGAGCTAAATTGTGTGGTATTATAATTTTTGCTGGATCTTCAGTAGTCTGTTGATGTGACATTGTGATAACTTTGAAGTAACTTTCACGCCGAAATTAAAAAATGCTGCTTTCAGGGGATGTTGATATAGAACATTTGTACACAAAATTATGCTGCACCAGAAAGTGTGCTGTTATATGATGATAGCAAAAAAAAGAATGACAAATGATACTGGAAACAGAAACAATGAGATGGGAAGTTTTTTTTAATGTGAGAAAAATTGGTATGTTGCATTTTTTTAAGAAACATTTGAAGAAATGTCATTTTATGCCCTCCCCCCTGGGGGGGGGAGGGCAGTGTTGCTCATATTTGAATGACTGTCATGGTTCTAACTTCACTGTAACTTCTAACCTAGAGGTGACTTCAGCTGGCAATGCAATTTTAAGAGCCAGTGTCAGAGGAGAAAGGTGACAGAAGGGTATGAAGGATCATCACCCTGGATGTGATAACAAAGGGTATAATATTTGGCCAGTAAAAATAACCTCCTTCTTGATCTACAGGGTCTGACTGTAGGAATCACTTTGGAGAGAGCTCTGTGACTGTGCCAGTATATCTGTGAGGAAGCAGAATATATCCAATGCTTAGCACACTGCCCTTATCTGTGGTGAGGTGCACCTTGTTAACTTCTCTTGAGTTTTCTTTGAAGGGCTGTAGCATCCATCCTCACAGAGCTTTGCACTGGATGTGTGTGGCTGAGCAGCCTTAGAGGAAAAAAAGGACATAACAGGGGTGATGGCTGCCAGCTCCAGCAAGCAACCTGGAATTCAGTGTGATGAATTACCAGCTCTTGGGGCTGCTTTAGAAGACACCATGGGTCCATGGGACAACCATGGGACACTCATGGTCCATGAGCCTTCATGGTAAGTTGTTCTCTGTGCTCTACAGAATGATTTCTGTGAGAGCAGAAGCCCTTCTGTATAATTCAGTTTGAAGGGTTGTCTGCCTATGTGTGCTCTAAGTTGAAGTCAAATCAGGATTTTTTCTAATCATTGGTAAACTGCTTTTTTTTTTCTTTTCTTTTTGTCCTTTTTTTCTCCAGCTAATACAAACCTGACTGATTTTTCCTCCCAAAGGAAGATGCCTGTGTTTTCTCACATATGGAAAGCTGTGGATAATAAACAGAAAGATATATAGCACCAATGCATTTATTCAAGTGGAAAAAAACCTCTGCAACTATAAAAAATTTACCACTGGAAACGAATACTTTAAAAAAGGGCCACACTTAATACCTTCTGAAACTGGCATTTTCAAAGGTACGACAACCTTCTGGACATAGGTTAGGGATAAGTTACAAAGGTCATGTGGGGACAGAGAAATATCTTTTGTCAGTATAGTCACCCCAAGGAAATCAACAGAACCAGATTCCTTTCTTATTCAGAATTTCATCTCTGCCCTCTTCATCTTGATCTTTGCAGCTTTCTCACCTTTCCCCCATATCCACAGCTATACTCACATGTCTGCAAACCTCCCACCTTCCCCATCTGCACTCTCCTCTTCAGCCTGGCTTTGTGTTTGCCACATGCCTAAGGAGTCAGCACAAGGCATAATCTGCTCCTTTTCTCACTCTCTAACACTGCTGTGGAGATGCAGTCTCCTCCTCACCTTTTATCTTTTACACGTTCTTGACTTGTCCAGTACACCTCTAGGAAACAAATCTCCTTCTCTTGGTATCTTGATACTGGAACTGGAATGTTGCTTTCTTGTCAACATACAATTCTTATTAAATCTTCTGACATGATTCAAAGTTTTATGAAATGGAAGAAATGTCAAGATAACTGACCCCACTTTTACCACTATAAGAGTGAACTGTGTAGTGTATATTGTATCATCCTGTCTTCCCCCAGCTAGAAGCCATTATTCACAAAAGTATTTCTGTCTTAGTTGCATTGCTGTACATCATAAGATTTTTTTCCCTTTTTTTTGTTTGTATCTGGTTTTGCCTAAAGTTTTCCAGACTCCAGGTTTTGCTTTGCTTTTGCTTCTCTGAGCAATTTGACTTTCGCTTTTCTTTACTTTTGAAGTTCTTCTGCTAGTGCCCTGCTTCATGGTCCGAACGACAAAGACTTTTGTGAAAGCAAACAATTTTTCAGTCTTTGCTTGGTAAAGAACAGATTGAAAAGCAGTATCCCATTTCCTCTGAAAATGTCTGGGTTTTTTCACCTGCTAAACTTTCATCAACAGAAATGGAACACTTCTTTCATTTCCAGTTTCTCAATGTGTCTTAGTTTTTTGCTGCTGCCATATGCACCCTGAATTACCCTGCACTCCTGAGAGATTTCATATCATACACTGAAGAGAACCAGCAAATACAGTAACAACTTCAAATACATTGAAACATTGGAAAAGCACGGAAGAAAATGATTACCATTTTATTTGTGTCATTAGGCTAGACTGACAGAGTTCCTTTCAGCATACCATCTGTCTTAGATTGAAATGGAAAAGTTTCTCATTAAATGATGCATTTACAAGGGGTTCACAGCTGCAGAACCAATAAAATCTTTTAGCATCTGTTCAGTCCAAAGATATCTGGACTTAAGGCACCTTTGAAAGAATATTCTTGAAGTGGTGCTATACTTCAATGCCAGAATGGGTTGTTCATTACTGTTGTGCATTTGCTATTCTACATTTAACCATGGTGTTATCAAACAGGACTGTGGAAGGAACACCCACTGGACAGAGTGGGCTTGTATGACCTGAGAAGGCCTGCAAATATCTCCAAGCTTTTTAACTTCCCAAGTACACTCCAGGTTTTCAAACCTGTATGATGTGAGAGCTTGAAATTTTGACAGCTGTAAGAAGGCTATGACTGTGAAAAGAGAAGGGCACTATGGGATCACCAACACTGCTTAGTCATGGATCTTGCTTCCCCACCAGGCAGTGATAAATGGTAGTAACAATTGCAGCATATGTTCAATCAGTAATGAATGCATTTCAGACTACAACAGTTTTTGCTCTTGTCAGGTTTCCACTGTGTTTGTTCACTGAAGAGAATGATGAGTTTACTCTTACTTGAGCATTCACCTCAAATATGTTTGTGTTTAATAATCTCTTTGTTTGAAGCACAGGAAATGACTGTGTGCCAAAAAAAGGACTAAATATTTGGATAGCAGTCCAGAAAGGTCATGTTTTATGCGCAAGGATAAAGATAATCCATCTGTGATCAGCTGTCTTATTTAAAAAGCAAATAAAATGGCCACCTCCAGATGGGATTAATATGTCTGGTAACCAGACCATGCATGCACGGCTGCTCCAGAACTAGGACACAGCAAAGCTGCTGCTGTGCCACACACAGACTGTTAATCCAGTAGGTCCAGCACATGTCCAAATTGACAGGGATGCACAGATTGGTAATATGGACAAGCATAATAACACTGACACACCTGGATCTTCGTGTTCTGCTGGACAGAAAGGCCTGGCTGCCCTGTACTGCAGATTTTGGGTCAGTGAGACCCACTTTCACAGGAAGACACTGGAGGTGCAGGCAGCCAGCTGTCTTTGGCATCAGAAGGGTGAGAGCTGCAGAAAGACCACCTCAGACCAATGGGACTGAACCCAGACTGCATTGGAAGATGGGCCAAGATATGTGGGGCAGCAGTGGAGTAGGAAAATCCTATTGCCCAGTAGGAGAAGGGGTTCTCCTACCCCACCAAAGCCCCATCAGCAGCAGAAATGGCCAAACTGTGTCTCCCAAGTTCTTTGTAGGAGGAGGCTGTGTCTTTGTTCTTCCCCTTTCTTCTTCTTTCCAGGGGATATATCAAGGAAAGCTTGACATTGGACCATCATGCTTGGGGAAGTACAACTAAATTTGTGCTATGATGATAACAAGCCGTAATGGCTGGTTTGTCACAATCTTCTGCTTCAGAGGTCTGGTCTTTGGTCTGATGCAGGGAAGTGGGGATAGGGCTCATTTTTGCAAAGCAAGGCCCACTAGATGTATGTGAGCAGTGCTGTTAAAACCAGCAGACCCACTTTGAGAGCAAAAATAAACACATGCAGGGTTTACCTAATCTGAGATTAAATAGCTTTTAAACAGCTATTTAATTTAAGGATTGCATAACCAGTTTCTCTGGCTCCTCACAAGTGAAAATGTGGTGATAAATGATACTTTGGCATTGGCTATTACTCATTTTGATGACAGTTGGTGGACCACATTACTTGACTTAAATGGGCATTAAAATTTAATTGTCCTTAATCAAATTATCCTATCACAAATAAACCAACCTTCCTGAACTAATTTTCTTAGTATGTTTTTATGGTGAACGCTTCTATATTTATTTTTACTTGTTCATTGTCAGAGAAAAGAGAATAAATGGGATATTCAAGCAGTTTCTGCCAGCTTCCCCAGTTTACCATCACCCTGCCAATTAGTAGTCAAATAAACATAAATAGCTAAAATCCAGCCTTTCTTTGTGTGGGATGTTGTGTTACCTGGGTTATTCTTGATTTCAATATGTGTATAATACAACTAGAGAGAAAATCATCTTGGATCTTGTGTTTCCATTTCCTGGTAGTACATGTTTCCTAAAGAAAAGCATATACTACATGTTAGCCATCCTTGTCCAGCTAAATGATGGAAATATGTTCTAGAACTCTGAAAATAACATCAGACTACTTTAATAGGGAAGTGGTGTCTGTTTCTTGTATATCACTATATAGGCAAATATAGTATATTCCATTATATATTAGTCAAATATTATTATTAGGTAAATATAGTATATTCCATTATATATTCCTGTATATTCCATTATATAGGCACTGTGATTACTCCTCCGCTTCATTTTGTGATGGTAATGTTTTATTTTGCTAGACAGATTATTCTTTTTGAGTATTTCTTTTTAATTTGGGTTTAATTTCTTTTATCCAGCTGTTTTTGAAAGTCAAGTGTTACTTTTCTGATCCCATGACAGAGAAAGAGTTCAATTTCAGAGAAAATTTCAGTAAAAATGTATAAATGATGTTAAGGTTCTTGTGTGGAAAAGCAACAGTAAGCACAGGAGATATGATAAATTCATTAAACTGGGAAAAAGCAAAACCTAGAGCAGACTGTCAAGAATCAAGCATAGCCCTGAAATTGTTACTCTGAGTAGCAAAGGGAAGATGAGAAATAGCTAAAAGTGGATTTGAAGGTGATGCCAAACCATGACATCCCTGTTACAACATTTTCATGTTTCAGCTTGTTCTTTATGACTTGCTACAAATGAGGTATAAGGATCTGGGTAAGACTGAATAAACAGAGGATGCTTCTCACTTCAGCACATGTCAGCACATATAGCCCAAAAAATAGCTTGACAGGGTGGGTGTTTTAGTTCAAATTAAAACACATGGTACAGCAAGAACAAAGATGTATATAAAGTTATTTGTGACTTTGTAATGCGATGTGATAGATGCACTTTTCATAGGGAGACAGATGAGTGTTTAAAAATGGGCCTAGTACTTGACATCTTTGGCTGTAAGAGAAGTAACGAAGTAGTGTAGAGTGTATCATATAGTGTATATGATATAGACACTATATGATACACTATACACCTTTGTATAGGTGTATATATATATATATTATAGATTTATATATAGGTGTGGTATGTTTGTTCACCAAAGCCTGGAGTATATTTTTATGCAGTCAAACAACCATCACGAGGAGGAGGATCCAAAGATATGAGCTGGATACAACTATACTCTTGTGATATTTTTGTTAGGTCTTTTGTTTGTTTTTTTTTCCTCATGAACAAAGTTTAGGACTCTAACATCAAAGCACTGGGACAAAATGGACAATCATGATGACACTGAAGGCTGTAAAACATCTCTAACCACTGTCTGAAGGAACAAAAAGCATGCTATAGAACACTGAAAAAAAAGATAGTTCATGATAAGACTAAGATCGGTGTTTGAGGCCACTTGCATCCCTGCAAAGTGCATCCCTGCAAATAAAAAAGCTTGATACGTTCTGGCCTTATCCTGTCATCAGTCACAGGCACTTTGCAACGCAACAAACTTTTGGTGACAGCTGAAAAACTAAGGAGTGATTGAAAGTCCAAATTTAGGCTTCTGGAAATAAAAATGTCACAGCACATGAACTGTGGCTTAGCACTGAAATTAAGCCAGGTGTCCTGTAACATGCTGTATGTGGCATGCACCAATCCACACTTCCAATTAACTATCACTTGATTGCCCCTGTGGTACAGAAGCTCAAGTAAAATCGCAGAGTCTGCTTTGGACTCTTCTTGATGAACACCTCTCACCCCAGCTGCATTGCCGTTTCAGTTGCTTCCTGGAAAAGGACATTTTCTTGGTCAATGCAGAGGAAACAACCACTGCCAAGCTGTTAACAGCCCCCATTGCTCTCTGCCTGCTTCCTGAGCTGCATTGTTTGCTCACTGACTCAAGCTAAGATTTTCATTATTCACTATGTTCTTATTTAATTTTCATATTTGCAGAAACCTAGTAAGAGGTTTTCTTTTCCTGACTACCATCTCTCCAATGTAGCCCAGGCCGGGAAGGAAAATGACTCCAGCAGAAAATGAGAGGACAGAAGGCAAAGCCAATAGCTACGTGAAGACTGCACAGCCCCACCGCCAGCGATGGCAGAACACAGCAGACTTTGTCTCAGGGAAAGGTTTCCAGTGCAGTGCATTGCTTATGGGAAGAGGATGGAAGAGAGTCACGTCCCAGCCTCAAGGATTCTTTGTTGTGGTTAGAAAGTGCAGCAGTTTATATAGGTTTCACTAAGCAGGAGAGAGGATATTGTGACACTTTTTTGTGAACATGGAATGGCTACTTAGGCTTGAGCAAAATTTAAGGCTTAAGAATGAAGCAGTCAAAAGTGAAGTTCCTTAGTAAAACTGCCATTGCCTTAATTACTCAGGTATTTGAAATCTGCTCTGTTCTTAAAGGCTAGAGAATGACTAATATAAGCTGTTTTATTTAAATTTCATCATTCCACAGTTTATAATACTCTTAAATTATAACAATCAAGAAAAATGCTAATGAGTATCTTTAGATTAAATTATAGCAATAGCTTACAAGAAACTAGATCTTTCAACCAAACACTTTTTTTTTTAATTACAGTGCATTAAAAAGCTACTTTTAAAGTCCACAAAATTATTTCGTGTCTAAAAGAGTGATCTGGATACATTGTGACAAAGTAGCAGTGACTGGGAACAAAAGGCAAAGTGGTCTGTCTTTTCTTTGAGGAACTTCCAGACACAAACCAGAATGATCAGGTTTTGTAACTAGATTAATCCTTGTGCAGCACTTACCATCCAGCATGACTTAAACCTGTTACTTGACAGTGCACAGTGAACAGTGAAGAGCTTTATTTACAAAAATTTGGTGACCAATACTAGATTTGAGACTTCTGTGGTGACCACTTCTTTTAAAGAAAGGAACTGGTGGTCTTGCCCTACTTACTTTACATAGTTTTCTTTCAGAAAAGTCAATGGACATGACCATGAAAAAACCCAGGCAAGAGCTGCCTGCCAAATGTGAAAAAAAAAAAAAAATCCCTTAGAGAAAGTTGAATCAAGAACTGGAGCAGCAAGTTCAGAATCTTGAAATCCTCCTCAGACCAGCACTCTCTCTGTAAAGGCTTTTTCTATTAATGTCCCTGGTTCCAAATCATGTTTCAAGGGGACCTACTCACAGAAGCACATCATCAGCCCTCTTTCTGAAGTGGAAGAAAAAATTTCTGCCACCGCATTTAGCAACCAGAAAATGCTGCTTCCTAATTAAGCTTTTTTTTTGTGGGTTTGAGTTTTTTGTTTGTTTCCTTGTTAGTTTTTTTAATGTTTGTTATATGAAATATTACTTAAAAATACATCAGTGAGATATTTCAATAATGATGGACTTTTGTGCATTTCCCAAATGTAACTTCTATATTTACCATTTAGAAATTACACTCTTTCTAATAGTTTTAATTTTCTAAATATTTAAAAGTTTTAATCTTTTAAAGTCAAGGTAGAAAGCTATCATTCAGATAAATAATGACATAAATATAATTAATATTAAAAAATTACACAGTCTAAAAGAAAATCCTCAAAATACTTTCAATATATGACAAACATACTTAGTTTCAAACTTTAATTGACAGCAAAAATTAACTTGCACTATCAGTACCTCCTTATAATAAAGAAACTCTGAATTTCAATCAGCTTTATTCATTCCAAAGTCTTGGGCTGATGTTTCATTAGATGTGCTGTTAAACACTGGAGTGCACATTAGGAGGAACCGAAGAGGAGAAGGTCACAAGGAAGGATGCCATGGTCAGAGGGCTCCTGAACTGGCCATGACAGAAGTAGCTCCAGCCCCAGTAATTTTGGTAGTGAATTATGCTGAGACATAAGACTTCTGGCTCATCTGGATTTTTGCATCCACTACAGATGTCTGAACACATTACAACACTGTCCTTATTTTGGTCAGAGCCACTGCCATACCCAAAATAGAGACAACATGAATCCATGATGTGTGGCATTTGGGAGCCAGTGGGGTTCCCACTCCCAGGTGTTATCCTAGACAAACACCCCTTGTCTGAGCCTGCCAAATGTGAAAAAGGGCCTTTGTGGAGAAATGGCCTCTC
This sequence comes from Ploceus nigricollis, assembly GCA_013399945.1. Classification (NCBI taxonomy): domain Eukaryota; kingdom Metazoa; phylum Chordata; class Aves; order Passeriformes; family Ploceidae; genus Ploceus; species Ploceus nigricollis. The sequence goes on along the minus strand of VXBC01003943.1, from coordinate 176,072 downwards.
ACTGGCCTTTGCAGCTGGCAGACTGTTTTTTAGTTGACAAGTATGGAAGTTACTCACTCATCACTCTTTAAAACTGAAAAAGTCTATGTATTTATAGACCTGCAAGAAAATTGGTAATAGGAATAATACCTAGGAAGATGGTTAATCCTTACATGCCTGAAAGCCCTTGTTATCTGAAGGACTTGTAATCTGGTTTCCATGATGTGTTTTAGTAGTCAGAAATACCCTGTTCTCACCTGTGATGGACTGGAAAACACCTCACAGATACCCTGAAGCTTTTGCAGTTGCTTTGAATCATATGAGTCAGAAACAGCTGGTTTTGTATCACATTTGACTGTAACCCTGAGCTTGATTAAACTGAACATAGACACACTCTCTTCTTCCAACTCAAACTGATCGTTAAGCTCTGGCTTTGAAATCTCATCCTGGAAGAAGGCAAGAAAAAACAGCAGAAAATTTCTTGAGAAGCTTTTAATTGCTTTTCATTCCTCAATTTGCCTTCTTCTCCCTTCCCACTCAGAAAAAATAATTGCTTTTTCTTTTTAACTGAAAACAAACGATGAGAAAAGCAGGTATTATCCTGCTCCAACAGCTGTATGTGATTTACAGCACATATTGAGTATGTCTTTTCATTTTCATCACTTGTCTCAGAGCAAACCTAGCAGTCTGCAAGTGTGATCCTAAGACAGGGCACAGCACAAAAGCACTGGCAATCTCGCACATTTGAGACAAGTCAGGCTAGGAACTTGCTCTATTTTCTTGCTCACTGCTTGTGAGAGCTGTCTGAGAAACTGTCGGCTTTGTGGCTGGTGGATAATAGCAGAGCTCTGTTGATTGCTGTAGCCTAAGATCTCCTGCTTATGGAAACAATCAATACTTGTCTTATTTTAATCTGATCTGTCTGTGGCTGCTAGTCAGTGAATTTCCAGTGGAGAAGAAAGTCTGAATGATTAACCTCAGTTTACACTGGGTTATTGCTGGGACTTGACTGCCTCAGCTCCTCCATCTATGTAGATCTGAACCAGGATTTTGTGACTAAGTGCACAATGCCCCTGGATAGACCAATTATATGCCTCAAGAAACCTTTCTTCATTTTATTCCCAACTCCCTTTTGTGTTTTTTACCTAGCAGGGTTAATCTGCAGTCATTTCATTTACAGTGGAAGGTATTGATGTTTCAGTGCCTAATCAGACAGCAAGTCTTGGTAGTACATTGCCTGTTTGGGATTTAGAAGTTTATTTTTCCTTATGCTAGCTCTCATGTGGCATCACTACTGCAATGCTTTACTTTATGAGGCTAATAAATTAAAACTTTCTTTCCATGTTCTGTAAAAAGACAAGAAGTTGTTATTTTTCTTGTAAAACCACATTAAAGAGAAAGCAACAGCAATAGGAGTACTGCTGTCATTGCTTAATGAAAACCAGAGCATTGCAGTGGAAAACATGCTGGGAAGGACAGCTTCAATTAGAGGAAAGGGGAGATGAAAGACCTCCCTTTTATACAACCTAGGGAAGGAATGTGAAAGAATGGGTTTGAAGAAGGCTCTAATTGAAGGATAAAATGGAAACAGTAAATGGCTTGTGATAAGATCAGTAAGCAGAGACAGTGAAGCCAGTATTGCTAGGAATATGTGTAGAAGTTCATAAAACCCCCAAAACCTAAATCAGTCTGGAACAGGCAGATACAGAGGAAATATCCTAGGAATTGTGAGTATGTAGAAATCCTATTGGACAAGGACAAAAGGTTTGAAAGGGAAGAATGTAAATAGTTTGAAAAACAATCAAGTGTTGTTTGCATTAAAAAATTATTCTCTGAAATAAGAGGAGAGTCAAGAAGATCAAGGTCTTTTCCTGAAGGAAGAATGAAAGAAATTTGATGACAATTGTGCACTGAAGAGATCCCTGTAATCACAGAAAATTGGTCTTCTCAACAGGGTAAATCTGCATAGGCATAAAGGTAAAATCTTTTTAACTTGAAATGAGCATAACAATGTGTAGTATTTCTTCTTAATGCATTGTATAAAAGAGCTTTGACTCAGAAAAGTACGTTTTTAATTAATTTAAATCCTTAATTCAGCCAGGCCAAGAACAAGGTCCGGGAGAGAGGAAAGCTGGATGAAGGAAATTATTTCAAATTCAAAGAATGTTCAACTGCATTAACATGAGCAAGAGAAATGGGATACCAAGAAGAGGAGATTTTTTGCAAAGAAGTCCACATTCTCCCCAGCTTGCCTGTAACAGCCAAAAATTTTAGCCTGTTTGTTTGCTGCTTCTCTGATTTTGAGGCAAGGCTAACCAGCCTTGTTTTCATTCCCCTATTGATCCTTTGGAGAGCAGCTCCACCTGAGCAATCAGCACTTGTATGCGCTGGCTTTTTTTCATCAATCCCAAGCTGGCACCACAGGTTAAGTGTTGTTATACCTTGTAGCTAGTATTGCCATCTGATACCACTGACCACTTAATTTATTCCATCAAGTGTCTGAATGTGTCTGTCCTCTTGGGAGGCCACAGATGTCCCATTTCTTTCTGCTCTTAGCTGCTATTTGCCCTGGCTTCATAGCACACACTTGATTTCGTCACTTGGCCCTTTCCACTGTCTGTGCCTGTTCCACCAAGTTTCTTTCTCTCTCAGCTATTAAAAGCCCTGAGACTAGCCCAGTATGTATGCATAGGTAGGTATGTATATGTATGTATGTATAGATTTCATTTATCCAGGCCTTGCCACCTCCCCAATCCTTTTTGATGGCAGGTGTTTTGGGAATGACATTTTGGGGACAGTTGCTGACACATGCAGACATCTGTCATGGTGAAAGGAGAGGAACCAGCCCTTGAGAAAAATGACTGCTGCAGGTCAAGCCTTAGAGACATAAGTATGTGAGGAAACTTGGCTGTTCCCTGCCTGTACCATATCTAGCTCTTTCCAATGTCCTCGGTCCATTAATTTCATCACTACTTAAAACCTCTTTGAAGTATTTATAATTTTTTATTGGGTGTTTCTAAGAGACACACATAATATAGTTGGTTCAACAGTAAATCTGCTATTATCTGTTTATAAGGCAGGCTTTAGAGTCTCTGGAAAGATTAGTATTGAATGATGCAAGTTTAGACTGAGCTAGAAATGTGAACCAGAAAATCTAGGTAATTATGGGAGAGCTTCTATTTTTACCTGGAATGGATGAACATTGTCTGGCATCCTTATAAAAAGGTGACATTGTTTTATTATTGATTTATCTTCGCCGTGTTTTCCCTTTAGTTTAAATTCTGCCCTGGTGAAGCACTAGGGAATGTTCCTGTTGCAGCACCAGGGCTATGTACAGATGTCCCAGTTTGTCCTGTTGTTGAACAAGGTGTATTATCCCAGGCTGGACAGTACCCTGATGGAACTTCCAACTCAGCTGCTTCGCCTCCTAGGCACAGCTCTGTGCCACGTAGACAGGTTTGCATTGACAAACATGATATGCTTGGTGACTGGTACAATTTTTCCCCAGTTATAAGTGACCATCAGGTGTTCACAGTTGGAACTTGTGAGCCTGCAATCCTGGCCACGAAGCAGAACAGGACCTGGAGCAGCTCTTTATCAACTCTGACAGCCTAACAGGGCATGCCATTCCTTACACCCACTCCAGGCAGGTGACTTTTATCCCCTTCTATTATTCAGCCCATACAGCTTTGTTAATGTCCAGAAAGGAGAAGTATTGCACTGGATAAAGATGACCTAAATTTAATATTGCTACAGTTTCTGCAGTCAGTCTCCATTCAGGTAGACAGGTCTTTCTACCATCAAGAAACAGGAATGGGCAAAGGTTGGACCATTTGTCCACTGCTATGGCTGAGCAAGCCCAGGGAGGTGAGCAGTATGTTAGTATGGACACCAGTGGTAAGACAGGTTATTAGTCTTCCCAAAAACACATTTTGCATTACAAGGTAGAATATCTTCTAAAGTTATTTGTCAAGGAACGGGACAATGCCTCCAATTTAAATTTTCATGGGAGAAAGCCATTTTGCAGGCAGTTCTAATCAGGTGGATGCCACTGTGGCCTTTCCATTGTGCCCATCCTGCCACACCATGCTGCAGATCCTAGAGAAGGATGGGTCTATAACGCAAGATCCTGTGTGGGCAAGCATTGTTACTCTAACCTGTTTTTCTTGGGACTGGGTCTAGGGCCACAAAGTATTTGCTTCGTGATGTTATAATGGCAGCTCCCTGAACAGCTGTGTGGCAGTTTGGAAGGCCACTGCCTTGTGCTCATGCTTCTCTGAGAGCTTTTTCCTTTTTGATAACTGTCAATTGCATCCTGCACTTTTCTTGCATATTTTGTGCCAAATTTTCCTCAGGTCAAATAAATCTCAAAAATTAAATTGGGCTTTAAGAGAGTTCATCTATTTTTTTCTGTTCCTTAATCACTAAGAAGATGCAAATCCTGCCGAAGAGAGACAATAACTACTATTTTATATAGTAATATACATGTATATATATGTGCTTACTAATTGAAAGCAACTGCTCTATCTACTATGAGGAGAGGCTGCATTGTGATAAAAGTTTTTTATATATGCCCTTTTGAAATCCCAGGCTGAACACCTGACTTCGAAACTGCAGTGAACCACATTCTATGCCTATTTTATGAGATGATCCTTCACCTTCGACTTGTTGAGACAAGAAACTGCTGAAAGTGCCTTTTAACATAAAGCAAAGGTAGTGGAAATTATTTACTTCTTCAAAGGCACCAGCTTCCCAAAAAAAAAAACCAAACGGTTTTGGGTGAGGTATTTATCAATGTGAGTAAGGCTGAACTGGCCCAAGGCAGGTGTATTTGCTCCTGTGGGCAGCATAACATTTGAAGTCATTAGCATCACACTAGTTTTACTATTTCCTATTTTTAATTCTTTTAAAGTATATTTAAGCATAACTGAAATTTTAAAAATTTGGTGTATTGTTTATGATGTTATAAAATGTAGTTTGAAGTTTTAAATAGAGAATAATCTCTGCTTGAGATGAAAACTAAGTAGTAACCAAGGAAATAAGATGTAATAAGCTGCTAAGAAAAGGAGGAGAATAATTTGTGACATGCATTTTGAGCAGAATTGGTGGTTTAGGGTAAAGATGACAGCAGCATGTGTGAGTAGTTTATTCCCTAGTGGGGGCAGAATAGCAAAGACAATAAAATCCAAGACTAGTGCAACTCTGGGCCTCCCACAGAGAACCACAGTCCTGCTTTTGAGGAATGAGCATAAATAAAATCCTGTGAAGCACTATGGCAACCATCACCAGGGAGACCATCACAGATCTCAAACATGTTTATCCAGAAGAATTACAAGTCACAGAGTGAGATGATATACTTGGAAATGGTATTTTAAAAGTAAAAACTCTGTTACCTGGTAATTGCAGTGGTATGGAAATGTGACACTTTGAGTTCTTAATTAAACAAATCTGTTTTTAAGAGATACTGCAGTGAATATCTCCTAGAAACAGCTAAAGAGTTGTACTTGCAAAATACCAGTACGTGAGAGAGCTGGTCATTGTGCAAGAAGGGAAAGCAGACCAGCAATGTCACTATGGTGACATTAAACAAAACAGAAGTTAAAAAATCAATGAAACAAATAATAAAAAAATATTTATGGTCCTATATAAGACAAATACATACTGATATCCAGAGGTTTGTGGATGAAACAAATTCCACTTAGTGCAATATGGATAGCATTCAGATGGACTTTGCTCAAATTTGGCAAAGATGGATAGCCCAACCAATTGTGTGTGCTCTGTTTTGTTTTAAAGAGGGCTATGGGAATTGTTGCATTCTGGTCCTGGTTATACCACTGATCTATCATACTGGGTGATTCATCTACTTATTTCAAGTTTCTGTCTTACAAAGGAAGATAGAAGCTTGCTAGAGTGTTATGAAGATGAGACAGTTACCATTTGTGCAGAGGTTCACGTGTGTGAAGTGTTGGTTTATAAAATGCTGTATGTCTCAATTTGTTGGCTTTCTTCATAACTGACCTTTTTTTTCACCTGTCTTGAAAGCTTTTCACCTATGCTGCCCAGGAGTCACCTTGTTTCTCCAGGAGTTTTTCAATTTCACGTAGCTCTTACCATAGCTGGCTCTGTCCACTCACATCTGCAGAGGTATAGAAAAAGACAATGTTGCCCATTATTATTGCTGAATTCATGACTGATCCTGTAAGAGTGATACCTGATAGTAGCAGTCTGTGTAAACGTGTTTCCGAACAGGAGTTTCTGGCTGATAGGCCTGGTTTGAATGTGAAGTTGCATTTGCTGGTAGTTGGATGGTTCCAGTCTCCTGTCCCATCTCTCTGGGTGTATAAATATCCACAAACCTTTGAGGATGACTCAGTTAATAAAAGATAACATTAAAAAAAATCCAGTGTCCCACAAGCCCCTCAGTCTATACCAGAAATGCCAGCTGGTGCTGCTTGATGATCCCATGGAGGAGGTGGGTGTCAAAGAACAAGTCTGGGTCACCTTGATATGACATCTCCATGCTTACTTTTACTCTTTGCCACTTGAGAGAGAAAATAATCAAGACTGAAACCATCATCACTGATTATCCAGGAGGTATAAAGCACTCTAAATCAGAAAAATATTTCTCATGTTTGAGACTGGAAAGAAACAAGTAACGTTTCTGTAGCAGGAGCCTGATTCTGATTTTGAATAACAAAAAACTATTTCTGAGTAACATGAAGGACAAAAGGAAAAGATAAAGAAAGATTATCAGAAACATATTCCTTCTTAGTCTCAAATATACTCTCATCTCTGTATTTCATTTTGCACTTTTTTGACCCTGATATTGTCAGTGTAGTGTTTACATCCCATTATGACATCAAACCATTCCTCAGTGCTTACGTCTTGGATTATGTCTTAAGAAAGGAGCACTTTGTTCTTCTGCATTCTTTAATATTATTATTCACTGTTATTGGCAGAAATATATTACTGTCACTCGCACACTGACACAAATTTATTCTTTCAGTGAACGTCTTTCCTGATTAAATTGATCAGCATTTTATAAAAACATTTCAAGATAAAATGGATCAAGTGTGTCAAATAACCAAGAAGTCCAATGATTCATTACAGCTGATATCTTTATGTTATATTAGTATTGCATCTTTAACTTCTTTTAAAGGCAATTAATTTTTTGCAGCCCTGATTTTCTTACTGCTAAATACATAGGCCTTTATGATTGAATTTTCTTGGAGTGGGGAGCTGTATGACTTTTTTGCCATCTAACTTTTTGTCCTGTTTTCAAGGGTAGAAGAATAGTTGCTTGGTCTGATGCAGGCTGCAGCCACTGTGTGGGTCACAAAGCACTCTGCATGGCACCCACACGCTCCGCACTGGGGCAATTGTTTCCTTTCCACTTGTGTCAGCATTTTGCCTGCATTTGCAAACCAAAGGCCACATCCCTATGGATCATTTTATTTGAGTGATGAGCCATTCAGGTGTTTTTTTTTCCCTGACATATGAGGACTGAGAAAGATAGCATAGCATCTCCTAATGATTCAGTGTCATGTTTTAAAAAGTCAGGGCTTATTTCTAGATGGATGTGGTCATAGTTTTCCCTTTTTAAGTGCGTATGCCAATTACAACTCGACTGTACTGCCATATGAATCAGAAGTATGTAGAAACCTGCTGATGTGGGAGTTTCAGGCATGCTTTAGTAAAGAGAAGCTGCGACTCTACCCCAAGTGCATTTTGGAAGACAATCTCATGCTCTGTTACAAATAGAAAAAACAACCACCTGCACTAGGTACACAGCACAGATACCCTTTGCATTATCTAGCCATGAAGGCGGGTAAGACAGAATGTTATTTCACTTTGTTCGAGTTCCTGTGAAGGAACCACAGAGCTACAGCCACAGGCTCTGTTGCAAAAGTGTAGTTTAGATACTTGGAGCTATCTCTTCTTGGCAATTATATTATCCACTTTTATAGCAAATGATATAGGAAGGGGACTGATTGAATTTACCATACAATATATCAAAAATTATGTATCAAAAATTCTAGGGCTAAGAGTTTCATACAGCAGCTCCCTCATTTCCCCAGGGCTACACATATGAAATCAGAACCATTTGGTTGAGAAAAGACAGCAACAATTAAGGATGGAGTGTGGTTTCCATGTGGTGAGAATCAGTAAGTTTCCACAGCTCTCAGTAGACCTACACTGCAGAGAACTTGGCTCCTTAAATTCCTGCATGTCTTTTTGTCAAAGATGACTCTGCTCTTGGAGATGCATGCCAGAGTCAGCAAGCTGCTGGGAAGGCACAAGATTAAAAAAGCTGGACTCAACACAATTAATACTGGGGGAAAATCTCAGGTTTTTAAGTGCCTTCTTCCTTACTCTAAGGACTAGATAGCACTGATGAAATGCCTTGATGGAAGTTTTCCATAACAATTTTCAAACAGGAATTTGTGAGTGTATTTAGTGTCAGACGCTTCTGAATTTAGAGGTTTATAATGGAATATAAGGGATGTAAATTGTCCTGCCTTTTTAAATAGGCTTCAAACAGTGCAATCTACATACAATCTTATAGCTGTCTGATTATTTAATCTCATTATTTGGTTTGACATATTTCCTTTATGATGAGTCTGCCAGCTAAATGGGACTGGGCTGTTCAATTTAATGGCTTCCTTTAGATTACAAGGTTCCTCTAGAATGAATGGGGAATTATGAGCAATTTAATTTGAAGAGCAGCAGTGAGCGTGCTGAATTTGAACTTAAAGGGGCCATGAGGAGCAAGAAATATTTTTATTAACTTTAAACTGCTGTTAAAATCCTCATGAGATCTATGGTTGGAAAAAAAATATAGAATTTGAACATCTTGATTATTTTAACTAAATGCTTATTAACCAGTCATAACAATCTCAAATTTAGATAAACATCTATATTGAAACATAGTGTTTGAGTAAAGCAACTGTTAGCTGGTACCTTAAATTTAGCATCACTTTCATTGAAATAAATGGATGTCTGAGACTAAATGAGCTTTTCTTCTGTTTTCCCATCACCAGTACTGGCCAGATCCAGATCCTCGGCTTTATTTAAGCAGCCTTAATTCAAAACCTACTGCGTTCAAAGGAAAGATGTCCCTTTGGATTTCAGAAGAAGCAGAAGCAAGCCATATAAGTGGCTATTATATACTCTTAACCTATTTTCTAGCCAAAAATTGGAACAGAATATTTTGACTACCCACAAAATAGTTGAAGTATGCTACAGTGTTCTAAGTTAACACCAAAATAGCCAAAAGTTGAAAGAATTATATAAGGGATATTCTCATCTTTGCTTGTAAAATCATTTATACTTATTACCATAATATTTGTCTTCCCACTGCTGTGCCTCCCAGGAGTCACTTTGGTGCTGTTAGTGGTATTAATTAGTGGAACTCCAGCCCTTCTCAGAACCAGGTGACTGGAACAAGAGCAGCTAGTTTACTGGTGAAACAATCAACCTGGGTAAATATCTCAGGGTCCTATAAGCCAGTGGGAATGGGAAAAAGGAATAATTGTCTGGGATGTGGATGGGTGCCAAGGGCACCCTGAGGAGCCTAAGAAAATGTAGGAATAAGGAGCTCTGGGTTTTATTGCCCACATGTCACTGGCATGTTGTGCTGCTCCAGTCAAGGACTTTACCTGGATGAACACCTGTAAAGGGCTTTACAGACTTGCTCCCTTTCCAGTTCCAAAAGGCACAGCAGCCTTTTTGAAGGGAAAAAAATAGAGTTAATAAAGTAAAAAATGACTACGTGTTATGTCAGAATCTGTAAAATGTGAGTTTATAACTTAGGTACACAGTAAGCTAAAAATTTTGCTTTTTGATGTGTTTCTATAGCAAATCCTAAAAAAAAGATCTTTGGGAGAGATTTTAGGCAGCTTAAATGCAAGTGATTTATGTGAAAAGAATCATAAAATAATTAAAGAGTAGATGTAGTTTTCAATTTAACTTTTGTTTTCTCTGATATCAGCGACTGGAAATTTGCTTCCACAGAGACAAAATACATACTGATCAGTGACTCAGGCAGCAAAGAATCAAAAGAAATGTAGCATAAGAATATTTTTGAATATTTTTTAAAGCTTTAACACATGCCTTTTCTGAATTCTCTTTGCTCCCAACACCAGAGAGAGACCTCTGTCAAACAGACTCCTGATCAAACAGCCTAGAATATGTTTTTATTCAAGCTCCTTGTTTACAAGTTGTTCTTATACAAGTCATCAGTTCACAGCCAGACTAAAAGAGAAGAGGAAAAAATACTGACCTCCAAACCCTGCTGTTCCATGATGAACCACTCTCCTGGAGCTGATATCTTCTCCAGAAACCTGGCTCTTTTTTGGTGTTTTCTGACTCAGTTTTTTTGGAAATTGTCCTAGAAAGCACAGGCAAAACTGTCAGAGAGCTTATAACAACAGGAAATTCATCATGAGCTACCAAGGGCCAAGATCCCCACAATGTATTCGCAAGCACAGTAACATGCACTTAGTTGAGAGCATTATTATGCACTTTCAATTAACAGACACCTGGTTACTGGCTGTCCTAGACAGCTTTCCAACACAACACAATAAAAACTGCTCCAACTGACTTTAGTGAATGCCCCAAAGCACACTGAGTTGTAACATGCAAAAGGCAGGATTTCTTTCCCATCTGTTCATATGTATCAAATATTGCATGAATGTAATGATGATAATTTATGCCACTTGGGGGTTTTGGATAAAGTGCTTTGTTTTGAGCTCATCTTTCCTCAGACCATGTTCATCAGTGCCTGGGTCCACTTTGTCCACTGGCAGCTGGTGTTTTCCTTGAGATACAGAGGATTTGCTTTGTTGGGCTTTTTATTAAATTCCAGTTCTGGAAGGATGGCAGGTAGGATTTGGAAGAAAGAAAAGCAGCACTTTTTCACAGGAGGAAAATACAGTTCCAGTGTGAATGATTTCAGTGTCAGAATTCATCTGCTGCTAAGGAAATAAATTTTGAGAAATAAAATCATAGTTTTCTCCTACTGAAACTTCTGTATTTGAATTAATATCTGTGCTACAGTCCAGAGGAAACAACAATGGGAAGAGAAGTTTCTGTTGCAAAACAATTGCGTGTGAACACATGGTGTTAAGAATATTTTTTACAAAGTAACAGTGGGATGATATTTGGTGTTCTCATTAGCATTGCAGGACAGCACAGAGCATAAGGATGCCCATGCCCTGAAGCTCATGCCTGAGGAAGTCATCCATCTCTTCTCCCATCACTCTCTCAAATAGATTTCCAACCTGACTGCACTATGTTCTTCGTGTGTGAAATTGACTATTGACTGAGAAGCAAGTCAAAGGGGAAGGTATTTTAACTGTTTAGAAAAAATCCTTGCTACTTAGAAGTTCCTGTGTTACACAATTATGTTAGTTATCTAATCTAATCACCCAGAAGGAGGGTGGGCACAAGCTATCCAGCCTTCACCCCATATAAATGGATTTGAACCACATGGCTTGTAAAAGTCAGAACAGTCCTAGAAGTGAGGTTACTTGGGCGTGCTGCTTCTAAAAACCTGTGTTTTCACATCAAATTAATAAAACTTGGAACTGGTTTCAGGTCTGGATTTGACAGAGCTATGGATTTCTCAAAAGTTAGGAATGCTGAGGTGATTAGTAGAAGGTTAAGTAGAAACTGAAAAGTAAAGGCAACACTTGGTAAATGTCCCCAAATGAAAGGACTGAGTAGAACAAAACGTTTTTGTTTCACGTAGCTGAACGGCTGAAACCAAGGGACAGTGACCTTGTGATGTTAAGTCCTTGACTTCACTTATTTGTTGTGTGAAATGTCTCTTAATTAAGCAGAAAAGCCACCCAGTGACATGGCTTTGCTCACTTGTTCAAAGAAGCTGAGAAGGTTTTGTAGAGTCCCTTCCTGGCTGTGTGTGTGCTGTGTGGAGAATGCAAAAGCAAATTATTCTGCTATAGCTGGACAGCATTATAAAATTAACATTCAGCTAAATGAAGATTTTCCCCTGGAGAAGATCTTATATGCTTTTGCCTTTTCTTTGTTTTGGTGACCAGTTAAAAGGGTCTGATAGAAGAGGACATTGGAAATGAGCAGCAGCTTTTTAAGCCACCAGCCCATCATAGTGACAGCTGATGTTGGTTCACTTCTGCATCTTGCATATTGTTTGTTCTAGACTCAAAACGTGGTTTATTTGGAAACCTGATCCCTATGAGCTCTAAATGCCCATGTGGGTGAGGAATTGCCCTTTATAAAGGGAATACAGCATTTCTTACTCTTCTTCATGCACATTAACCACCTCCTTCCCAGAACACTGCCATGACTTAGCTGACTCCTCTGCTTTGCAGATATGAAAAATAAGATTAAAATGAAAGTATAAAACCCAAGAGTAAAATCATTTAAGGAAAAAGTTCTAGGAAAAAATATTTCCATAAAAAGCCTCATCTTTTTGCTATTTAACTTTATAAAGCCATTAAAGGGCTGCTTCTTTTTTGTTTGTTTGGTTGGTTTTGTTTGTTGGCTTTTTTTAGTTGATTGGTTGGTGTTTTTGGTATTACCTTATGCTTGTTAGGTCAGTTTTGTTGATATTCATGTATCCATGTAATCATTCCAAGGGCCCAATATAAGTAATAGTAAGTAATGCTGTAAATAACATGACAGTATCTTCTTATTTAAGGCATACATGGAAAACTAGTATGGATAACAAAGTACTTTAGGGGGGAATTAGCTAAGCAAATACATGAAGAATGAGGCAATACACAGTGCATAATCCATTAGCTTAATTCCTATCTGTAAAAAAAGCAACCATAAACTGAGTAAGCTTGGATAGAAAGTTTCTTTCCCTTGTAAACTTTCATTACTTTCTAAGGAAGTGATCTTTAATGGGTCATTTATTTCATAAGCTGTCTGCAATAGAATTTTCTCCCCTTCCTTTGAAGTCACTAGATATAGTCATGGTGAGAGACAGTGAGCTGGACCTGATTTTTTTACACTGATTTTGGTTGGGCTTATGAGCAGGTATGTTGCTTGGATATAAAATCCAATAGTATTGACCTTTTAAGACAAATTTGGAGCACATTTGTATCGCTGAATTAATTCCTGCCACCTCTGGACATTTATTTGTTTTCTTTGTAAAAATATTCTGTCAAATAGGAGTTAACTACTCTTAACATCTACAAATCTCCCTCCTTCAAAGGAGTGCTGCAATTATTAACTGATGAGCGCCTGAAAAGGGAAAAAAAACGTGATAACCTAATTATTGTGCATGTAAGAGTAATTTGGGTGGCAACCTCTACTTCTCTGATCTAAGCTCCATAGTTCTCTGATATATATAAATATTGGCTTACTCATTTTCTAGTTGAGAAATAGAGGAAGAGAGAGGTTGCATTCTTTGTCCCATGTAATATAATGAGTTCTTAACAGGGATAGGAATGGAAAGCTCAGACTTGCCTATCCAATCTATAGCCCTTGCTGCTTTCCTGGACATACTCTGCCAAAGGCTGAGTCCTATGAATGTACCCAATAGTATGGGCTAATAAATGGTTGCAAAATTCACTGAAGTTGGTGGACTGACATTGCAATCCTTTGGAGAAAGAGAAGATAAGTACTCTTCCATTTAAGGAGAGCTGGAATAGTAGATGATACTGTCCAAAATCACTAGAGAAATAGGAAAAATAATGTAGCCCATACATAATGGCTAATAGGAAATAAAAACCCAACATCCCAATGTAAAGGGTACAAAATGTCACTAGAGGACTGCCACTGGAGGAGGACCTGCACCTTGGTTTTTTTTCATTCAGAAATGGTATAATGAATTAAAATTTAACACAGTTTCATGAAAAAAATTCACCTGGGAGATATGGCTCATTATCATATTACAGGGATTTTGAGTAAAATACCTTTGGATAAATAAAGTTCAGCTGTATTTAGAGCATGATGAATGAAGTGATCTGTTTTCAGCTCAGTATCTGGAGGTGGGGATTGGCTGCACAAGCGTGAGAGATTCACTGTATTAAGGAAACACATTTTCCAGGTACATTACTTTTACAAGTGTCATGACAGCTAAACAGAGACACTAAACAGTGAGCCTTTATTCACAGCCGTTACCACACCAAACACTGGCTGGGCACAGCCTGTGCTCTGCAGTACCACTTATTTTAGGATAAACTGATTGTCTTTCCTCATCCTTGGTAACTGCATTTGGGAACAATAAATAAGTATGAATGTGTAACATTGCCATAAAATCACATTTTTAGTTATCATGAACCATTTTGGCTAAGTCATGGTAAAAATACAATTTAATACAAATATTGAATACTACTCTAAAGCATGTTAATATAAAAGTTTGGTTGATTCAATGTTGGTTGAAACAACATGATAGGATAGTGATGCAGAAGGCCCAGATATATCCCATAAATGTCAACAGTAGAATTAGCAATCTGTGCTTGAGTATTTAAAAATATCACAGTTGTAAAGGTTAGGGGGAAGAATTCTTTTGGGCTTTGTGTTGTCCTCAAGGCCATATTCTGATGGGCAAGAGAGTGTCATGCTGCTGCCTTAGTCCACACTGGTCTCTGCCTGAACTACTCATCTTGCAGAATTAAAACAGTCTGTGACCTCACCTCAGAATACTTTTGTTCATCTGAAAATGTATATCCAGTATTAAAAAAGAGAAATAAACCATAAATAAGTGACATCATCCTTGCTTTACCTAATATTTTCTGCTAGTGTGTAATAATTAATGAATACTAAGGGGCAAAAGAAAACCAACCCATTCCTTGGAAAGTGAAGTGCTGTAATGACAAACTTCCTGAGTAACCTCGGCTGCCCCAGTGCATTCCAGGCAAGATGAGCTGTATCAGAGACAGCGAGGCATCAAGTTTTACTGGAATGATGTGCGACAATGTCTGCACCTTGAACTGTATCCAGCGATGCCTTAAGTTTTAGCTTTTATATTCTTCAGATCAGTACTGCTTTAGGTATAACTCTAAAACTCCATAGCCTGCCAGGTGCTGTTCTCCCATTTTATTCAGACAAAACAATTTCTCTATAGGCCTGAAACTCAAGGACACTTTACTGTTTCAGGCCCTGAAAAACATAAACAAAAAGTGCATTGGCGGGAGCAAACTGGGGGAATGTGATTACATTACCTGAAGCTGTAATTTGACAATTAACTTCTGATATGCAAATAGACCAAACTTCTATCTGTCTGAAAAACTCGTGATTGTTGTCCATCTTGGGTGTAGTCTCTGTGAGACTCCTGCACTGCCCAAGGTGTACCTTGTGAAGGCCTTTCAATAAATCCCTACCTTTATCCTTTAACTCTGTCTAGCCTCTGTTCCAGGTAGCCTCTCCGGGCATCACCAGAAATGAAGAGGTCATCAAGGTAGCTACTAAGGAGCTGGTGAAAATATTCCTACAGTTCAACTGTTCTAGCTGAGTGGTGGCCAGATTCGGCTGAAGTTGAAGTTACCTAAACTATATACGGATTTTGGTACACGTTACCCAATTTCTACAATTTTCACCAAATTAAGAGTTGAAAGTTTATTTGATTATCAGGTAACCTACTTCGAGGATGAAAAATGCTTCATAAATGACAGTGAGAATTACATGATTAGTGAATAAAGAAAATTTAAGATTATATTTTGCTCCTGAAACTTGTTTTTAAAGAGCAGAGATAATCACACATTCAGTAGTAGTAGTAGTTCTCCAATTTTCAGTGCTCCACACATTACCATGTCTTACAGCTGCACAGAAAACACAGCTCTGCACACCAGAATTTTTATGAGGATGCTATAAGAAACTTTATTCCAGATTCTGTTATTACTAATCCCACCATTAAGCTGCAAACCTACCTAGAGCTTCTTTACACCTATAGTAAAGTGGTTGATATTAAAATTTGCTCTCTAATCAGCATTTGTGATGTCTGGTTTGCAATACTGGGTGATGTCTGTATCTTCTGTTTCCACATCTTGGGTTCTGCTCTGTACATGACTGAATATTTCTTCTCATATGTGTGTCAAATGAAATCCAAAGGCTGTTTCACTCTGTCTTATTCCAAATTTCATTCAGCATTGACCTCTTTATTTTACTCTTGCAGTGATTTGGAAAAAAGTCTTTATCAGCCTCCACCTCTTGACTTTTATTTGATCCTGGTAGGTCCCCCATGCATTCTGGGACAACCTGCAAACTCCAGGGTGTTGACTCCTTTGCTGTTTCTGTATTCATGGTGACATGAAATGCACTATTAGCACCAGGTGAAGTGTTTGTGACTGGTTACACTCTGCATTGTGCAATGAGGGCGAGTGAAATTAACAAGGTGATGGAGTGATCTCAAAGTATTTGTCAAAAAATTAGTAAGAAGTTTTTTTCAGAACAGATAATTAAAATGTCCTGTTGCCATATATGTGTGTGTGTGTGTGTGTGTGTATTGAAAATGGTTGTCCTACTTTTCTTCTTTAAGAATTGGTACTAGATTTTTAAGTTGCACACAAGCATTCAGGGAAATTGATATCTCCAGAAATGTGGAATGTGGTTTTCCATGTCATGTATTTAGTCATATCTAATAAATATAATTTGAAGTCTGAAGATTACATTTAAATGAGTAACCTTACAATTTTCTCCTACCATATCTGACTTTTCAATTCAGATTAAATTACATTTTTAGCATTTCTCTGGTTATCTGGTGCACAGAACATAACCCAGTCTAATGTAAAAGGATTAATCTAATTCATACAAAAGGGTAAGGAACAGAGATACAGGTAAACATCATACAGCTTCTAGGAAAGCACATTTCTGAAGTGAGAGAAATTCTAGTGGAGTCCATGTACAGTCATTATGAATCCTGCTGCTGGAAACTTTTTCTTGGTTTCTTTATTTGTGCACCATAAATTCTATATCTTCAAAATGTTTTAAAAGAACAGTTTTGTGAATATTTATTTCAGTCATCTCCTGTGTTTTAAATTTCTGTCTGCATCCTGCAGTCAAATGCTTATGTCCCAATAACCCAGAAATAAATTTGAAGGTATTTCAAATATTTTTAATTTGAAAGGAAACATGTACTATAAGATATGAAGTGTTTTCCAACCCAGTCCTTTGATAGTCTGATGTGCCATAAATCTTACTGTGTGTTAGCTATAAATGCAATATGCAGTTTGACAGCTATGTTTGATTTCAGTTCCCTAAATGAAGGATTATGAAGGAATAAAAATAATCCATTTAGACAGGAGCAAGAAACTCCAGCCTTTTATTTACCCCACTTTTGAGAATGTAAATTGTGTTTGTTAATGAACGACTAAAGGAAAATCAGCAGACAACAGGATCCTTTCAACTCTTTGACAAAATTTTAGACCTCATTAGCATCCTTTCCTACTCCATTAGTCACAGGTAAAATCCCAGGCTAAAAGAGCCCATTGTTTCCTGATGTAAAAGGTAGTTCAATTCTGGCTGATTTTTATTCTCTTCAGTTTTAGCTGAAACATTGAAGCTCAGAAACATTGACAAGGTCAGTGGTGTGCTTTAACTGGGTACAGCTGTCGTGCAATTGTATGTACCTTCTACCAAGACAACTCAGAAACTGCTTGCAAAACTTGTTCTAAGACACTTCAGACACAATCAGCCCACGTGGTGAAATATTCTCTAAAGTCACTTAAAATGCGTTGATCACATTAAATGAAATAAAAAGCAAGTATCAGTAGTCGTGTCATCTGCAAGAACACAGGCATCTGACGTTCAGAAGCATGTTGTGTAACAACCAACATCAATATTCAACATGGCTCCAGCTGAAGTCAAAGCAAATTAAATGGAAGTGAGATCAGCTAGGGAGTTTATTTTATGTAAAATATAAACATGTTAACAGGAGAAAATACTGTTTTCTTATGTTACAACCTTAATAACCAACATGATTTTTATCTTACAGTTCTGCAGGTGGCGCAGGGTTCAATTACATGTACATGATGATTAAAAAGAGCAGAC
This sequence comes from Ploceus nigricollis, assembly GCA_013399945.1. Lineage (NCBI taxonomy): Eukaryota > Metazoa > Chordata > Aves > Passeriformes > Ploceidae > Ploceus > Ploceus nigricollis. Next base: position 158,114 of record VXBC01003943.1, on the reverse strand, counting down.
ATTCATCTGTACACATACACTGAGTATCGTACGCTGTACTAGAAATCCAGTATTTGTATGTGTCCCCAGTTGTGTGCCTCATAATTCTGGTACCTCTTATTCCATTTAAAAAACTAGCACAAAATTTAGTAGTTTTATTATGATTGTATCATTATGACAAGGTAGAGAGGGACTATGTATTTACAAAGAGAAACACATATTCAAAGCCTTTGAAAAAAACCAACCCTTTCCATATTTCATCCTCTTCTCTTTCTTCCTCCTGCTACCTTACATGCATATTCATACAGGATGTGGTAGCTTTACTCCTAAAGCATCATGATAAGTTATGGAGCTTGTGTCAGGTCTTTTTTAATGAAAGCCACTGAGACTAGAAAATTGTCTTCAGGAAAACCACTGGCACATGTAACATGGCTGCCCTGATGTTGCTCTTGCTGTTAGAATGAGAGTTGAGAGAGGATTAGGAAACTATTTAGTATGTGGCCAGAGTCTGGTGTGGGACATTTCAAACACGAACACCATTGCAAACACAAAGCTGAGGTTTAAGCTCAGCCTCTCCAAGGAATGTATATCTATGAATGAGATTTTGGGGAGCAGGGACAGAGGGGTTGCAAATACTCATTAATTATCTACTGCAGCAAGCAACATGTTTTGGTGAACTGCAAGATGTCTTCACAAAGGGCTTAGTCCTGCCACTTTGGAACCCTATGAGATGGGTCAGGATTATCTAGAGGATAAGCTGCATGTCAGTCCAGGTTAGGAAGCTGCATGTCAGTCCAGCTTCTCCTATAGACCTACTGTGCTACCACAGAAAAGTTCCTTACTGTTTCATATTCTTACATACAGTGAAGTTGCCACCTGCAACAGCCCTCATCAGAAGTATTAGGCTGTTAAATTGACTGCAGTGAATGGCACACACAAGTTAATTTATTTTACATAATACAGTAGTCCCAGTCTTGATAACCAAATGAAACAGAATTTATTGAAGAATTATAGCAAGAATCATGAACAAAGGGATTATTTGCAGTTTCATATTAAATCAGTCAGGCAAAGCCAGCAACCAAACCTCCTAGAGGGTTAAGAATCATTAGTATGTAAAACGGTGTGGGTTTAGGCAGATGGTCCCATCAGGTGGGCACATACCTCCTGATAGGTGTTATTTGACCCTGTATGCAAAAGAACTGTGTTACCTGAATAAATCTTGTAGACAGGTTCTAGCACTCTCTTTGAAGATGCATATTAACTGAAAATAAATTAAATGGATGTCTATCAAGGGCTTGCCAAGGGCTTGCCAAGGGCTATTTACATAGTAAGGGCCATGTTAAATTGAGAATACCTCAGTATCAGAACAGATGCAACAGGAAAAAGTTCTGGTCTTTTCATTGATCAAAGAAAATACAATATCTAAAGCACTAGGAATAACCCTTGCATTAACAATACAGAAAGTCACTGGCTTTCTGATATGGACATCACAGATGATGTCTTCTAAAAACCATCATTTTACACAAGCACTTATCTTACTTCATTTATTCTTTGCTTTATATTGGCCCAAGTGAAGATAAGAAAGATGCAAAAATTTGCTCTCCTAGCCAGCAGAAACACAGTAGCCAAGAATAATTGTGGCTCATCAGTAGCTTCACAGTTGAGACCAAACAGAGCACTGATAAAATGGCAAAGAGAGCAACACCTGCATTATCAGCTGACTGACAGCTGACTCTGTGTCTGGTAAAAGAGAATTCTCCTGTAAGAACTGGAACTTTTCTAAATTCTATCTAAATTGATAACTATGTCACAGATTGAAGAATTGCAGCCATTCTGAGATGGGTTAGCGGGCAGAGAGCACAAGAGGCTGTGAAATGTGCAGAGTGCAGCTTGTCAGGTATACACTGGTGTGTGTAGCAGACACATAGCAAATGCTCTGTCCTTTTTATACATGAACAAATATGTATGAAAATGCTTGGGCTTTCCAATTTTACAACCCAGCTAGGACTAAAAGCCTAAAAATGGAAATTGAGTTGTAACTAGAGATATTGGATAACAAGTAAACAGCTGCAAAAGCAGTAAGACAAAGGCAAAATATTAAGTGGATTGGAATTTCACAAGATTGACATTGTTGCTTAAAGTGCTTGGGTTGATTACATTTTTAAAAAATTACATAAAAATTAAAGCAAAACAAATAGTATTAACCACATAAGTTATTATACAAATTCAGTAACAGACCAACAAAAGAAAAATAAATTAAAACAAATCCTTCTAAAAGATACTAGCAAAGAACAGGTACACAGCCAAAACTTGCTAAAATTTCTAGTATTCATTCAGCTGTAAGACACTGCTCACAACTATCAGCCAAATGCAGCAAAAAAGAGATAAAACAAAAAGGGTCTGCTATTGAGAGGCATCAAATCCCTGGCAGCTGCAAGCTGTCAGCTCAGGTGCCAACTACATGATGTTGGAACAGAAGACTGACTGAAATGTAATGTCTGAAGATAAAAGATTGTGGTAGCACTTCAGGACCTATCGTGTAAAGTGAAATTCAGTTGAATTTTGCTAGGTCTTTAATATTTATACTAAACCTGACACAAAGGAAACTCCTACTCCTTTGCTTTCTTTTCTCCAACTGCTAATGGAACAAGACTTCTCATACATAATCTAGCACTCTGAGGTAACTAAATTGTTAAAATATTATTGACAGGAGTAATTTTGGGACCCAATTTCAAAAATGTGTTCTGTTTCACTAGTATGGCTTTTCCATCACTCCACTCTTCTGCCTCCCTCCGCTATGTCCCCACATTAGACATTCCATAAAATCCCAACAGCCTGTTCTTGGAAATATAAAAACTGAGTTCTGAGCTCATCCTCTAAGGTAACTGATTCATCAGCACTGCAGTGCTGTGGAAACACAGCACAAGACAAAAATGGGTTTTTTTCTAAGTAGAGAACATAGTAATAGCATTTATAAATGGACAGGGCATCTCAGCAACAGCATGGGAAACAACTGGAAAACTCCAATTGTTGTTAGACCTAATATACCTAGAACCTGACACCATAAAATATAGTCATTTTCGGGAAGCACAGAATAGTATTAGAGATTTGTGCTAGCATTTTGTTTTCTAGCTGCTAGCTGAAAAGCTTTTATTGTCTTAGGTATTTTTCCATTCTTTCATAAGGGACTGGAAATCTATGCATAAGCATAAGAGAAAAGGGATTATGCTTTATTTAATCAACTGAAATATTTTACACCAAATGATTGCTCCTGTGGGGATCCCAGTCCTGCAAAACTTGAGTGAATGTGCCTTATTTGACAAAGAAGAGTTCCTCTGCCTAGACTGGCACTATTCATACAGCTGTGACAGACAGCTTTTGGACTGAAGTCAAGACATTCAGCACACTGGAGACTGGATCCAATTTATAGAATTGTGACCACAACTCTGTTAATAAAACGAACATGCTCCCTAGTTTAGCCAGTGTTAATATGAACTGTGTAGTCCACAATGCTTCAGAGCTGATGTCAGACTACTGATGCTGGACTCGCGTGATACCAGTGCTGTGATCTTTCCATGGGTTGGCATGAAAAATGCTTTTTCATACTTTATGAAACAGCTTATTCTAGTAATTTTCCTCTCAATAACTTACTGAAATGATCTGTATGTTTTACGATCTAAAGCTGTCTTGCAGTGGAGAAAAACAGAGATTATTATTCTGTAGTTTAGAATTTAAATATTAATTCAAACTATTAACATTTTAAAAACCAATTTTCACATAGATCTATTGAAATAAGGAAAATATTTCCTAAAATTGAACTGATTTAAAAAATTATTTTTATGAAAAATTACTTTTCATATAAACATGAGCCCTGAAGATTCAAATGATACCTTAAGAATATCTGATTTTTTTTGAATCTTTTAAAACAAAAGAATGATGTAAGAATGTTCAGTAGTAAACTGCAAAATACAGACCTTTGGACCAGCACTGATTAATGCTGGTCTAGAAAGTGATTTCATTCACAGTGAGGAAACCTTATCCATTTTAAAAGGCCAGTAATTTTTACATTTTTATACAAAAATTCTGAATGTTTATAAATAAATCAATTAAAGAGGGATTTGCAGGTTTAGCTTTTCAGTAGAAAAACTCCCAGGTCTCAGCGGGAGTTGAAGTCTGCTGTAAGATGTCTATTTTCTGTATTAGAGACAGAACATTTCATTCTAACATCAATAAAAGAATAAGAGCTGCATCCTAATTATGCTTGTCTTGAGCCTGCATACCAGCCTTCATTCATGTGAGTGATCTCTGTAGACCACTACTCTCATTCACTTAAGTCCTCTAAGGTTACATTCTACGTCTGTTTTCTTGCATCAGTATAATAACATGATAAATCACAAATAATCTTAGCTGAAAAGTCCACTTCTGTTTCTCATCTAGTGTAAAGTGCTACATTGCCTTAGTTTACAAAATGGCCATTGATAAATCCAGCTGAACTTCAGATGATGTTACAGTAGAAGCGACTTAATTTTCACCAATATTTCACAAAAGTAGTTCACATTCACAGTAGAGTACAACGAAAAACATTACTATCTTTTCTACAGAAGACTAAAATATGAGACGCAGCTGCACTTCAAAAGCCATTTCTTGAAAGGGAGTGTTGGCCATAAAGTGTCAGGCAGGCTTCTTAAAGAAAAGGACAAAAAAACCATAATCTGATAAATACATAATGAGTGAATAAAATGTAACAGGTAGAAATAAATTTTGCGAGATGAGAATATTTCCTTATAAATACTAGAACCAACTGTCAGTCCCCATGAAGACAAGAAGAGTGCTTTTGCTGTTGATGTCATTGGAATAGGACTTTGGCTACTGAAGTTCAAGAATTGTATAATGGAGTGAAAGTGTCAAACTGAAGAAGGTAGTTACCCAGCGTGACCACTGACTCAAGCCACTATCAATCCCTTCTCAAACCCTATTGATACTTTCTTCTACATTTATTATTTGCCAAATTCAGGTATTCAGGTGAATTCAGAAATTTTATTCGCCAGTGCATGACAAGTGCCAGCCAAATTCATCCAGGAAAATCACAAACTAATTCTTTTGTACTAATTTTGAAATCAAGCACTCCAGATCCCTATCTGTTTCTGTGGTGACAAAACTCTGTCAAATATGACCAAAATGTTAAGGATGATATATACATGATAGCATGTACACCAGTGGTTGCTATGTATTATGTTTCTAAGAAATGGACTCTGTCTTGAGAAATGAAAATGGGACCTACAGATATTTAGAAAATTGCAGGATCAAGTTGTGTCTTATGTACAAACAATGCTTATTTAAATGGACTGGATCTTTTCAGTCCTGATGGAAATGTTACATATGAGCAATGTTGCAATCTTTGCAACAATGGCAAACAATCTGCAAACACAATCCAAGTAAACAATCTATATAATTTTAACAAAAATGTAAGATCAATCTTTATAAAAGCAATTTATCTCTGTATCATATGTGTGATCTTACTCCCTTTATTCCAGTACTCTGTAAATTCTGAAATCTCACCTCATCTGTACTATCTCATAACAAATTGACTGAACATACAGAATTACTTAGTTCCAGTGTAATTTAAATCCATCTACGTGAATTTTAGGTCTGTGGTTACACACTGAAAGCTTTTAACAGCCAAAATTTAAATTATTTTGGAAGAATATCTTTTCTGCAGCAGAGTAACATGTAAAAAAATCCCCTATAAAACCACAACTCAAATCATCATGAAATTGATTTTTTTCCTTACACTTAAAAGGGGTAAGTATATGTCAGGACGTATTTAAAGGAATGCTTTGTAAATCAACACTCCAAAACCATCTAGAAAGTTTTAAATAACTTTGCCCTAAATGTAATGAACACTTTCATATAAAATACTACTCTAGCTGGATTTAGTTTAACAGTTGACATCCAAATCTTATTATCTGTAAATGTTAGTCCATATAAATTCCACTAAAATCTGACTTCAATTAGCTCTTCAATCAGACTTAAAAACTACAAACAACCCCCCCCCCGTCTAAAACAAAGTTCTGAATGTCAAGAATGGATGGTTACAGTCAACATCACATAAACCAATGGATAGGAGACAGTGTATTGTTGTTCAACCATCCGAGATGTGATCTGTGTAAAAGTCAGTTCAGGGGAGCCATCACCTTCCTGTGCGTGCAGCATCCTTGTGCGCAATCATCACAGTTTGCCAAGTCACTCTCTTGACTGATAGAATAAAATGTAGCCAGACTCTGAATTTTTTGATATATCAGAGGTCAGACCATAGAATTCTTCAATAGCTTGAGCATCTATTTTCTGCAAAATAAATATTTTTTTAATATACCATTAGATAAAACAAATACCAAACACAGATTAAATGAGGGCATGAACAGAAAAGGCAAATTCGGTAATTTGTTTGGAGGCAAAAATTAGCAAATTCTGTTTGCAATTTAAGCAGTGAAAGAGTAAAGATTAGGGGCTGAGCCTTGCTGATCTCACTAATGAAATTCATAGGCATGTTTCTGTCACTGAACCTAACTGAATTAGGTTTTTTCCAATAACAGAGAGACTCCTTGGAATGCAGTAATGAACACTGTTAAAACATATAAATGTGACCATGTGATCCCATCTTTCTCAAATTTTCAGAAATCTTCTTCAAGACTTGCCCCATCTAGCATCCCAGTGCTTACTTTCCTTACCTCTTGGGAAATCAGACTCAAAACCTCAGTTTTGCCAGTGTGCCACAATGACATAAAGGGTTTGCATAAGAATGAATTTCAGAGTGCTCAGACAGAATCTGCAATAGCTGTGGGACAGATTCTACTCTAATCTACATTCAGGCAATCCCAGATCAACAACACAATCCAGACTTTCTTGTAACTTCCCTATTCAAAACTGAAAATTCTACAGCAATGCTAGCTTTACTTAGTTCAATTTTACCAAGTGATAAGGTTTTAATGAATTAAATTGATTTTATTATATATAGAAAACATTCAAAATTAAACTCTTAAAATCTGGTATTAAAAACATTTGATGTTGCTATGAAATAAAAAAAACCCTCTGACACTGACAGAGCACAAACTACAGGATTAATAATTTTGTTTACACTTTTTTCCTAACAGAGTTGAAACAAACATTACAACCAAACTGTGGCTTTGCAGACTGGTAATCTCTACCCAGTTCTGGATCAGAATTTTAACCCCAAGTAGGGAAGCAAATATTAATACAATAGCTGTGCTCATGACCTTCAGCATACTGACCTCTACAATGTCATCATCAAACAAGAGCCAAAATCCATGACTTTTCACAATAGTAATGTAATGCCCCCGATTAGGTCCACTAGAAAGCAAAACAAAAACCCAAAATATTAGAATGTACTACTGAGTCCATTTTGATAAGTCACATTTCTTTATAAATGCAGAATTATAACTAAATGTTATGAAAAACATGGTAAATCTACCTGTGGTGGTACTCTAGACATTTAGTCCTTTCCCTTTTTATTTTAACTTGTTTCAAAGCTAATCAACTGAAAGCTAAAGGTGTTATTTTCATCTATGCCAGGACCATTTAGTGAATTATCCTACAGAACACTTAACAAGTTGCTCATGTTAGGCATCAAATACTTTTAAAACTGTAAGAACTAAGTATAGGGGGGAAAATTGACCAAAATTATCTGTTGCGAGACCTACATAATGACAGCCTTTGGCTTTCACAGAGTCCTGGCTCCCAACTTTTTTAAGGGGTCTTATGAGGAAGGAGGCAGTTTCATCAATTTAAACCAAACTTGTGACTTTGGGAGACCTGAGACATTATTTCTTAAACAAGAACTGATTTACTGTGAGGGATGTTGTCTAAATGGTTCAGCCCAAGACACATGCAAGTCCCTGCAGCAGCAGGCTTTAAGTCCATTCTCCCCACATTTTGTCAGGGATAGCTCTGCCCTTGGCAGACACCTGCCAGTGGCTTGTGATACACATGAAGGCACACTACCTTCCACAGTGAACAACAACAGCGACCAGGTCGTACATCCGATCCAAGTTGACGGCATCGCCAGAGGTGTTGAAGAGACGTAACTCCAGAGGAAACACGACCCGGTAAGACAGCTTTGTATACCTGTGCAGCTGCTCCATATACTTGAATCTCTTGAGGTGTAAGGCAAGAATCATTGGCAGTTTTTTTACTCTCATCCTGTGAAACCATTAAGAATGCATATGATGAACACCTGACCAGTTCAAAGCCATTCTCTCTTCCCTTAACAAGCAAATGGCTGCATTACAAAAGCACTTTGTATGTCTGCATTATAAAAGCACTTTGTATGTAACAATAGTCAACTAGAAGTAGCTTCTAGACTAAGACATATGCCTTTAAATCTGTCTGCAGGTTCTCTTATCCACACAGAGAATGCATTTGGGATGTAAGGTTTCTAGGTATTTAAACAAAATAAATATCAAGGAGTAAGTTTGCCAGAGCCCAGGTGAAACAGCCTGCTCTTTGCTTACCTCTTCTGTGCCTCTTGTTTACTGCAGCAAGTTTCACAGTAGTATTTCTGTTCACTACATAGTGTCTCTGTGTTACTGAAGTCTCTGTAAATAAATACAATCATCAGTTCTTTAAGGATATGAATACATTTGCCCCACTTGGGCAGATGAACTGGAACCCAAAAGACACACAGGATGAAATCTTCACCCATTCCAGTTTTCTAAAGCATCTGAAATGACTGTACTGGGGTTTGCAAATGGACTTGGGGTATCTGGCTGCTATGATAAGTTATATTAGCTGAGGCCCTCTATATGATACAAATGAAAGGTCAGGTGTCTCAAAATGGGACCTATGTCTGGTTGCTCACATAAAGGGGCTGCCCAGACTTGGGTATAATCACTCAATCCATTCTGTTTCTTTTTAAATTATTTGCAGAATAAAGCAGCTTTAAGTGCACTTCTGCCATCCCCAAATATCTCACATTTTATGGTGTTCTTCCATAAGAAAGGTTTGAATCCTCTTACAAAGCAGAAATAAATTGAACTTAGTTTCCTGCATCCTCTAACCTTTTGAACAGTCATCCAGAAGTTTTTAGATTATACTTTTTCATTTTCTAGAAAAGGAAAGAGGCAGCTGGTATAGAAAATTTTGTAAATACTGATCAAGTAAATACACTCAGAGATATTTCTGAATTGAGATAGTGATTTCAAAGTGATAAAGGCAGTGGAAGGCAGGTTTGATAGCATCTCTCAGTTCACAGAAAAGATTTGCTGGAAGTCACAGTACTGATATGCTTTGGAACAGAATTTTAGGTACCTAACACCACTTAACTGTAAAAAGAAATAACAGTAATTATTTTTGTCACCTCTTGTGTTACATTGCAGCTGCGCAGGTGTTTTGAGAACTGTGAATGCAGATATAAGCACCCATCTTCCATTTTAAACACACTGGTTTTCCTGTGACTTCAGGCCTTAAATAGCTATATCAGAATTCCAGAACTGTCTTATTGAGTGCCCCTACCTTGTACCTGACAGGCTTCTGAACTCCAGGCAAATTCAGACCCATTCAGACTCAAATAAATTCCCTTCTATCCCTGCAATTCACATTCATGGAGGCTGAATCCACAGTGTCTGCAACTTCAGCCTGCTCTCACAGTAGGCAGCACCAGAATTGTCTTACAAGGCAAAGGGGGGATTCTGGATGATTATTTCTTCCTGACATCATCACTATAGGGGTAGGTGGGAGAGATGAAGACTACATAGTTTGCTAGGGCATAAATATTAGAAGTTAATTACATAACTTCATAAAAGTTTAAGGTTGACAGAGCATGACAAAGAAGCACTTCATATGACTGCATAATATTTTTAACAACTGAGAATACTTTTACTAATTTATTTTCTTTATAAGGTCTTAACACTGAGGAGAAAGTGCTGAAATTTAGGAAAAAGCACATATTTTGAAAGATAAGTTACAGTTAAACTTTGATCATAAGTATTATTTTTTATCTAAAAGAAAAGAAAACATTATTACTGGGAAGGATTTGCTTCAGTGGTAAACACTGATCTCAATATGTGATTTCACATTTGAATTTAAACATAAAATTAATTTAATTCAGCCAATTCCTCTGAAAAACAAGGTAACCTTTCAGGGAACCATACGTGAAGAGATGAAACTTTAGAAAATATTAAAGATGAGTTATATGTGCAGAGAATATAAGACTCAGTAGAATGTGCCTGTGAAAGTTCTAGGTTGGCTGTTAGAGAAAGAGTCTGATATTTATTTTCAAAGCCTACAGTCTCAATTAAAAAAAGAGCAAACAAATTTGGGGAATTTATTAGTTTTCTTCCCATCTCAAAGTGAAGCAAGGAAAAATGTTTTTCTAACATGAAGAAACATGTGCAGATGGTAGAAATTTGATAGATATTGGTTTGTTCTATTCCAAGTCTCCTATGCAAGTTAATTAAACTCAAAGAGTTTCTGAATTCCTTTTAAAATATACTAGCTATTCTGATGCTTTCAATATCTATTATTAGTATTATTTATTATTAGTAGTATTTATTTATTTATTAGTAGCATTATGGTATCTATTCTTGGTAGTATTAGAAAAAATGTTTCACTGAAAAATGGTTAGGCAGTGAAATCATTTCAACTTCAGTAACTCTTTCAGCAATTGAGAATTTTCAGCATGGCACTTCTAACAGATGTTGAATGGTTAAAAACAACAGATCACGGACCGTAGTTCACAAAGCCTGCATGTGCAAGAGCCACAGCCTTGCAGAACTCTCTCTAGACCTGCAAAGCCAGTTTCAAGATATGTCTAACTCTCTCCTATCCCATTAACAGTCCAATCTGCATTCTGCTTATATGTTATTTTAGCAAGAAAAAGAAATTTTTGAATATACCTGCTCAAGATGTACTAACTTATCATTGACCTTGTGGTTCTATAGCCTCTCTGCTACAGTGTGAAAAATGCTTTCTATTTTTCGATTGCTTATATGCATAAATAGTATTAATTTTGTGTTTTAAGAGATGAGAGAATTATTAGTGTAATATAAATTATTACATAAGTCAGGATCAAACTGGCTGATAAATATTGCATCTCCAAGTGGAAATAAAAACAATGGATATATACGATATTTGTTATAAGACTTTTATTGCTTCTGGCCCGGTTGTCTATCCTGTGGGTTTAGACTGAGCCAGAGGCTTGTATTCTTTCTGTTCTTTGGACATCTTGAGCACACAAGGACTTTCTACATTTTGAAAAACTACAGAAATAAAAGAACATTCATCTGTAGTAGTAAAGTGATTCATTATACTTAAATGTTATCTTGCACAGCTTTTCTGTATTTTACGTTTTAAATGCAGCAGCCCTTAAAGCTATTAGGACACAGCAAAGCAGTTGTTAAAAAAAAAGAAAACAGCAAAGATTCCAAAAAGAGTAATAACTTGGATGTTCCTATTGAAAGAAACCAAAAAAGCACTTACATTTTGTGTAATAATGCATAATACCAGCAGCAATGAGAGGAAATCCATATTCTGAGTATATGTTTTGTAAACAGAGGTAGAAATGTTGCTTACACAAAACACAACAGAATAGATGAGAGGTGATGACTCTCTTCCTGTTCTATCTATAAATAGTGGCCTGTACCACCCCAATAAAAGAAAAATCAGAATTTTGCTTTCCTTTCTTTCCGAAAGGAGCAATGGGTAAACTTCAAAATGCATGTCATGCTGTTGGAGTAAAGGCACTACACTGGAATGCATAAAGAGACTTAGGGCATTCATTCTTTTCAGGATTGTATAGATCTCTCTTGGAATATTATGTCCTGTTCTAGACAGTGGCACTTCAAGAAAGATAGAGTTCAAGAGAGAGGTCCAATAGGAGAGAAGGCTGAAGAGTAATGAACATCTGTAGAGATCCAGCGAAGATAGCCTGAGAAGGAGAAGTTGAATGACCTTAGGCTGTTTAATTTAAAAGAAAAAATTGATTACATTCTTCTTGTATGTAAAAGGCTGCTGCAAAGGGGAATGGGGGCAACCCCTGGCTTATGTCTGGAGTACACAGGGCAAGTAGAAATAGGCTTGAACTGAAACACCAACGATTCATATTACACAGCAGGGAAAACTTATTAGTACTAAAGAACATGAAAGACTGGGATAGACAATGAAGGTAATACTGCTAAAAAGATCTTCTGGAACATGTTGGATAAGCATCCTCTCTGACATGAAGGTAGGGATAACCTCTTTGGAGTCACTTTCAACTCCACCATTCACTTATTGGTTGCAGTTGTGCAGATGCAGTTCTCCCACGTCTTAAGTTACAGCCACTGTCTGTTCAGTAGAAGAAATGCTATTGGTATTTTTACTGAAGTACTTACTCTGCCTTTACATAAAATGGCCATTCTTAACAAAACATTTCCAAGAAGATAAAAGATCAAGAATGTAAATAAAAAACTGGAGAAAGCTGAAGGACAGACAGTAACATCTATACAGCAGCAGTTTTAACCTGTTCACTAGATTCAGCTGTAAGAAAACGTCAGAGCTCAGTCTCCAGTAACAAAGAACCAAATAACAACTCAGATTAGAAAGGGCTTCCAAAGCCGCTGCAGCACTCTTGCAGCTCAGTGGGATTTCAAACTGACTTTGAACACCATAGGGGAAGTTAAGTAATACTGACAAGTTCAGGGTAGTGGCTACAGTGAAGAACCCAAAACTGTGCAAACAAAAGCCTGTAATACCAATAAAGATTCAACTACTGGTTACTATGAAGAGGCAAAGAGACTACAGGGGCAGAAGAGAACGCACTGCTTTCCAAAGCCTCTCTTCAGCTTGCTCACCTGTTACAGGGAGGCTAACTAATGCAGTGTGGAACTACTTGAGGGCTAAGGACTGCTACAGTATCCTGTGGGAGACTGAACAGAAACTGAGAAGGAAGGAACTTTAAACTATAACAGAAGCTACTTAGTACAGTTGTCGTATTCACAGAGAAGTCACTGCTTTTTAATTCAGGAAATAGTTAGTACCTCATATTCTTTCTCTTTCTGTAACTCTCACCCTCACATGACAAACCAGGAAACCCCTCCTAGGCATTCCAGAATAACTAAATAATGCAATTTCAACCTTGATATCAATTTTGACGTTTGAAGGAGTTTGACCAATTGATAACCATTACCTTAGAACAGCAACATATTGTCTTAAATATAGGTAGTGGTTTATTTTATTAATGTCAAAACTCTGGACATTTTAAATCTCTCAGAATAATCACCCATGTAAGACTGAAAATTTTTTTGATGTCTAGAGTTTTTAAGTTAAGAATATACTAGGAGCAGAACAGAAATTTAGAAGAAAAGACTTCACATAGTTTTAGGATGAGACACAGAATAAGAAATTTCTGATAATAAAATCGACTTTTGAAATATTTTGCCCTCTACGGACTCTAGCACTAAGGTAGCAAAACACACACTTAACTTTTAATAAGCATATAAATCCTAATCAACAAAGCACTTGTGTAGAATCTTAAAGATAAGCACATTAAAATCTCTTTGAAGACAATTATTATTCTGCAGCAATTCTTTCAGACAACAACACACAATCAATTATTTTCCCTGAAAGTTGATTTATTTTCCTCTTTCAAATACATACCTTGAAAGAGAAAGTGAGTAAAGCAAAGTACATTAATGTATATTTTGTCATTAGAGGAAACATCCAGTTTAAAGTCTTTTTCTCCTGCTTAGGGTAAGCTCAAAGCTAAATGTTATTCTACTTTTCTATAACTACTAGTCCTGAAAAATCTAGCAGTTAGAACTAACTGCTGAAAAGATGCATTCGTTTACCTTAGACAGTGTGTAATCGATGTGTTCTGCTCCACATCAACAGAAAGGTCAAGAAAATCTTCATCTTTGCTACTAACCTGTTGCAAAAAACATACATGTAAAACAGAGATGCCATACATCTAAATGCTGTTTCTATCTTTAGCAAATGCTAAAGATATTTGTTTCTGTAGAAATTGCTCTTACATAAAAATAATTCATTTCAATGCTTTAATATTTTTTAGTTCAGTGTGACTAATGTTCAATGTGATATTTATTAGTAACTCTACCATTCCAGCTTTCATAAAATTTAACTCCTGTCTATTCCACTTATCCAATCCCACCAACCATGGGCCATTAACGACAGCTTACTGTTCAGTAAAGGTGAACCATCCTCCCCTATATTATCTGGGATTGGTGCATTATGTATGTTTCCTTGTTATGTAACACAGTCTACTTTCTTTTATTATCAGAAATTTGTTTACCCTTTATATAACATTTTACAATATACATTCACATTTTATTCTTACATCATCATTTCCACTATTAAGGATGCAATGAAGATAATTTCCTAATATGTTTCTGTCACAAAAGTCATATTATACCATGTTATCCTTTCTCTCTAGTGAGTATTGAAAAGTGTGGGTTTATACTTCTGGTTGACACAGCTACATTTTCCCATTGGATCTTGCTCCTGGTCAATATTTTGATTAAAATATTTAAAATATTAAAGGTAAAAATGGCTCTATGATAATATTTTGCAAAATCATTTTGGTGTTGTCAATCTTTTTTTAGACAGAACAAGAGGAGAAAAATTATACTGAAGAGTTTTTATCTAAAAAATTTAAGTCTGAATATTTTCAGAATGACAGATCCTGATTTTTGCATTGAAAATTATTTTTCACTAAGCATGTTTAATCTCAAAGGTGAAGCAATATTAACCAAAAAAAATCATCCAAATGGCTAATTCTTGTAATACTTCAACTGAGTCAAATGACTGCAGAATTACTTACTGCATATTAATTCAGTCATATTCATAACAATATTTTTATAAAATGTTGCATGAACACCCCATGTTTTTGCCTCCTATTGCATTTCCTTAGAATAACTAAATCAGATGGGAAAATAGTGAAGTCCAAATCAAGAACTTCTGTGAGGAGATGAATCCATTGTTCTGGCAGAAGTCCCTCATGCTCAGATTTCTGCAATGCTGTGGATGTGATAGTTATGTACCACCCTGAGCTTATATTTGTGTTATGTCAGCGATACTATAAGCTTGGTGAATGCAGCCCATATCAGACCTGAATGCAGAGAAACACCTTTGGCTGGATTAATTTTGATATTATCAAAGATGTACAGAGGCATAATGCACACCCAAGTGAAATGAACAGCAGTTCTTCAAACAAAAATCCTCCCTGAGGCATGATTTGACCCACAGAGGACAGGAAACCACAAAGCTGGCAGCAATTGACTGCAGTATAAATATACAGCTAAAAATTGAAAGATAAAGCAATAAAGCTTCAGAGAACATTGTGTCTCTACAGCTGGAGCTAGAGTTCTGTCAGACACACTGAGTATCATGAGAACTTAAACACTTGAAAAAGTCCTTGGCGAGCATAGTGCTTCATTTGAATGCCTCAAAGAAGCTAGGAATTCTGCTACTGATTTCTGCACATCAAATATTTCCTGGAAGGGAATATGAGCTACTTAGACCTAGAGTAATACAGACTAAAACTAAAGGTAGCTGGAAAACCGGATTCAAACTACACTCTTTGTAAGTGAACTGCTGAAATTTGAATGATTCTTCATGTATGACTTATGAATATTTTAGCAAAGGAATAACTTTTAATCTGTTTTACTATTTTCCTAAGATTTCAAGTTACACTAATCCAAGGAAAACACACTGGAAAAATATCCTGCGTAGTATACAGTATTTCTGTACTCAGAGGAAGCTACAGACAAGCTACATTTTCCATAAAGTTTCATCACTTTGAATTACAAGTATGGAATTGTGCAGTTATGCTGTTACCCAAGGACACGTCCTCATTTCACCACAGTTTCTCTGAGTAAACATTAGATATTGATTTAGAATTAGGCCACAACTATTTAGAGAAGCTTCTCAGTTAAAAAAATAATTCTAACTTTTCACTTATTTTAATTTGCTATTACCCAAGGTTTTATAAATGAAATGGATTAAATAATTAATTTTCAGCATGTCTCTCATGTGTTCACTTATACAAGCTTGTTCCAAGCTTGCTCCAACATCTTATGTTGACTATCATTGTATCTTTTCTCCTCATCATCCTCCTCTGACCAAGTTCCTGGAAAAGCCACATGCATTTTCTTGGAATACAGAGCTATTTTTTATGATTAGAAATATCAGATATGTTCTTTTACACATCTGGTAGGACATGGGTAGAGTTTATCTCACCAAGCTTCAGCTGTCTAAACCTCAGCTTGCTGTCTGAAGATACCTTCTCTGGGCACCTTCTCCCATCTTAATGCAGCTAATCTAAAGTTATGTTTTCTTTGAGGAAGCCCATAGCAGCAGCACTGATCTTAGTAAAAGTACATCATTCTTAGGCCAGATCAGTTTGTTTGCCCAGTTCTCAGCATTGCTGCACCAACAATTGCAACAGCTCAGTAACACCATGGAGCCAGGACAAGCTGTATGGAACAAAACACCCGATACTGCTAAAAACTTTGTTTCATGAAACAGCCTAGAGACAGATGGAGAGAGTTTCCTGCAAAAGCTCCTTCACAATCTCCATCATCTGCAGGAGTTGAGATCACTAGTTCATCCTTGATGCCTATCAAATTTGTTTCACCAAGCAAAGGTTAGGTGATGCAAATTCCAACCTTTGTGGAAGGTCAGTGTCACTGCTCTCCCCAAAGATTTTTTTTCCTGTCTCTGTTACTCTTTCAAGCAATCTCACAGGAACAATTAAAAAAAATTATTTATTTTCTCTATCAATAGGAGCATGTGTTTGAAAAGGACAGTAATCAATAGGAGACTTGCAATCAGTTTTCCCAACAAAAATTAATTTTTACTTATAGCTCAAACATAAGAGATTTCAAACTGACATCATCCTCTAGAAAATATTGGGGAGATAAAAGAAAACAGTTTTTTTAATAATGAACCCTCTGTATATCTGCCAGACTCTTAAGATGGAATTAACACAAATCATTTTAACATTTCACTTATTATATGAACATGATGTGAATACCTTCTCTCAAAGTTACAGTGATAAGGAAAGGTGTTGATTCACTAGCAAGAATTTTAACTGCAGACATATTTATTAGGACAGCAAAACTTGGCAGAGATTAGCCAAGTAATGCTTAGAAAAATAAATTTTTAGAAAAGAATATACTCACTTCAAGAAGTAAATTCTACAGGAATATCCACAATTCTCAGATGTCTGAAAAGATTCATATATTTATATATACAAAATGTATCTATCTATTAATGGGCAACAACCAAAAAAAAATCTATCCCAATGCTTACGGTTTCACAGTTCAAACATCTAGTTTCGTTAGTCAGTGTTCCCTGAAAAATCTCATGCACCCAGGTCAGTTCTTGTTTATTGTTCTCTTCGGCTTCATTCATGTTGCCATTTTTCAGTTTCCCATTTTGCTTTTCCTGTTTCTTCTCCTCCTGCAAAATGTCTGCAATGGTGTTGAGCAGGTAATTTAAAAACTCATGTGCATCCTGCTGCATGTAGTTGTCAAAGAGATCTGTGAAGAGAGTCAAGGTTTGTACAACTGAATATCCTTTCCTCCAAGAAAGAAAATTATTTTTCCCAAATACTTGTACTGGCCCTTGCTCAGCAAAGTATTTGGAGTCATTCCAAAGAACAGTTTTGCAGCCAGTCACCCTGGCTTCAGTGAAGTTACTTTGGGGGAAAACTTAATCTCACCTAACCTTAGCTGTCTAGAAAGTTACACTCATTGGAGCTGGTTGTGTAGGCTCCCATTACAGTCAATGAAGAAAGCAAGAGAGTGACTCATCCTAAATTATTTCCTTACATTAGACACTTACTGCCTAACTTTAGTCAGCACTTCCATCCCCATATTCCAAATCCCTCAGACACTCAGACACTTTGACAGTAAGCCACATGGCTGGGAAAACTGAGGCCATTGGACGCTGAGACATACTTGTGTACTGTGTCTGGGATGGAGTTACCTTTCCTCACAGTAGCCCACAGGGTGTTGTACTTTTTAGGTGTGCCTAAAATGGTGGTAGTGATGTACCAGTGTTTCAGCTGATGCTGAGCAGCACTCACACAGCATCACGGCTGTCTCTCCAACCCTCATCCTGCCCAAAGGCTGGTACACTGGGTATGAAAGAGGTTGGGAAGGGGACATAGGTGAGGCAGCTGACCCAAACTGGCCAAAGTCATATTTTATGCCATGTGACTCCATGTTCATCACTAAAATCTAAGAGAAAGATAGGCAGGTTTTCATTATTAAGATATATCTCTTCCAAACAAATTTCTACACATGCCAAGGCCCTACATCCCAGGTAGTACCTGGAAATTATCTGTTGATGGGAGGTAGAAAATAAATCTCCTTTGGTTTTCCTTTGTTTCTGTATGTAATTTTTGGCTTTTTTTTTTAATTAAACTACTTTGATTTCAACTCATGAGGTTTTTTCCCTCTTATCTTCTCCCCCTGCCCTGCTGAGATGAGGAGTGAGAGATAGGCTTTGTGGGCACCTGGCAGCCAGTCAAGGTTAACTCACTTCAAGCAGTAATAATAACACCACCTAACAAAGCTCATTTTTCACACACAAGTCTGGTGAGAAAAGACTTGTCCTGTTCAATACGAATTGCTTGCAGTAAGAGGGGAAAATATCCCAGTGGTGATTTAGTACAGATTTCTCCAGTAAAGGCTTAACTCACCCACCATGTCAAAGAAAAAAGAATGTGTGTGCCCAGAAATGTGTATTTTTATCCCCCTGCTCCTGAAAAAGTTCACATGGATTTCCCCAGAAAATATTGTACAGAACTGTTGGCTTTGTAGTGTCTAGCCTGGACATATAAGCAGGGTAATACACACTGACTCTGGCACTAATTTAAAAAAGCTAAAAACATAAGATCCAGTCTTTACAAGTGATCCCCAACAGTGTGGGGGCATTTATCACTAGATGACTCAGAGTTAACTTTTTCATGATTTCAAATGTCTGCTCTGAAATGAACAGTCTGCCCATTTATATGCTGTCACCAGGAAGCAATTTCTTCCAGGTGTTTGACTCATACTTCGTCTCTTCATTCAAAGCCTCTCTGTTTCTAAGCATACCATCCACACCGATATGAATCCAGGCCAAAATGGAGCTGTGACAGGCTCACATCCCTTAGTCAGAACTACTACAAGATTAGGTATATGCTGTTGCCAACTTAATGGTCAAAAGGGGTCTGATGCTTCACCAAGTAAGACTGTGTCCACCACTTCCAAGAACCAGAGCAGCAGCTGATATGTAGTCGATGGACCACCCCATGCCTACCCGGCTCCTTATTCTCCAGGATGTTCTGGAATTGGTGGTGCCTGCATGTCACTGTTGGACACGAGAACACACACGCGTGCACACACAGCTGAAGGTGAAAAAGAGAAGGACTTTTATTTTCTGACTCTAATATTTATAAGTTTACAAAAGTGACAGTGGATTGGAGGGTAGAAAGGCTACCTCTCCAATGCCACTGGACAAACTAACAATCAGTCAACTTTCTCCACCTCTATGAAAGAATGCAAAACAATTGAGTTATTTACAGAAAGAGTGTGGGAAAGTTTGCAATAAGAATGAAAACATCAGAAAGCTAAAAGATTTCTAAAAATCAGGGCGACACCTGCAGCCTTCCTAGGTCACAATGTTTCTCTCTGCCATACTCCACAAAAAAAAAATTTAAAATTACAGCAGCATCACCCTATTCCCAGCCCTAGCTCACCCTACAGTAAGGTCTGCCCCATCATGTTGTGAAAACATCACTAATTCACACACCCCTGGGAGCCTATAAAATCTGGTATGGTTATTTCAAGCATAATATCATATACACAGATACTAAAACAATAATACACCCCACAAAGTACTAAAAGCAATTTACAAATCTAACCTGTGTTTCTGATTAATATGATCGTATTGCTCAATGTGCATTTATACTTTTTTGATCAATGCATGAATACCTTAGAGAACTTCGGTTTTACACTTACCATTCTCTTTTCGTAACCTTGATATAAACTTCTTTGGTGGAATAACTCCAACTTTTTTCTTCTGAGTAGCAATACTGTGGAAAAGATCTGCCAGGCAAGTCAAGAGGTTTTCCTTCTTTTTCTGTTGGGCCTTGTATGATAATACATTTTCCCGAAATGGCCGGCAAAAATACAATGCCTGCAGCACGGAGTTACAGTAGCAGGTGTTCCCAAACTGCCATGCAAAATTAAAAACAAGCTTAATCCCTGTACATCACAGCAAAACTAGCTGTTCATCCAAATTCTGACTCCTGTCACTGTCACAAACCAGCCATTTTGCCATGTAGTTGCAGTAGAAATATATTTCCACACCCACCATGACACTTCATGAAAAAAACTATGGTGTTCTAAATTAACTAGGATACAAAGTAAAGGTTTCCACTTTTAAGAAAAATATTTATTGCAGTGGATTTCATTAAGTTTATTTCCATATCTGGGCTCTATCTTACTGCTCAGTAGCAGAATGACTAATGTTTTCAGTGGAAAAAATTACTATATCTATATCATTTCTATGGGAACAAACAAGTTATTAAACATTCTTCTCACTCATTTTCTCCTTGGTCAAATAAAAAAGCTCCTCCTAAGAGTCGCCAA
The DNA here is from genome assembly GCA_013399945.1 of Ploceus nigricollis. Classification (NCBI taxonomy): domain Eukaryota; kingdom Metazoa; phylum Chordata; class Aves; order Passeriformes; family Ploceidae; genus Ploceus; species Ploceus nigricollis. The sequence goes on along the minus strand of VXBC01003943.1, from coordinate 137,481 downwards.
TGCAGAATGCTGTACCTAAACTTGTACATACTTTCATCACTTCCTCCGTCCTATTTCACACCTAAAATAGACTTTTAATTTTATTTAAGTGCATGTTCTAATCCCTGGAAATATTCATAGAACTGTTCTCTCTGGGGGTGTATGAAGCCATCTTCAAACATCTGATAGAGTTTTGCAACCCACTTTGCCTAAAATTGCAACATGAGCAGCACTTAAAAAAAAAAAGACAATCCTGCATTAGAATAAGATTGATAAGAGAAGGTGAGAGAGAAAAACAAAACAAAACCAAGGAACAAAGCAAATTTCAAGTAACATCAAAATGGTACTTACATTGACCAATCCAAAGTAGTGTTCATTGATTGGAAACTGCTCTGGGCCAATGTCTTTTTCCAGAGCAGAGGCATTGGTGCCCTATATTAAAAAAAAAAAAAAAAAGAAAAAAACATCAGAACCCAAACCAACCAACAACAACAAACAACAACAACAACAAAACATTAAAAAGGAAGAAATTATTTAGAATATTAAGATTCTAAAGTAAAATTATGGACAGTATCAAGACAGAAAAGAATTAATTCCTTTTAGCTATGATTAGCCAAGCTAACTCTGTCTTACTGATAGGCAAGCACAACAGTCTCATGAGCCACTAAAAATATTTGCAAATCTGGATAGTTGAGCTGGCCTGGCATGGACCCTCTAGTAATAGATGACTAGGACTGAACAGGTCAAGGGGGAGGTGGGTCTTCCCACACCCACCTCCCCTTTATTTTTACTGTGTACGTGGTCATCTGGACCCCATTACTCTCTTGTCTCATAATGACAGTGGTTGATCTTAAGTACAACCCTAAAAAACAGTTCCTAGATGGAAGGCAGGTTTTCTAAGCATTACTGAAACTCCTCTGAATCCCTCTGAATTAAACATCAGCCTGCAACAATACTTGGGCTTCAGATTGGCACCCAGCTCTAGCAACATCACAGATGCTAAAAGCAAGTGTAATATACCTGTGATTTTGTCCTATCTAACATTAAAGAGCACATAAATCTAAGCACTGCCTGATCTCTTAGTCACTGCCCTAGTGTAGCAAGTTATACTCAGCTCTATCTTCAACACCAACATTGTTTAGGTAACTGCTGGTCTGTAAGCACAACCACTAATTTGGTATGTTACCTGTAATTTTGCTATATTAAAATGCCCATTTTTGAACAAGATTAAATTACTAAGCAAGTAAGATAGGTTGCTGCCAAAGCAAATGTCATCACTCCTATACATATTATAAGCTTGGCTCCATCCTCTGACACCCTCACTTCAGATACTTATAGATGTTGATGAGTTCCTCTCTCAGCTGTCTCTCCTCCGGGATGAACAGGCCCAGCTCCCTCAGCCTTTCCTCACGAGAGAGATGCTCCACTCTCTTACTCAGCTTTGTTGCCCTCCACTGGACCTGCTCCAGGAGCTCCATGTCTCTCTTGCCCTGAGGAGCCCAGAACTGGGCACAGCACTCCTGATGCGGCCTCACCAGGGCTGAGTAGAGGGGCAGGATCACCTCCCTCAGCCTGCTGGCAATGTTCTTCCTAATGCACCCCAGGACACCATTGGCCTTCTCATCCGCAGGGGCACACTGCTGGCTCGTGGACAGTTTGCTGTCCACCAGAACCCCCAGATCCTTCCCTGTACAGCTGCTTTCCAGCAGGTCAGTCCCCAGCCTGTGCTGCTGCATGGGGTTACTCCTCCCCAGGTGCAGGACCCTGCACTTGCCTTCACTGAATTTCCTCTCTGCCCATCTCTCCAGCCCTTCTGAAGGGCTGCACAGCACTCTGGGGTGTTGGCTGCTCCTCCCAGCTTGGTGTCATCAGCAAACTTGCTGAGGGTGTCTCTACCTGTTCATCCAAGTCATTGATAAATAAGTTAAACAACTCCAATATTGAATACTGGGGGACACTGCAAGTGTCAGGCCTCCAACCAGAACCTGTGTCACTGATAGTAATTCTCTGGGGTCAGCCAGCTCTCGATCCATCTCACTGTCCACTCATCCAGACCACGCTTCCTGAGTTTGCCTATGAGGACATTGTATGAGACAGTGTCGAAAGCCTTAGTGAAGTCAAGGTAGACATTTGCTTAGACTTCATCAGCTAAAATTTTCAAAGTAACTGGTAATCAGATTTAGAATTCTCATGTCCCTTCCCCATCTTCTCCCCAGGGCCTGATTTCTGTTTCCTCACTGCACCTACCACCACCACTGCTTCCTAATAATCTATAATAATGTTAATAATAATAAATTAGATTATTATTTCATGCCAATTCATTAAAAGAAGATTTAGTCAAGATTTAGAATTAGCAGTGTGAAACTCAGTACAGGTGCTCTTTAAGAATTTGCAAGCCTTGAAAATAAAACATCTCCTTTAAGTTGGCAGGTTCCAGAAAAGCTCCAAAGATTTCATATTTCCCATCCCCTTCTCAGGTCTTTTTCCATTCTCTCTCTTTCTCTCACATACACAGAGTTCATTGCTCAGACCATGTTACTTCTCAGAAAATCCTTTGAGACTGAAGTACTTTACAAGCATGAGCCTTCATGAGAAACTTCATAAGGGATATATGTTCTCACCAGACTCTGCTAAGCCTTGGTGAGAAACTTGGAACAAAAGATTAATACAAAGCAATTACTGGCTACCGTTCAACAGAGATGACAGTGTGACAATTATGTAAGTCTCATATGAAGATTAGTTTCATTGCTTAGAAAGTCAGCCTTGCCAAAGATGCACATATTCAGCAAAGCATTCCAAGAGGGAAGAAACTGATAAATATTTGCCTATCTGATATTAGCAGTGAAGCAAACAGCCACTGTTACCCTCAAACCCTTGTCTGATACAAGAGAAACATGACTACAGAAGATTAATGCAGCTTCTGAGGAAAAACATATTAATTCTCATTGTACAGCATTCAGATCAAAGCAAAGGTTTTCTTTGAATTCACTTTGAACATTACAATCGAGTTCCCTGAACAAAAAATGAAATCGGTGTTTTTCCAGTTTTGAAGGAAGTATTCTCCACACTGAAATAAATTCTTCCTCTACAGTTCATGGAAAATATTATCTCTAAAAAGTAACCTCCTACACTTTCATAAAACTACAGGTTAGTGTATTCTGTTAGACAAGCACAATACAAGTGCTCTGCTAACTAGTTGCTCCTGCATTACTCATTTGCCTTTCCTCCAGGGCCAGGGTTTCTTACTTCAGAGGATGCCAAATGGTTGGACAAACCCTTTCTTGTATTTAAATTTTCTTGTAAATATTGTGAGAAAGATCAAGAATCAGGATTTACCAAACAAAATTATCACTGAAAACCAAACAAATTAGTGATGTATACTAACCAATCTTCATATAAAAACTCTACATTGCACAGAAATTTCCAAAGTACCTGCTGTTGAAAAAACACATGCTTAGTAACATCATAACATGGAGTTTTTTTACTGCTCCAAATTCAGGCCTTTGCTGTTGCAAATATAAAATAAAGTACAGTGTGACAGTGACCCAACAAAACATTCAATATTTGAGTAAACTGACATAACCCGATCAAACTTCATTAGGAGTAGGGCCTTCTTGTATCAAAGGCAATTTCAGTCTGATTTTTATTTACTCTGAGGTCTCCAAAAAGGTACTATTAAATGCTTGGAAAAGAAGTCTAGGTACATGGGTAAGAAGCAGAGAGACCTGACGCTTCAAAGAAGGATATATTCCTTATATGGAGAAAAAAAATGTAGACAGGCTACTTAGTAAAACTCAAACCATGTCACATTGCATATAAATTACTTGTTTTGCATATGAAGTCTCCTCAATAAGCAGTTGACATGAGGACAGAAGAAGGAAATTTTTCCAAGAAAGTATACCAGAGACTGTACACCCAATCCAGGTTTAAACTGGAAAAAATATATTATTAGGGATGTGTTAAAGGTGGTTCAGAATTCAGTTTAAATCAACCATATCAAATGGAAAACATATTAGTCTACTGATGTTAATCTACAGCAAACGTCAACCATGACTATTTTTTCAGCATGTTTGTGTTTGTTCTCACTCCCAGCAAGTAATTTTGATTACTTCTACAGTGAAAACCTGCTCAGACATTTTAATACAACCACTCTCTATTGTTTTATAAAAGCTTCAGCTAGGAGAAATATCCTACCACGGATGAATCTACTGTAGTTCCATAAAAATAAGCAGGAGCAGCAGTGTAGCAACAGAGCCTGAAAAGAGGAGAGGCTGCATAAGTCAGTGAAGTGGGATTTGGGAGTATTAAATAAAGTCATATCAGAGTATAGAGACAGTGAAGGAGACTGGCTCCTTCTTAAAAGAATACACTAGTGAAGGAAATGCAGTGGAGTGACTGTGGTATCCAGACCTTACGAGAGTGAGAACTAGGTCCGTGTGAAAATTCCTACTATGTATTCTGTGCTGCTGGAACCTTCATTTCTCAGTTTTACCACTTAATTCAACAATCAGTATTCAGGCCTCATAAAAAGACATACAGCTGGAGACATAGCCAAGCACAGGTCAATTCAGGCCAAGATTTTTGCCACAGCATGGCTCCAAAAACATTCAGCCCATATGACCTATATTTTTTCCTCTTGTTATTTTGCCCTGGACCTTCCAAAGAATAAGACTGCTGGTTTTCTTTTCAGTTGAAATTTCTGATAATGTTGCTAACAGTTTCATTTGTCCTTTGATCACATGAAACAGATTAGGTAAAAAAAACCCCTGCTGTTCCTTTACTTTAGCATATACAAAAAAAACCTTCAGGATAAAAAAGAAATCATCTGATTAGTTCATTAAATCACATGTAGCAAAGTAATCTAAATACAATTATTCTATAGAGGACAAGAAATGGACAAGAGCTAATATGAAAGATAGTGTCAACAGAAGACAGCAAAGCAGACTAAACTTCATATTGTGACAGAACTATAAAAATGGCACTAACTTTCTAGAAATACACATGTGTTTAATTTAAAGTAAATGAATACAGTAAATAAATTAGGACTCTTCATAAGCCACCTATGTTATTTAGTGATACCCACCCCAAGTGGGTATCACTAAATAAACAGAAACACGGTATGAAAAACAAAAAATTAATTAAATTTTTCTTTGTACAGAAAAATATGTCCATACAAAGACCAAAAAAAGAAGAAATATTTTGTTCACAAGAAAATCTAAAAAATATAACAGAAAAACACATAAAAATTGAATAATTAAAACAGAAATTTAAATATGTGAAGAGCAAGAGATTAATGAAGGAAGATTGCTGGTCCATGACAAAGGGTTTTGGATCATATACATTTATAGACTAGATTTCTTTTTTCTTAGTATTCAGGGAAAGTGAGAGCAACATGATAGTTTCCTGAAGGGAAAAACTGAAGACTTAAGACAAACTAACGGTGATGTTTGGGCTGGTAGAAGAGAAATTAGAGTAAAAATAGAAATGGCTTCAGGGGTAGGCAGCCTGAGTTTAAGGATTTTGGAAGGCACAGCACATGGAAGATAAGGAAAAAAGAAAATAAAGAAATATGGGGAAGGCCTCCTGGCCAACAAATGGCAGTGATGGATAACTCAAAAGAGAGGAGGCAACTGTAAAAATCCCGAAATCAGCTCCCAGAAGCAACACAAAGAACCAAGAGTAAAAGGAGAACTAGCACTAGCACAGCATGAAGCATACATGCAGCTGCTTTCAAAGATGCATCACCTGTCCCCAGTGCTGGACTTTGGCTATCCTCAGGAACAATCTCAACTTTCAGAGAGATATGGTGAGTAACTGAAATAGCCAAACTAGCCTTCTTAAAAGCTCATAGATATTAAATGCCAAATATGGAGCATTTCTGTAATTTTTTAAAGTGTAAGTCCCACAAGATGGTTGAATTTAACCAGATTAGCTCTCTCTTCATTCTGTGAGGAAATGCTTTTTGTTCTTCCAGCAAAGCTATTTTGGGTCTTTTTTGCCACAAGAAGAAAGAGGAAAGAGTTGATTCTATGAAAACACAGAGGGGATCATAGTAAACAGCAAAAGAACTTTGACTGACTGAAAAACCACTCTGCATTCAAAATTTTTTAGGAAAGATGATTTATCAAAATGTATATAAATAATTATTTTTTGTGTGTTTTTTCCAAAGAGTCTTCTGATCATTAAGGCAAATTATAAGAGCTTGAAAGGAGAGGCCTAACCTTTTTTCTTGCTGGGTACACTAAGCTATCTCTATTTACAGATCTAAGTATCACATATACCACAAATAACTTCAGCCCTATACTGTGTGGTTTCCAAGAAACGGATAAAAATTGCAAGACCTGAAATCCTGAACCACTTAAAACCTTGGACAAAGTTTTTAAGGTACTCAGTCTTACATAGCTGATGAACTTGGTTTTCACAAAGCACAAAGCAACAAAGTATTGCAGGTGAGGTTCTATTGAAGTGTTGCAAGTCCAGTGTCTATATCCATAAGTAATTTAAAAAAAATATTGCCCTTTAAACTTTCCAAGATTAGACAGCTTTTACTGAACTGCAACTCAATATTCTCTTGTGAGTCTTTCTGTATCCGCAGCTTAATTGTTCTTGGATTAGTGGCACCTAGGCTTTTGCTGGAAGAAGCAGCAAAACCATTGGTTTTGGCCAGTTTCCTTCTTTCAGAATGCATAGCCCCAAAATGGTCTCATGAGTCAAAATGAAACAAAGATTTGCTTACAAACTATTAACTTCTTCAGTAACATTTTTGTCTAGACCACCTAGACTGCATATGTGCTGCCTCAGAGCATTTTAAAAGCAAGGCACCTTCTAAAACAACACACAGCTGCACCAGCTGGAATACTCTGATAACCTGGACACAGAAGTAGGAATACGTTAATTAAATCTCCATACAAGGTGAGTAATGAGGGCTGCAGCGATGTTGCAGGACAGGTTTAGAATGAAAAAAAAAATTTTACAGTATTTTTCTTTTAGAGAAATCCTTAAGGACCTGAGACAAGTGCAAGATTCTGCACATGAAGAGAAGAATCACCATGGACAAAATGGGAAACAGCTGACTAAGGTAGTAAAGTTTTAGAAAAGAAAGAAAGAAAAGGGAAGTCTCTGTGTTGTGTAAGATAAATAAGCCACAGGTATGCAATGTTATTTTAAAAAATCCCAAAACCACAACAACAAATGTTGACAACATAATCAATTCTTGCAGGTGATAGTCTACTAAGATCTTAAAGTAACTTTCCTGTTTAACAGTGGTAAGACATCTTACATCCAGGTTTGGGTGCCTGGTTTCAAGGAAGATAAAAGTAACTGGAAAGAATCTGAAAGAAACCAGTCAAAATGGAAGACTCAACTCTAGAGAAAAGTGTCCTATAAAAAAGGGTTGAATGGGGTTGTGTTGCGTAAGACAGAAAAGGCTGCATAATGCAGCAAAGGGCATGACAATATTTTCAAGTCTACAGTTTGTTACAGAAAGGAACTAGTCTGTTCTTGGTCTCAGCAATGGACAGGATGAGAAGTACCAAGCTCAAATCACTGTAATGTAGATTCCAGTAAGACATTAGGAAATGCGATGTCATTCCTATCATTGGAAATCTCCAACTTTGGCTGACCTACATCAGAAATAACACAGGTTTATCATATTCAGTGAACATTTGGACATTTTAATGTCATAGGATATGTTATATACAGCTGTTACGAGGCCATTAATTGTGAAATCAAAAAATCAAATTAAATAACCGAAACACGCAATATCCAGTAATGGCTGGTTTGAAACCCTCAGCACAACAGCCTTTCTGCAATGGCTGAGCATACCCAAGAACATGCTTACAGTGGAGTCCTGACAGTGGGGATGCTTCTTCCCCAGAAGCACTGATATCCTGGGGTGTTAAGCACATAATGTACACAATAAATGTATGCAAGTGTATCTACAAAACAGCCAACCAAGAATAATTTCTGAGGCTAAAGGAAGGTCAGCAGAAGGGAACTGGCTGACTGCTTCTCTGATTGGCCAAGACTTAGACTCCACAGACTGTGGCTCTTCAAATCCATCAGAACCTCACCTCCGTGTGGCACTTGCCCGCCACACAGAGTTAATCGGGGTCCAGAGTCTGCTTTTAATGTCATCTCTTCCACAATTCAGATTCACTCAGCCTTGCTGAGCTATAACTAAGAGGTTCCTTTACTGAGGTGCTTAGCATAACCACTGGTTTACTCTTAATTCAGCAATATGAAGCCAAAGACTACATGCATCTAAAAGAAACACACTGTACACTGCACACTGTGTTCATGAATTGTCCTTTTGTGCTTACTTTCTAAACAGCTAGTAAGTACATAATAACCACTTTAGCCATCAAAAGGTATTCATGCAAGACAAGCCTCAGCCATTACTCAAGGTTATACTTTGGGAATGATATATTAGGATGTTTCTCATTTAGCATATACTCCTCTATCCAACAAAAAATATCTTTTGTGGACTTCCATTCATCCTCTGATGGAATACACACTTTCTGCCTATTAGCCCAGTACCCATTTGTCAGCCATACTCTCAAGTTTCTCATTACTTCAGAAAGTTATTACAAAGATTAGACTTCATATTTTCCATACTTTTCATATTTTTGTTTCTATATTTTCTATGTCATATTGAAATTGTGCACTCTTGAGACTATGCTTCTAAAACTGCATTGCTTGAACTCTCTAATCTTATCAGATGTAAAAATTTATTTTCCTTTATCAATCTAAATATGCCTTCAGATAACTGTTTTTATTGTCTGGCATGTATTATTTTGCCTTTATCTGTATTTATGGGAAGATATATAAGACATGAAAAAATATATACTGCAGGCTGTCCAAATGAATAAATCCAGTTGAAAATCATAGTGATCAATTCTGTAACTGAATAATATTCTTATTATTCCTGTATGAAACAGGATTTCAGTATTTTCACAGCATTAAAATTGTAGGGTTTTTTTTTTGTAGAAAGCCTTTTCCAAATCTGTTTGTAGTTTGAGTCTTCATTCTGCCAATGCCCTATATTAAAACAAATGCTGCAATTAGTCTCTAAAATCGTGCTATTAAATAAACAACAACAAAAAAGTCCAACATTTATTCTTATTTGTTTCCTGAATGTAGAGACTCCTAGGCTTGTATGTTTTTTCTCTACAACCAGTTTCTAGGATTGTTAGAAACTCTTTGTTTGTTTGCTTGCCTGTTTGTTTATTTTAAAATGAAAGCTGCAATTCACAGGTGTTCACGTAATTCCTCATGAATTGTGTGAATGTTTTTATGCAGAAAACCAGCTATTTTTCTGAAACTCATAACTATGAGATTATGAGGAGAAAGAGTAAAATGAAACTCCAAAATTAATCCAAGGAACTGCAATTTTTATTCCAAAGGATATCTATACAACAACTACCAGGAGTAACTATGAGATATCTCAGATGATACCTTGTATCAGAGAAATCTGAATATGTTTAGATTGTTCTGTTCATTAACTGTCAGAACACTATGAAGTTCTAATTGGAATATTTGAAATACTATTACAAAATTATGAAAGGGAGGGTATTAATACCTGTTCTCAACAGAATTCTAAAAGAGAAAAATATGATCCACAGAGCTTGTTAGCCAGATCAGTATAAATGGATGTCAATACATTCTGAATGGTTAGATGTCCTTCACTGCACATAACAGTAATATCCCCAGGCCACAGCTGCAGCATGAGCTTAACTCAGAACTCAAGGCTGTACCTAAAGCTCATCAACAGAGAAACATACTGCAGAGGATTTCAGTAAGCATGAAATGCCAGCATGCCTGTCTACCTTTGAACCAGCATTTGGTACTTGAGTTGTTGGGTTATTCCGCAGAAACAATAACCAAAGAGAATTACAGCATTGTAGGGGCTACATCACCTCCCTAGTTGGTGCCTGCAGTCTACAAGTGTTATGAGGCACTGGCTGTTGGTATTCCCTCAAATAGAGTTTTTTCAATGTATCTTATGCTTCTTCACATCTTCTTCTTCTGTTGTACCTGTCCTACATAAAAAATAACAACTGCCCATTGTATACATCCCTCACTGGTGAAAATGGTGTGCAGGCAGAGTGAATGAGCTTTTACAGGGGCTGAAGGGAGATAAGCTGAACATCCTGCAGACTACACCTCCCTTCTCAGTGAACATGGCCATCATGCCCACATAAGAATCCTACTGATTCCTTCAGGCACAGTTGCCTTCATCCCCTCCACCCATTCAGAACAAGTTTTAGCTCTTAATTCTCATTAAGCAAATCAGTGAATAATAACTAGAATTATTGCTATTATTATAACTTAGGGGACAAAACTGGTAGAGACAATAGAGGAATTTTGTTTAATTCTAGAAAGTTGTGCATTTAAATATTTACTACAAGTAAATGTGCCAAGTGGAAACTTCCCCCGCCAAATATTTGTTTCTTACTGGCTAGCTCCTACTGTGTCTGTCTCAGCATGTGAGAGCTTATTCAGTGAATATATAGCACTAAGTATCTTTTGCAAGTGAGTTAAATACTGTCCCTGTCTTTCTTGCTTCACTACACTTTTTTTTGATCCTTCCTGAAAAGACTAACAATCTCTATCATCTTTAGGAGATCAAAATTACAACCCAAGATACCAAATATCAGGCAGTCAACTTAATAGCAAACATACATCCAAAAATGCTGCCTAGCCAGGTTTTTCAATTAATTCAGTTAAATTTCAGTAATATTTTTCCCTTGCAGGACATGAGAGCAAACACTGGACAAACACACACTAAAAACTTTGTCAAGAAAGGACTACCATTGAAAACATAATCTAAGTTGCATTCAGGGAGGGACAAGTATTTCAGGATCAATTGCTGCTTCTGTCTCTCTTCCTCTACTCCCCCCACCACCCCTAAAAATCAACCAGACATCATCGTTCGGATTTTGGGGTTTCAAGCACTATATTATACTGCAGGAACAAGGTCTGGGAATCAGCATCTCAGCATCTTTCTAGATAGATTTCTATAGATGTCCTAAATCAAACTAGCAGTGCAAATATTTAGATTTTAAAAAGGCAAAGGTTTACTTTTATACCTCTAGCCCTCTGGAAGGTTGTCATAGCTCCTTCTACAGATCACTGAGTTCAAGTCCATCACCTCATCAGAGTGGACACATTTTTGGAGGAGCCATAATGCAATGTTGTCAACATTTGCAAGAATTTGTATTTCTCTCACAGCCCCAAATTCCTGTAGCTGTCTGAAAACTCCATTGTTTTTGCCTAAAAGAACTTCCAGTCCCTGAGGGTTATCCAGAAAAAACTAAATGTGACCCATACAACATGGCATCTCTAAAAGCTAAGTGCACAGACCTCAAGGAATATGTAGCCTTAAAAATCATTAACATTAAATTGACTGCACCTTCTGTCACAGTACCATGAGCTAGAATTGCCTTGAAGTATGAATCCTTGTTTGCCTTTTCTGCTTGGGGCTCTCCTTCTTCCCTTTGGTCTCTCCATCTCTCAGATGCTACTTTTGCAGGATATACTGGCAACGACAGCTGAGCAGCACACCACTGCAACAACCTCATCAGTTCTGCTGTGAATCTGTTCAGTCTTTGGGAGAAGCGTGCTGCATGCAAGTGCATCTGTCTGAAGCACATGAAAAAATCAGAGTTCCTAGCACTTTATGCCAAGGTCTTACGTCCACCTATGAGTCTCCAGCTCCCCTTCATGCAGTGCTCTTTTATACAGTTTGCAAGGCATCACATCCACCATTAATCAGCAGTAAAAACCGGAGCCTCCCTCAGAGAGAAGGTAAGTGCACCTAGGCTTTCTCCTCAGTCCTGTACCATTTCCTGAACCTCTCTTTGCAGTATTTGTGGCTCACTGGGCTGGAAATCATTAAGAACAATGAAAAGTTCAGAAAACTAGTTACTGTTGGTGAAGCAAGGTGAGCACCCAGGTTATTATACCTCAAATCTGGATTTTGTATTAATTCTTTCAAGCCCAGAATTGACACACCCTCTCTGCATTTCAGAGCAGGCATTTCAAAGGGAGGGCTGAGGTTCAAATCAAACCTATGCATGGGATTTCCCAGGCATCTCATTTGCAACAAAAGAGCAATCCCACTTAAGTGGAAGTGTGGACACGTGGAAGGGGAGCAGGCTTGCAATCTGCACTCCCTTACTCAGACCCTGCAAGAGCCAGGCCTCTGGGGCTGTGCCCATTGCCCTACCCCAGAGACAGGCTCCATTCTCCAGGGCAGATGAATGGTATGTGTGGCATCAGCAGCACAAGGCATGCTGGGGCACCACATGGAGGGAAGCTGGCAACTGTGTGTAGCCGCTCTTGAAGAACCTGGAAATAAGGGTGAAAAATACAGACTAAAAAACCAAAATGAACAAAACTAGGATTCTCTTCTGTTTGCATTGGGATGCTTAGCATGCAACCATTTATTTGGCAAGTTTGCTACAGTCTCACTTTATAATAAAGTCTTTGACAGAGTTTGAGCTTCTCCTCCTCTTGCCAAGAAGTTTCAGAAACCTAAATTAAATTAGGTGCTCCAAGCTTGTTAGAATTAAAATGAAACCCAAACACAATGCAGAAAGCATCATTTCAACTGTTCCATGGGGAGAAAAGTAGCAAAGTGAACATANTCCGTCAGCAACGCGCCTCGGCCGGGGTCAGCCCCGCTCCGGGGGGCCTCGCACCGGTTCTGCATCTCCGTCTCTCCCCGGCCCACGCCCGGGCTGCTCCAGGAAAACTCCTCGGGACATCGTCACTCTCTGTCGGCCAACTCCATCCCGGGCACTTCCCGGCGCAGCCTGCCCGGCTCCCCCGCCGCTGGGGCAAGGGACGGAGTCGCGCGGTTGGGCTGCGCCCCTGGGGCAGCCCCCCAGCCGGCCCCC
>VXBC01003943.1:0-124544 GCA_013399945.1 Ploceus nigricollis | reverse complement strand
GCCCGCCCCCCGCCAGCACTCACCATATTACAGATGGAGGCGATGTTTCTGACAGTCATGAGTCTAAAGGTTGCAGCGATCCCACACCGCCATCTTTATAAGGTGAAAACAGCCCCGCTCATGGTGGGAAGAGCGCAGGAAGGGATAGGGGGCGGCGGCGGCGGCTCCTGCTCCGGGGCTGGGATAAAAGCAAGAGGAGGGGACTGCACAGGCACCCTTTGCGCCCGCAGAACAGCGAGAAGGACGGACCTTCCCGGCCTCCCTCCTCCGGGCGAGTGACCGGGAGCTTCAGCAGCGCGGGGAGAGCGGCCGCATCTCCGCTCCTTCCGCCTGTGCCTCTCGCACGGTCCGCAGGGCCCCGGGCTCCCGCTGGAGCGCTCAGCCGCGCCTCTGCGCCAGCCGGCACCGCGCTAATCTCTCCCTTTCTCCTCCTCCTCCTCTTCCTCCTCTCCCGGCGGCTGCCGTTGCCCCTCGCCGCTCCATCGCAGCGCCGCGCCCGCTGATCCGCTCTGACAGCGCCGGGGAAGGGAGGGGAAGGGAAGGTCAGAGGCAGTGCCCGGCACGGGGCACCCCAGCGGGCCCGGCGGGGCGGCCGCCGCCGCAGCCAATGCGCTGCGGGNGACACACCCTCTCTGCATTTCAGAGCAGGCATTTCAAAGGGAGGGCTGAGGTTCAAATCAAACCTATGCATGGGATTTCCCAGGCATCTCATTTGCAACAAAAGAGCAATCCCACTTAAGTGGAAGTGTGGACACGTGGAAGGGGAGCAGGCTTGCAATCTGCACTCCCTTACTCAGACCCTGCAAGAGCCAGGCCTCTGGGGCTGTGCCCATTGCCCTACCCCAGAGACAGGCTCCATTCTCCAGGGCAGATGAATGGTATGTGTGGCATCAGCAGCACAAGGCATGCTGGGGCACCACATGGAGGGAAGCTGGCAACTGTGTGTAGCCGCTCTTGAAGAACCTGGAAATAAGGGTGAAAAATACAGACTAAAAAACCAAAATGAACAAAACTAGGATTCTCTTCTGTTTGCATTGGGATGCTTAGCATGCAACCATTTATTTGGCAAGTTTGCTACAGTCTCACTTTATAATAAAGTCTTTGACAGAGTTTGAGCTTCTCCTCCTCTTGCCAAGAAGTTTCAGAAACCTAAATTAAATTAGGTGCTCCAAGCTTGTTAGAATTAAAATGAAACCCAAACACAATGCAGAAAGCATCATTTCAACTGTTCCATGGGGAGAAAAGTAGCAAAGTGAACATAACAAAAATATAAACGTTTCCTTATTCCTTCCTAATTGCCTAATTGGTTTTGAGAAAGCTAAGTGATTCAAGAGTACTTTACAAACACCAGTTCTCTTCGAGCAGCATGCAGTGCAAGTTAAACCCTGTTAGCTCTAAAGCCAGGACTTCCTAGAACAGGGACCTAGCATCGGGATCCAAGAAAGTGTTATTAGGCATCTAAACATCCTTCTTTTCTGCGTAATCTGGGGAGCTCCTGGCCCTAGGAGACCACAGGGTGCCTGCCTGACAGGGTTAAACAGGGTCATTGATTTAATGTGGATTCAGAACCCAACTTTGGTCCTTTCGCAGTATTAGGGCAGGAGGAAGGGCAGGCGGAGGAAGGGCGGGCCACGGCTCCGTCAGCAACGCGCCTCGGCCGGGGTCAGACCCGCTCCGGGGGGCCTCGCACCGGTTCTGCATCTCCGTCTCTCCCCGGCCCACGCCCGGGCTGCTCCAGGAAAACTCCTCGGGACATCGTCACTCACTGTCGGCCAACTCCATCCCGGGCACTTCCCGGCGCCGCCTGCCCCGCTCCCCCCCCGCCGGNTCTGCGCCAGCCGGCACCGCGCTAATCTCTCCCTTTCTCCTCCTCCTCCTCTTCCTCCTCTCCCGGCGGCTGCCGTTGCCCCTCGCCGCTCCATCGCAGCGCCGCGCCCGCTGATCCGCTCTGACAGCGCCGGGGAAGGGAGGGGAAGGGAAGGTCAGAGGCAGTGCCCGGCACGGGGCACCCCAGCGGGCCCGGCGGGGCGGCCGCCGCCGCAGCCAATGCGCTGCGGGGGCGCTGCGCCCGCCGCCCCTCCGGACGGGCCCTCCGACAGGGGCCGTGGTGCTTTAATCGCCGGGCCTGGAATGGCCACGGGGCTGAGAAACCCGGCCTCAGTGCGTACACAACCATACCTGCGGGCAGCAGGGTGAAGGACAGGAAGGTAGAGTGCGGGCAGGAGGACGTGGATGTGTGGCAGTGACGGCGGCACTGTGCTTTGGGACATGCTCACCCCACCTAATTAGGAGGTACACAGGAGCCCAGGCACTTGCAAAATCCAGGACAGTAGGCTGGAATGTAATTTACTGCCCTCAGTTGGTGCTTTGTATTGCCATTCATGCAGATAACATTTATCTTCACAAATGCTGTTTTTGGACTGTGTCCATACTACGTGTGCAAGTGCTCACTCACAAATTCACAACATGTAGCATTTATATAACACGGCTAATGTAATAATCTCAGTTTCTCTTCAAATACAAGAAAGTTGAGGCCCATGCCTTTCTCCGAGGCAGAGTAGTGTAAGTATATTAAATTTACACACGTGATAATAGGCACAAGGTTGTTAAATAGCTAACTTGAGGTCACATAGCAAATCTCTGAGAGAAGCAAGAACAGAGTTCAGCTAGGGCAATCCTCATCTTAGAATTCCCCTTTCCTTAGCAGATGTTGCTTTTTTTCAGCAGGAGCTTAAGGCCCGTTGATTGTTCCTCTGCTATGCTGAGGAAATCATTCAAATGAAGAGAGAATTACTAACATTTCTACAGACACCTCTGCTCCTAACAGCACCTGAAGTGTGGCATGCTCATGCTTGGCTACTCCTTTCATTTCATGATGCTAGAATAAAATAATTGCAGCCTATAGAGCCTGCATCCACAGGCTTTATTTACAGGAAACATTCTCAAGTCAGTTTTTTAAAAAATTATCATTTCAAATGAAGATCTATGATTACTAGTAAAAATCTGGCATCAGCAGTAACATCTAAAGATAAATTCCTGCCCTGAGAATACTGTTAGGTAAGTGGCCTTAATCCAGCTCACTGTGGACAAGTGCCCACTTTATAAAAATGGTATCAAATTTGGCATTAGTTGGTATCCTGCTGACAGTTTCAGCAAAGAAACTCAAAATCAAGTTGTCACAGAGACAGAATTCTCTTTCCTCCTTAAACTGGATTAGTTATATTAAATCATTGCAGACATCCAACATACAGGATGGAGAAAGATTTTTGGACATAATGGAGTGAAGTCCTCAGGGCCACTAAACTGCTTCATAAATCCACAAATCACTATGCAAAAGAGCCATTAAATAACATCACTGAGAAAAAAATTATCTTTGGTATAATTCTATTAAGTTCATGGTCTTACATTATGTGTGAATTTGATCCCAAGTGTTTAATTTGCTTAAACTCAGAGGACTGGATTACACATAATATGACAGGTTTTCTCAACATAACCAGGGAAAATGGGAGTTAAGCCGATGTGTCAGGACTGAAGCAATCAAGGTCTGATTAGTTTTCAGCACATTTCTAAGTAGCCTGCAGAGAGTGGACAGTACTGCACCGTCCCTGGTTTTTAAACTGATGCCTGTTATTACACAAGCCTAACCATGTATTCTTTGCTGCAGTGTGCTTATTCCAATTTACTGTGGAGAATCACAGTTGCTATCAGTGAAAAGTTATGGAACAAACAAATGGGTTTGAAAGGTGATTAAAATTTAAATGAAACAAAATGTATCTAATAAAGCCATTTGTCTCACATATATCTTAATGTGAATAACATTTTTTCCATAATACAAACCCCAGAGAAATCATAGAAAGTGTGAAAACAAAAAAGAAAAAAGTGGTATTTTCATACTTCTGTTTTTCTCAAATGCCAATTACTTGACTTCAGGGTAAGTTTTCAGTTGTTTCTGACTGTTAAACATTTTTTGACACAAAATTAAATTGCTACTGATTAAGCACTTACTAGTTGCTCAAGGGACTATTTGTAAACATGCACACACATCATTCTGTGAAGAATTCAGTATCATATTCCTTAATGCTAATATAAATACTTTCATTTAAAGGTGGACACATTTCATGTCTTGTTTCTGAAGATAAATAATAAAAATAGGGAATAATATACAAGTGTTTATGTGTCAGTTTGACAATAGTCTAGCACTGTCTTTTTCACTCTTAAGACATATCAAAACAGGAAAGAAGAAAGAAACTTTCATGCCGGAAATGGACTGGTATCTGTTTTTGTTTTATTCTGCTGTTGTCATTTTCAGGAATAGAAACTTTATTCCTGTAGCTGTTTGAAGATAAAAAAGTGCTAAGCAATGCAACAGATATTAGTTACGAACTTTATAGGAATTGTATAAATAAAGAACAGTGCACAATTGTTTCCACTCTAAAGCATTGCCCTATCTTCTTACAACAAACAACCAGCCCTGTGTTTCTTCCGAGTGTTAGACAAAGAGAAGGAAAACAAAGGACTATTTATAACCTAAAAGTGCTTATATAATTTGTGTTGAAAGGTCAAAAAATACCTCCTGCATTTAATTTTAGATCCGCCTTGGTCTCATCTGGTTTTACACTTGAACATTTCTATTTCACTACATAAAATATGGACCTATTATAAATATCCTCCTTGGCTAGCAGAGGCGTGGATTTCCATAACATTTTCCATCAGACTTTTTCAGAGTATTTTGCAAGCATTCACTCAGAGTTGTCAAATTATTTGGTGGCAAGTTAATATTCGCTTCTTTTACAAAGCAAGAAAATTGCCAGCAGAAATTTAGTGACTTGTCCAAAGTTAACACAGGAAAGTTGGTAGCAAATCTGAGACTAGAATATCTGTTCATTCTGTGCTACAAAGAGGATATTGCATTTCCTCTCCAGAAATCTTGTAAAATTCCACAGAGGGTTCATTTATGTTTTTCTTGCAATAAACTTGGGTCCAGAAGTGGGTAATCATCAGTCAGTTTTGCTGAACAAATCTTTGGAACAGATCAAATTTAGGATATATTTCCAACCAATTAAAAGTTGGAAAAAAGTTTTCTGGAAGCATGGAAAATATATAAGAATTATAAGAGAATTCAGATATCTGAAATACTTGCAGTGCTGACAGTAGGTTTAGAATTTTACAATTTTTAAAATATGTTTTGTATCTAATATTAAATTATGTTCTACCAAAATATAGCAAAATATCTTTAACAAAATGGCAAATGTGTAGACACAAGAATGAGAAATCAGGATTTTCCATGAAGCTTGGCCTCATTTCAGAACAGACTGGTGGCTTTAGTACAATGCCAAACACCAGCTTGCAGCCTATGGACTGAATCTGTGGCACTTGGCTCATAGCAGGTCCATGGAAACCACTTTATCTGCACCTGAAATTCTAAAGGTAAGAGTGAGTTGTAGTCCATGAACAATTCATGGAAATCCATAGAAAATGTGGAGAGTCTAAAACCAAAAATTAACCCAACTTTAGAATTACTATTTTTCTTTAAGTCTGTCATCTTCAAAGCAACCCCTACCCAACATCTTCAAATTATCTGAGAAATTATTTCTCTTGATTCAAAATACTGTAAAACTTCATGTTTTGGTGACAGGATGACTTGTCAGGATTCTAAAGATAAAGCATGGAAATAAAACTGCATTAAATTGATCCTCAAATCTTGCCTACCTTTTGCTAGTTCAAGCATTTTACTAGTTGGCAAGTAGAGAATACCATCTCTTAATTTTTCTCAGAAATTACTAGTTTACAGAAGAAAACAAAACACATTTACAGCATCTGACATCATCTTTTTTTGGCCAGACACCAGATCTGAAAGCCCAAAGACAGCAGTATAAGACAGATGCAAGAACATTGATGTCGAGGTACCAAAAGCTGACTGAGTAGATACCAGGGGTCTAAGAGTTCTCTAGTGTAAGCCATTAAATTCTATCCTATGAGGAGGCTGTTAAAGCCTCTGCGGCCAGTCCAATGTCGATAATGGCCTGGAGCTGTGATTATCTCATCATATCTTTCTCCTGCCCTTTTCCTTCTGCTTGAGTTTCAAATGCACTGTGTTAAGAGCTTGGAACAGTGACAATAAGAGAACTTCAGTGTATTGCTTCATCAGTTTAAATAATATTAACCTTCCCCGCACTCACTACTCAAGTAAAAATATTCCCACCTTTCCAGAAGGAAGAATCTTGAAGAATGGCCTCTTCGTCAGGTATATTATTCAGCAAGGGAGCTCACTAGCAAACTTTACTGGCATTTTTCTTACCTATACAAAATGTGCTTTCAGGTGGAAAAATACTATTTAAATTCTAATCATACATATTGGCTGGAAAGAGATAACAAAAAATTTTAACCATGGAAGTAATTTACCAAACAAAAAGAGACTCACTGAGCAAAAATAACAGGAAACTGAAGTTTTTTACAGAAATATATTGGCATTTCTGCCTCTGAAAAGGAAATAATGATTCTGACTTGCCTTCCTCTTCTCCAAAGATTTTATTTATTAGCTTTATTCTATTTCACAGGCTCCAATTTTAACTCACAAGCATTCTGAGGACAAAACAACCCCAAATGACAGATAAGCTGTAAGTGGCATTTAGTCTATTTTCAGCATGAATTAAAAACAGCTTTACATTTTATTAAATTGTGCATAAATCAATTAAATTACATTTTTATTACATTACATTACATCTTAAAGTTTTAACCAAATTACACACACACACATACACACACATATATAAAAATATAAATAAAAGGCTATTACATTCTAAGATTCCAAACCTGACAATTATTTAATGCTACTGAATACTAATACTACTTTGCAGATAATCCACCTGCAAAGACTGATGGTTACAATGAGGTTTTACTGGATTGATTTTCCTTCATATCAGTGTGGAGAAAGACTAAAAATGAAATTAAATGTTTATGACAACTGCACATTGTGGTAAACTCCTAATGTTGTTAAACAAGTTGTTTTCAAGAGTCTTTCTTCTGTGAGAAGCATCAAAGCAGTGACTTTGAGACTTAATTCTTGCATGTGACAGAGACTTGGCTAGTTAGAGCACCACTCTTCAAGATTTGAACAAGATAGTTCAGCTCACCCAACTCCTTAAAAAGCTCAACACCAATCTACAAAATAACCAAGACACCCTGCTGTCACTTAATAAATTTTAAAATGCCCCCATGATAACTGGATTTCCTACAAATTCTGCTCATTGACCAGGCCTGTATTTCTCCCAGTTAGTGAGTGATCCAGGGTAATCTCAAAATTAACCTGTACTCAGATCCACCAATATTGTGGTCTTTCCTTCAAGTCCAAAGTACCCAAGTTGTAGGCAGACTCAGTACCCAGCTGAGAAGTTCATTCAGATAAAAGTTACATCCCACACACAGGGAAACACCAGATCTGCCTGAAGCCTTGTAGGTAGCAACTTAGTGGTTACAGCACTTTTCCAGGAATGGGAGAACTAACCTGCAAGTAAAGAGGCTCAAATCCGCATCTGATCCTTGCAGTAATTTATTGAAGGACAGTTATTTTATTCTACAGAGAGGATTTGGAAAAGGACAGATAGGTCAGGTAGACTCTGCATTTCTTCTCTTGAAGTTGTGACACTATCAGACACAAAAGTTAGTTTCATGGAGCCAGAGAGAAGGCAAACAATACAAACTTTGTATGGGGAAAACAGAAGAAAGCTTGTGAGGGGCAAGAAAAAGGTGTAGGATTATGTGAACGATTAAAATGCTCACCTGGGATGGATACTGATCACTGGTTTGCTGTGGATTGCTGGTTTTCTGTGCAACAGAAGTGCCAGTTTACATTCTGTACTGGAAAAGAAGAAACCAAACTTGACATAAATCCCACAGGTACAAGTGCTAAAAATTTAAAGGTTGAATGCCACTTCATCTTTTTGATTACATTACAGAAAAGGACTGATCTGACTTAGGTGTCTGACTGTAGAAAATAGTCATTGCAAAGGAACCCACTTGAAATAACTTAAAACTACATGTCTCACAAATTTATCTCCAGAGATGGATTTTGCCCAGAGTCCTAAGAGAGGTTTTGAATCTTGATGTACAGACAATAAACTGTCACAGGGTTGCAACAATCTGCAACAATGTTTTAAGTGTCAAGAAGTAGACAGAAGAGGTAACTGGAAGTGGTAGGAAACAGTTTCTAGACTCATCCCTTGATTGCAACTATGTGACTATTTTGTTTCAGGCTGCATTAGATTGGTTGAGCTCTGTTGGGAGTAATTTAAATGCAGGGTTCAGATTAGGGATAGTAGGCCAATTTGTTATTTTCTTTC
Organism: Ploceus nigricollis; assembly: GCA_013399945.1. Classification (NCBI taxonomy): domain Eukaryota; kingdom Metazoa; phylum Chordata; class Aves; order Passeriformes; family Ploceidae; genus Ploceus; species Ploceus nigricollis. The sequence continues at coordinate 116,205 of VXBC01003943.1, read as the reverse complement.
CACACGCTTTACAGGCGCTGTGCAGGTAGTAATTCGGCATGAGCCAGGACATATTGTTTCTCACTGAGACAGGAAGGTATGAATTATCAGCAATATACACACCTATATGAGAAGCAGGGACTTCCATTCAATTCAGTTTGGACAACGCTCTTAGGCACAGGGTGTGATTCTTGGGGTGTCCTGTGCAAGGCCAAGGGTTGGACTCAAAGATCTTGATGGGTCCTTTCCAACTCAGTATATTCTATGATATATTGTGATTCCTACCTACCAGCTTTGCTGGGCAACACACAAAGTCTCTGTGCTACAAACTACTAATTCCCTGTTTATTCTAATCTGCTCCTACTCACTCCAAAACCTCTTAGTAGCATCCCCAGACAGGCAGCCCGTTTTATCTGGGGCAGAACAGCAGCAGTGCTCCGCACTCGTGCTGAGCGCTGGCTCGCAGGACAGGCCTGGTGCCACCGCGTCACCCCTGGCGCGCAGCCCAGCAGAGCTGCATGTGCTATGCGCCAGGGCATTAGCGAGGCTCGGGGCTTTACCTCACCATCCTCACAGACAGCTCCAAAGCCTCCTAAGCAGGGCTTAGACAGGAGTTTAGACAGAGATCAGCGGTATTTAGTGCCTCAAAACCGCTACACAGCTGCCACTTCGCACCGAAGACACTTTTGTTTCCCGGCGTTAAACATCTCCGGGCACCCAGAACTCGGCCTGGGCAGGAATGGACGAGCACGTCCCTGCGAAAGCCTTGATCTGACCCATAGGGGCCGCCGCAGGAAGCATTGCTGAGCGACCGGACCGGACCGGACCGAGCCGAGCCGGCTCCTCAGACCCGGCCGTGGCCCGGCTCAGATGCAGCTCCTCAGCCCTCTGCCTCAGCGGGGCTCAGCCGCCCCGCCCCAGGTCACGCGCGCCGTTTTCGCCAATAGTCAGCGGCGGCTGGAGCCGCTGAGGTCTCGCGGGAGCGCGGAGGGTATTTAATGGTCGGTGAGAGAGGTGCTCTTCCTCTTTGTCCGTCGACCGAGGGCGGGGTAAGGTGGCTGCGGCGCTCTCAGGGAAACTGCCCGCGCTCCGCACGGACGGGCTCTGGGCCTTGGGGGTAGAACCTATGTGGCTTTCCCTTCACATCTTGCCCTCTCGGAGCTTGGCGGTGCTTCGGGGAGTCAACACAGGGGGATAGAGCAGCTTTCCCTCACTAAAACCCAGTGCGGAGCCCTTCCCTCCGCCCTGCATCCTGTCGTGAGGCACAAATGGTCCGTCCCTCTATTCCCCCCTCACGGTCCCCTTGCTGCCCGGCTGATGCCTTCCTCCTTCCGCAGTGTGTCCCTAGGTACCGGCGAGCCCTTCAAATGCTCCCGATGGGCAGGAGGCCAAGCGCGGCAGGCCTGGGCAGGGGGAAGCGCTGGCGGTCTGCGCTCACGCCTTTGGACGCCTATGGGTGAGGGGCACACCGAGCTCATCACTCCTCTTACAGCCTGGGGCTGGTAAGAAAAGGCTTGAGCTTCAGAAGTGGAGGGCTTTGAATCCGGAGAGTTTTTAAAGACAAACAGATATATGGGGTACTGCCCTGTGTCTCTGAGCCAAAATAACTGTCTACATTTGCACTCTTCTGTTCTTTGAATCGCAGCTATTGAGCTGCACGGACCTTAAATCTGAATCACTGCGTTAATTTAGTTTTTTTATAGGCCACATCAAGAAAACTGCAATTATAACCTATGATGTTTAGGCTGTAGGCACTTAGGACTTGGGCTCAAATGGGCTTAATAATTGTTCAAAGAAAAAACCTTCTAGGGTTTCCTCAGGCTTTCCCTGCAGTCTTCTAGTACACCTGTAATAGTGTCCTTTGTCTCTTGATTGAATGCTGTATAATTTGTAACAAAGTGTGTGTATGTATATATATATCTCTATATATATATATATCTGTGAATAGACACAAGGTATCAATGAATTATCTGGTGAAGATTCAGTCAAATCTACAGGTTTGTAGCTTACCTCGATACTGTCAGCACTAAAAGGAATTTAGACTTAATAAACTTTCCATTGTTTATAATCAAAAGTATATTTTACAAAATGTTAAAAATATGCTCTATGTAGTTCAACTGGGCTAATGAACATGCCTTATCAGATTGAACCACTAATTACCTTTTGCTCTAGGTTTTGATTTGAAAATTAACTTCTTGTAAATGACTTCTGCAACTTCATGGAAAATTACTTTTTAAATGTTTAACAACATAGTAGAAACTGTAGAATAAAGTTTAAAGTTTTAACTTTAGTTAAACAGTATTAATTACAGCTTTACAATTTTTTGTGTGTTGTTTAGAGGCCTCACATAGCAACCTCATGCTTGAAATGTTTTAGACATGGGTAATCACACCTAAATGTGAAGCAACACTCAGGACTTCTTAAGAATAAATAATGCCTTCTACTGGAAGGTGAGTGTGCTCTTGTCTAATGACAATTGCCAATGGTTTTTAATATTGCTCTTTAATAATTTACAAATTTCAAGCAAATTGTATTATCTCTGGAGCCAATAGGAAGTTCAGATCATCTTAGTTGATAAGAAAACAATACAATATACTAAAATCTACTCCCCTTTTATGCTTTGCCCTCTTAAGTCTGGCAGTGTCTTAAGTGGCCAACACAGAGGGGTATAAAAGTTCTCTAGCAAACCCAGAGGTGAGGTTAAAACTCTTCTTTGGATCATGCTTAGGAGGAACACATTTGTATAACTGCTGAACTTTAGGAAGCTGCTGAGTCAACTTTATTAATAGTTTGTAGGAAGATTTTGAGCTGTCCTCTTGTTATGATACCTGAGTCTTAATATCGCAGGTTTCTCAAATTTTTGTGCTTTGTAAACCTATGTGATGAATATCTTGAGTGAAGAGTTTCTTGTAAATTGTTTGGTCTCCAGGTATGTAATTATGAAAAGGATTATCAGAGAATAGTGGATGCATTGTCTTCTGTTCCTGAAGGAGTTTTATTTACTCCTTGCTGGAAAACAAAGCAAAATAGCTTTGACTGGTGAAAAACTTACGTGGTAACTGTTAGAACTTTATATAGATTTAGCCAAAAAAAATAGCAACAAAATCAAAGGAAAGCCAGTGATAGTTACTGGGCCTGTTTATTCTAATATAGCTGGTCCTCTGGATGGAATCCATACTAATGGTATAGGAAAAGAAGATCCCATCCTGTACAAAGTAATTTCTTTTGAGAAATGGCTCTGGCCTAAGGTTAGTGTCATGTAGAAGGTTCATGTAGCTCAACCTTAGAGCAGTTACCTGTTTTGTGTGTGCATAATGCTGACTGCAGTTTAAATAGAACTTCTTTTACAGGAATGAAGACAATGTGTGCCAGGAACTGGCACTAAACATCAGTTTATGATTTCCTGACTTCATACGAGATTATTCCAGTTGTCATCTCTAAGTATCGTCTTGGAGGTAGAATTGAGACAAGCAATGGCTTAAATTATGTCTTCAATGATCATGTTGAAACAGGCATCTCACCATTTGTTGAAACAGGTTTCCTAAAATAAACTGCTATATTTTGACTGTGTGGATTAATTGAAATAAATTATAAGTATTAATTAAAATAAAACTATGCCACTAATAGTTTGTGTTGTGAAGGTTTCTTCTTAAGATACTTTCTGTATGAAGACTTTGTTTCATGGATGTAAACACTTTTGTGCTGTCACACAGAAACATTCTCTTGCCATGTTCAGACTTAATAAGCTTAATCTCAAATTTACAATTCCATTGAAAAGGCCCTGCAAATCTTTTATTCTTGGTATCTGAGTATTTTGAAGTATTTTATAATGCAAAAGCACTGAGATCAATCAGCTAACTCCTGAGTTATTTCATTACACTATATGTATTTGTATGTTCTCTACAAAACGATTGTCTCAAACTGTAAAGAACAAGTTACCAAGAATCCCATTCCTTGCCTATTTTAAATTAACAAGGAAAATGTTGCAATATTCCATGTAAAGCACTATCAGTGAGAAGGTCCTTGAAAAGCAAGATCATTATTGAGCAATTGAAAGCTTATATATGCTTTTCAGTAGCTTATGTCTTAATGTTGAAAATGGTTTTCTTAATGGTAGGTCTTAATTTTGTGCATCCGATTACTGCCAGTGCTTCTGTAGAATGCACAAACAAGGATATAAAATAGTCAGAAGTGGCTGACTGCCACTCACCACTGCCTACTTAGGAGAGGGAGTTGGTGTGGATTTAGGAACAAAACGTATGTGTATATTTGCACATAGATGGTCATATTTAACCCCCATCTAGACAGGAACTGTTTCTTTTTACCTTTGCTTAAACATACACTAAAAGGGATGAGTAATGATTTACTTGTGGCCTTCTAGGCTCACCTAAGTCTGCTTGTTTTAATAAGAGACAAAATTAAATTTGAAAGATATGCAGAAGTACTTTCTCTTCATGATGTTAAACTTGACAAGTGTCAATTTCCTCTTGCAAGAAACAATACAATTTCTTATAAGTCTTGTCAGTTCTATAGACCTTTGTCTTCTGTAGCCATGCTTAAGGATTAGTTTTTATTCTGTTCAGTCGTGTTACGGGGTTGTGGTTCTATGTCTGACCTGTGCAAGATTTCTTATTTGCCTCTCTCAGGTTCAATCTGTATAGACTGATTACTGAATGTTTACTCCTGTTTTCCTTAACCAGTAAGATTGTTTACCTTTGATAGTTTGGCATGATGTTTTCAGTGAGCTGTCTACACTTGCAGAATTTCTGAAGGAATCAGACGCTATCTTAGAATTAGGGTTGGAGTTTTCCTTTCCAGATTAATTTATCATGCAATAAATGGCATTAAATTCCATATGCTGCTCTGTACACAAGGATCTTGTCGGAATCAAGATCTATTGGGGCCTGCAGCCAGGGTTATTTCTGAATATTTTTTTTTTTGGTAGTTTCATTGCTGTCTACTTTCCCCCTTTTTTCCCCCCTTTCTTAAATGAGGTGTGTCTTAAGTTTCAAGAAGTTTAATGTAAAAGTGTTCTAGGATCTACCTCTTTCTATTACTGACAACTAAAGTTTTGTTTTGTGTCAGTATGTCTGATGCCGAAGATAAATTTTTCACATTAGTGGCTTACACAGTATATTGGCACTATGGTATAAAAGCTTCCCAACAGAATCACTCTGTTAATGAAGTCATAGTTTGCTGCTGCTTTTGATGAAATACCCACATGCCACTAAGTGATAATGCTGCATGCAAGGTCCAGCCTTTGCTGTTCCCTTTTTATGAGACATCTGGTTAGAAAGGCTAATGAAAAGAATCCACTCTAGACATGATCCACTATTCTAATTTCACACAGCATAAATGGAATAAGTTGAGTGGGTTTAATATGTCTAGAGAGAGATCAAGGATGAAATAAAGTCTACTTGAGACTCCATGGTGAACACCTAAAGTTTCACCAATCTTGTCCTTCAAATAACTAGGCAAATTTAAGGCATTATTCTTTAAAAACTGGTTTGATTTAATGCAAAATCAAAGTAGAGATGATATTTTCAACTAAAGAAGTATCAAATTATTTCATGCATTTATAAGCCTTATGTATTTTTACATGTAGATATTTGTTATCATTAAGTTGGGGGCATTGCTCTATGCTGGAAGCTCGTTTTGAAGAAACACTCGTTGGAATGATAAATGACTTGAGAGTACTTTTTTCTGTGACTTCTCATGAGTATTTATAAGAAACCTCTCCTCAATTAACTTTGGCTTGCTCCTATTCCATCTACAGGCTTTTGGGAATGTAAATATGTCAATACAGGCATCACTCACCTAACTGTGATACATTTATGCTGTATCACATTAAAGTAGTGAACCAAGAGAAAGGGATTAGTATTAATCTAGGTGTATGAAGTGGGTCTAAATCCAGTAACTTCATTGGTGTCAATGAGCTCATTCACCCTGACCACTAAACCTTGGGCGAATGTGTGCTTGGGCTGTGCAGTTCACCAAGAAACCTGGTTTGTTTGATGAATGCTATGCTCTAAATGGAGTGATAAAATTACAATTCTTCCTTTTGTTACTCATTGGAAAAGTGAAGACTAATGGAAAAAAAATAGCCAGGTTTGCCTGAGAATAGTCAAGGTAGCCCTTGAGTTGGCTTACAGCCTTGTTATAAGCTAAATGATGTGAAACCATCCTCAGTCATTTTATACATTTTTATATGTATGCTTTGTACAACAGGGATTATATGAGAGATTTGGGGAAAATAAAGAACAGGGAAAGATACAGTTTTTAATCCGTACACTTCTTTTTATTGTGGCTATTGATAGCAAATGTAGCTATTGTAGCAAAGTAGCTGCTTTGGGTTTTCTTTGACAAAATCTGATCTAAGGTTAATCTGTTCATCAAGACTGAAGACTGTTAAACAAAAGGTGGAATATTTACATACCTAAGTGTTTATTCCTGTTCTCACAGAGAATTGAAAAGCATATTTCCTATTTCACTTCCTTTTAGTAAGTAGTTACAATTGATGAGACACAATGATCAAAGGAATGAAAAAAAAGAACCCTGAAGAATATAATTATGGAATAATGTGCTTATCCTTGGACAGTTTTCTATACACAGGGCTACATGAAGCAACATTGTGTTATGTTCTGTGCAAGGATCTGACAAGGCATAAAAATGTGCCTTTATGGTTGATTTGTTGTTGTTGTTGTTATTTTAGTTTGTTTTTTGGGTTTTTTTGTTATGTTTTGTTTTCTTGGGAGACCACCTTGAAAGTCTGATACTCTGCAAGAATTTTAGTTCTGAGGAGCTTGTCAATATCAGAGCTTGTGTGATTTTGTGCTTAGTAACAGATTTGTGATCTCAGGGGTTTGTAGTGTGTTGTTTTTAATAATCTGAAGTTTGGATGCAGGTATTAATTCATCCTAGAATAAGCTTTATGACTCTTTATGGCCTTACATTAACAAATCAGCCTAACTGATACTCAGTGGGAAGCTTGGAGGTAATACTCAAATAACAATGGCTACTTGCTGTCCTAGCTATTCTTCTGAGTTGATGGTTAGTTGACTGCATCTTCCTTACTTTTCTTCATGCTTTCTCATAATGTTACAGTTGTATCCAAGATCCTTCAGTTCATGCAAAGAGGGCGAGAATGTCGGCTGAATGTGCTTGAATCGAAGAAACAATGTGCGTGCATCCCGTGCATTCTGGTTCAGATCAATGCAGGCAGACATTTCTTACCACACTAGAGTTTATGACATGTAAAAATCCTTTTTATGCTTGTTACATCTCAGATCTGTATAAACCACATTTTCTTAAAACACTCTACTTTGGGTTTCAGATGCAAGTCTCATTGGATTTTTCCACACATCAATACTTTTGCTTACCTTGGTAAAGGTGGCCTGAAATTTGTTGCTGCAGAGAGGACTTTTTCTGTTCAGTGGACTTTGATTTAAAGCTCAGAGATTTCTTCCTATGCTTTGATAATAAAATTCTACAGCTTTGACTCAATGCATAAATAATGAACACTGTAAAACTGAAAATACTCATACTTTTTCAGTTTAAAAAAGTATAGAAGCAGTCAACAATGACTTGCCATCTTCAGATTGTACTGTATGTGTTTATTGTAAGACACAAAGTTATTTAATTGACCACACATTCTAATAAATGTATTTCAACAAATATACTTTATTAAATGTACGAGCAGGAGTAACTGGAAATAGGCAGAGGTCTAGAAACAGCTGTGTGCATAAAACCAGGGAAGGAAAAAATGCTGGGAGTTCCTGCTTTTAGCACTGCCTGGGTTTGGAGACGATAGGTCATGCAGAGCTCTAATTTATTTAACATGGTAGCAAGTGAGGTCATTTTATTTCTTTCTCAGTGGTATATCGTGCGCTAAAGCAGAAATGGTATGTGGCCTATGATTCAGCGTGCTTTTCAGACTTTCTACTTCTAAGCAAAGACTCCCAGCTCAGAAAATGAAAGAAAATCTATAGCTCTGCAGAAAAAAATAAATCTTAGCAAGCTACTCAAAAAGATTGCAAACTGTAACGTTCTCAGGATTTTAGTAATGGATCCTATTAGGCTCATCATTTCAGGATTTCGTTCCTCTGAAGTGTAAACATAACATACACACAACATGCTTCACTGGTAAACTGACTAGAAGAAATAAAAGCCGAGTACAGCATAAAGAAGGATGCAGTTTTTTTCCAGAAATAATGTGTTCTCTTCCACATACCCAGGCTGAAGGTACTGATTTCAGGTCAAGTATGGCACAAGCTTCTTAGAGTTGCTAGTATGCCCTGACATACCATGACTTTTTTTTCCGCATATTTCTGTAATTAAGTTAGCTTATGCACTAAATACTGTGTAGTCCACAATTTTATAAACTCTTTTCTTGAACTTCTTGGTCATTTTCTTTGGAAATTGCTAGGGAAAAGAAAGCATGCCAAGAATTCATCATAAAGCCTTGAGAATTTGAGTGTGTGTATTTATGCTGTTAGAGAGGGGCTGATGGTCTTCCTTTTTGACTAGAATTATGACAGCTGAATGCAGATTCAGTTATCAGATGAGAGCTCTCTCTCCATATTTGGATATAGAGTTTAGGTATGAAATAAAAGAATGAAGAAAACCAGTGAATATATTATACACCCTCCTGAATGTACCCCGTATCTTAAACTGCTTTACAACACTCGATTATTGTGCTGCTGGCACTTCAGGAACTGTTAGCAGAACCAGCAGTTGTTATGAAGTTAGTAACAGCTCCCATGTGACCCTTGGACAGGACCTGATTTATGAGGAAGAAAATATAGATGGGGACCACCACTGTTTAGTGGTGTAGGGTTTTTAAGAAAATTGTTGTATTTTCTTATTAAATGAAGATGTCATTCCATGTAAACTGTAGCATGATGGAAGAGCTGCTCTCTCAGCTCTCTCTGGCTTTAGATTTATCAATTATAATTTGAAAATGCTGCTAAAATCTAACTTGAAATCTTCCAAAAAATAAGGTATGCACACTTATTTGGAGGTCACTAGGACTTGTAAGAGAACTAACAAAAATGCAGAGCAGATCTTCAGTCAGTTTCACCAAAATTCAATTAAATCGAGTCAGGCCACCCATCCTCTCTACAAGCCTTAGTTATCTTTCTGAGGTTTTCATAACCTAATGTCTAAGATTTGAGGTTCTGTCCTCAGTCTTGCCTTTTTCTTGTCTCAGTAGCTCACCTCACCATTCCTGCTCAGTGCTGTGCTGCCAGGTGCCCAGGTCTGGGGTTATATAAAGTTGGGTTATTTATACAATTTCTTACTAATATTCATGCTGTTAACCTGAGCTCATCTTTGATTTTGTTCAGCAGGGTGTCATAAGTTTCTAGCTTGACTCACACAGCTTCTCATGTATTAACTTCGCGTTTCACTGTAAGAATGATAATCTTTATTCTTCCATGTAGTTGATCCATCCTTCCATTATGACTTCTGCACTTCAATTGTAAATTATTTCCATTACACTAGTTTTTGTTTTTGTTCAGAGTAATTGTATTATTAGTGAGTCTACCTTAAGAAGGTTATTTAATGTTCTGTATGTTTGTGTGAGCACAGAAAGAAAAAATGCCTTGCAATTTGTAATCAGATTCATTAAAGTAATTATAGACATATATTTAAGTGATTTAAGTGTCTTTGTTTTTATTCAGGTGGATTGTTCAATAGTTTATATATGTTTTTATTGTCTTGAGATTTGAGAACAAGTTGGACTGCTTGAGAGGGTCTCACATAAAATTCAGTAGTACAAAATGCTGTTGCCATTTTCTTGTGGAAAAATAAATGAGAACTGAATATTTCATGTATTGAAAAGGGGGTGGGGAGAAATTGTTTTTCCTTCCAAGTAAATTATTTTCAGTTGTCAGATTGCAAAGCTCCAAGTAAGAATATCATATGGATCATCTGTTTTCTTATATCCCCAGCTGCCTTTCAGATCCACGCTGGCAGAATTTCTTGTGGTAGATTCCATAAATTGCATGTTTTGAGGTCATTTAAAATAAAGATTTTTAGGGTAGGGTTTTTCAGAAGTATTCAGAACTGGATTCTTTCCAGTCTTTCTGAAGAGTTTTACTGTTGGTATCAATAGAACAAAATTTGGTCTGCACTGAATAGTTTGAAAAACCCACTGCTGGTTACTAAAATAAAAATTTTTGGTATTCCTTAATCTCTTCAAGTGGCAGGGTGTGTTTGCTTCAGCCAGGTAGTTTGGATTGCCCACACAGAAACTCTTTTAATGTAATTACATACTTATATAATGAAGCCAACTGGAAAAAGCAATTTATTACCCAGTCAGCACTGAAGGAAATACAGAACACACAGATGTGGTTGTAGACTGTCTTTCTAGAAGTGTTAGTTCATGCTCTAGGTACCATCAAATACATTAGAAAATATAAATGGTCTTGTAAATATGAACTATTTAAAAGGCAGAAGCTTGATTTGAGAAAATTTTGTTACTCATCGTGCCATTCTTTAAGAACCTGAGCTAGTCCTGTGTAATACTTTACTGCTTGATTGAATTTTGTTTCCTAAAATACAGTTCTCGAGGTAGAGTTAATATTGACAGCTCAGACCCATAGTCTGTAACACTCTACAGTGCCAACCTGTAAATCAAAGCATCCACAGAGATTAAGATATCTAGGGAAAAAATAGATTCATACAGAGAACGGTATGGAAGACTCAATCTAGAACACAAGGACAGTCTCAGAGTGTAGTGTGCATACCTCAGTGTCATCATGGGGCATCACAGGGTGAAAGAAAATCCTACTCAAACAATATATAATTAATTGCAATTAAAAACCAGATAGAACATAGAGTTACAATTATTAAACAAATCTACTTAGAATAGGATAGCTTGAGGAAACACCATGAGATGAGTGAAAGAGTGATTATAACCATCCTATACAGCAGTGTTTAATTCCAATTTTACTTTGAAACCGTAAAGCTGCCACAAATTTGATTTAAGTTTTTTAGGCTTAGACTGAAGAAAGGCGTAGATATGGTTGTGTGAATCCTTAAAAAAAAAAAAAGAAAAAGCAAAGATTCAGTGGTTTATGTTTTGTATGCTATTCAGGAACCTTGAGAGTTCGGTTTGGTTCCTCTGGTTTAGAAAACTTCAATAAACACTATTAGCTGAGTATCTCTTAGTGTGGGAATTGTATTTTGTCAGTCTCTTAAAAACATTAACTGAAGGGAAAAAAGAATCAAAGTGCCTGCTAAAGAGATGTTAAATATTTTTTGTGACAACATAAGTGTAATGGTCTCTTCCACCCATAAAGTGTTTACGTAAAGTGACTTATATAATCTAAGTTAAAATGAGAATTAGTTGGCTCAAAGCTCATTTAGAGCTGATATAAATTTGGCAAAACCAGAACAACACACAGAACAAAATGCAGACGTTTTGTGAAATTGAGTAGGTCTAGTGTGCATTGAAGCGAAATTAGTTTTCCTTCTTGTTCAATAGCTTATATAGCAAAACCAGAAATATTTTACACACCTCTCACATTTCTGGTCTATAACGTTAGCAAGAGGTGGGATATTCAATACAAGCCTTTTGTTATCAGTGTCTGTAGATTTGTTGTTTAGCAGTCTGAACTCATTGTTCACAATCATAATCTACTAAAATTATGTCTAAAACACAAACTGTATGATTAAGTATATTGCATAAAAACACAGTAATGTTGCTGTAAAAGTTCAATCTGGTAGAATTTGCCCTACCTCCCTCCTTCCCCGCCTGTTTGCAGGCAGCTTGTCCAGAAAATGAGTTATTCATTTAAGTAATTGCTGTAATTCAGCTGAAAAAACTCAAGTGTAATGTCACCCCTGCTTGTTAGAAAAGAAGTATGCAAATTCAGGAAAACCATCTTTAAGTTAAAAAAAAAAAATGTTTGTATTGGCTGTGTGGTTTCTGTGCTGATCTAACTAGAAACAGAGGCATTTGAGATCAGACACTCCTGGCTCCTTGTTCAGCTATTGCTCTGCTGAAGCCAGTGCTGATGGGGTGGGTTGCCCCATTTGCCTTCTGCTTTTGATTCCAAGCTCTGTGGAGCAGGTCTGTTCGTGTAAACAGGCATATGGAAAGGATCTGCACTCGGAATGGGTGGCTATTCAAGATGAATCTGAACAAAGGTAGAGGACTCATAAGAATGTAGGTCTCAGCAGTCCCTGCTTCTATGGGATTTTATGTCTTCAGAGGAGAGTTATGGAGTGGGGAGGGAATGTAATGGAAATGGATGGGCCCTCACTATAATGGTATACCTGTGACAGTATCCTCTCAGACATTTGCAGAACAGGGGAAGGGTACAGTTTCCTTACTCAGTAGTTCATTTCCTGTTCTCTCCATGGAGCTGCAAGTCTACAAAGGGATGTGATCAATGCAGTGTGAAAAAAACTCCACTGTAATTTATATAGAATCAGCCCTTGTTGTGGTAGCAGAGAGGAACATGGTAAACAAAGCTGTAGGGAATACCATAAAACTGCAGCCTTCTTGCAGTATGCAAATTAATCTGCTTAGACCTAATTTTATGGGGGAGTTTGTGCCATGGAATCTGGATGTATTGTAAGGGACCTGATTTTCTATAGTGAAGTATAGTGTTCACATTCAGCAGCAGTGCAGGATGTATAGTATTAATTATTTTATCACAAAGATAATTTTGATCTTCTGCAACTCTTTCATAGCTGGAATTATGTGTAAAACAATAGGAGCAAATATGTCTCCTTATAATTATACTTCTATAAATAACTGGTTTTACTGCACTGAGAAAATTATTTCCTTCTGGCATTATCCATTACCTCACTGTACCCTCTGTGCCACAGCCAGACACCTTGGCTACCTGAGGACAAAAGTGTGGTTTTGTTTAAAGATGTGCTTGTGCCCCATTGTTTTCAGGGCATTGTAATTGTTAGGCTTGCTGCACACAGCAGCAGAGGTGCTTTTTCCCAAGTGATAGTTTACAGCAGGTCTACCCTGACTCACAGCAACTTGAAAGAAGCTTTCCAAAATCCCAGAAACGGTACAATTCTAATGAAGTGTTACATATAGGCTTTTGAAACAGAATGAATTGTAACAGAATGGCTTTTGTCTTGTGATGGAAATGTTAGTGTATCAAATCTAGGATATTTTGTAGAAGGTAGAGACTTTGCCTTGGTCAATTTCAATGCTTATATCATGGGTTGGCCTGAAAGAATGAAAACCTGAAACAAAATGAGTGACAAAATGCTGGACCATGCTAATTAAAAGCAAAACCACTGCATTGTACCATTAAAAAAATGGACACCCCTCCCCCCTATTACTCTAAATTATTATGAAATAAATTTTTGTCATCTAGGTTTAATTTTTATTCAGTTTTTAAAATCTCAAACTTACATGAAGCAAGGGAACAAGGGAAGAAAATTATCCAGAGGCTTGCACTAAGGTTTGCATGAACCTTTGTAGGGTCCAGATCCACTGTTAAAACAACTAAGGTTAATAATCAACACTGAGGTAATGTGGAGTTTGTAAGACTGGATTGGAGAAAAACCTACCGACTTTCTCCTCTTTATTTTGTAACTCAAAAAACCTGACAGCTGAGATACTTCCTAAATAGTTGCTAGTAATAGTAAGCTCCTTGTAGAATGACTGCAGGCTTATGCCAGAACCTGGCGATTCTTTTCTTGTTGAGACAGGCAGCTGGTGCACAGTTTTGTACTCATCTAATCTCTCAGTATACTGAGAACAAGCATACAGGTACATTTTGTTCTCAGAATAATTTTTGAAGAGGTTTCAAAATCATTCAGGTATAATCCTTCACCAATGATGTTCACACTAGCCTACCCTGTAACTTACTCTTTTCTACATATACAACATTTAGTAAGTAAACACAAAGAACTCTGCTGACCTTCCCTTCTTGTTCCAGTGCAAGGGCAGGGAACTCACCACCACTATACTGTAACACTTAAGATAATTTTCAGCTGATACTGAAACACCAAGAGACAAAAATAACTGCATGTAAGGTGTCATAAAATCATACCTCCAAGGCCTTTTGTTACTGAAAATAGGTCAATTTGTGCTATTTTTAAGGATGCTTGTGACCTTTCTGGTAACTATCCTGTTGGCTTGGCGATATTCAAATTATGATTCTATTTTAAAAATACCACCTGTGTGCATTTGCTGTTAGAACACCTAGATGGAGGACAAAAATCTTAATGAACTCCTAATTGAATGAAATATGGCTGGCCCACATTTTTGTTCCTGCTGATCAACTGCTTTGGTTTAGCAGCTCCTACAGCTGCATACAAATTCAGGGTACCAGAGGCCCTTTTCAAGAATCCTGCCAATTCAGTTTGACTGCCTAAAATTCTTGTACCTTTTCTATGTTCCAAATTTAAATTGGCAATGCTTGTCAATGGTATCAGGTTGTCAGCACTAGGGAAAAAAACTGTTCCTTTTGTTCCTAGAACTAGTACAGTGTGAGCTTTCTCATCTGGTGACACAGGATGACTGGGATGAAGAGGAAGGAAATAGTCCCATCTTTCATCTACTTTTTTTTTTTTTTTAAAGTGCTGAATAACTAAATCCCTTCTTTCACAGAGCAAAGGTTCAGTGTAATATATCCCACAGTATATCTGGACCACCTTACTCAACTGTTAAAGAGCAATTAATTTCTCATAGAATCGTCTCCATATTAATAATGTCATCAAGATCAGATTGGCCAAAAAAGTATGTTCTGAAGTACTTGCTTTTAATCAAATTCCATAAATCTGTTATCAAGTTTTCTTTGTTTTACTGTCATGGCTTAACCCCATCTGGCAACTAAATACCACACAGCCCCTAATTCACCTCCCCCCATCTCCAGTAAAGTTTGTGGGTTAAGAGCAGTTTAATAATTGATATAAAATATTGTAATAATACAAAAAGCAGAGAGAGAGTGAGAGAGGAATAAACCCCAGAAGAAACAACTGATGCATGGTACAATTTCTCACCCCTTGATGACTGATGCCCAGCCTATCCCTGAGCAGTGACCAGCAGCTCCCAGCCAGCTTCTCCCCAGCCAGCTCCTGGCATTTGCATACTGAGCATGACATTCTGTGCTATGGAATATCCCTTTGGCTAATTCAGGTCAGGTGTCCTGGACATCTTTCCTCTGGCTTCTTGTGCACCTGCTCACTAGCAGAAATGGGAAACTGGGAAGTTCTTGACTTAGAGTAAGTGCTACTCAGTAACAATCAAAATATCAGTGTGTTATTAACGTGACTCTCATACAGAATTCAAAATACAGCCCTGTACCTGTTGCTAAGAAGAAAATCAACTCCATCCCAGCTGAAACCAGGATAGTATCCACCCCTTATTCCACATAATTTACATCTTGCTAGGTCCCACACTTTCCAAGGCACCATTAATTATCCTGTCTTTTGATAGATGCATACGCAACAATCACTCCCTTAGTCTGTTGACAATGTCTATAAAAGTCTGTTGAGTTCATTTAGTTTGTGACCTGGAGCTCTTTCCATCATAGGAGTCTGTGGTGTGTCATTTTGGACTGTTGCATGTTAAAGCCAGCTCTGATTCTGTCACTGCTGCACTTATCCTGTTTTATTAAAGTTCATTCTTTATTACCACGATGATCAAAAGGAAGTCAGGTTCTTACCCTCAAATCTAGAGTAACGGATACAGGCACCTAATGTGGTGATGGGCATAAATCCACCGTGGAAATTATAATATGCCACATTATACAGCAAATAACATCATACATTTAAAATCACTGATCGTTATTGCCCAGAACCAAATCCCCCTTGAGGCACGTACTGGAGTGCTCCATCCTCCTGCATTCCCACCAAGTGCACACACGTCCTTGAACAGAAGCAATCCCATGGACAGGTTTGCCTTTGTCTAAGGCAGAAATAACCCAGACTGTTTTCCTCAGCATATTTTTAATATGCACTGCAGGAATTCTATCCCCTTCCACAGTACATAACAGTCTCGTTTGAGCAGGGCCAGCCTGATTGACAGATGCCCTCGTGTTGACTAAGGAGGTGGCCTTTGCTAAATGTGTATCCCAGTGTTTGAAGGTCCCACCACCCACAGCTCTCAGTGTAGTGTTTAACAGTATTCTTCAGTCTTCCTAAAGGCTGGTTCATGGCAGGGAATGTGATATACCCACTCAGTGCCGCACTCTTTGGCCCAAGTGTCTAGAATGTCTCAGAAATGAGTCCCAGTGTCTGACAAGTTTCTCTGTGGTATCCTGTCTCCTTAAGGACTGCCTTTCAAGGCCCAGGAGAGTGCTCCTAGCAGTAGCATGGGACAGGGGATATATTTCCAGCCATCGAGTGGCTTCTTCCACCATTGTAAGCACACGGTGCTTGCCTTGATGGGTTTGTGGGAGTGTGATTTAGTCAATCTGTCAGGCCTCCCCCTATTTATATTTCAGCCATCATCCTCCTTACCAGGGAGACTTTAACCACTTAGCTTTCTTAACTGCAGTGCATGTTTCACATTCATAGATAATCTATGTGACAGTGTCCTTGGTTAAGTGTATCCATTGGTCATGAACCCATTTATATGTTGCATCTCTTGATGGCCCAGGGTATCATGGACCTACTGAGTTAGAAACCATTCACTCTTATGATGCCAGTACAAATCCACCTGAGCCAATTCAGTCTTAGCAACCTGATCCACTGGTTGGTTATTTTCCTGTTCTTCAGTGATCTGACCCTTGGGTACAGGAGCATCTATCTACATGATATACCTTCACAAGCAAGTTGTCCATCCAGGCTACAATACAGTAGCCCAGATGGCTTTACCTCAGCACTGCCAGTTATTCTGCTTCCATTGCTGCAACCACCCCCACAGGGCATCTGCCACCATCCATGAATCAGTACAGAGGTGAAGTATTGGCCATTTTTCTTGTTCAGTGATGTCTGAACCCAGCTGGATGGGTATCACCTCTGCAAACTGACTTACCTTGTCCTTCAGCAGTTTCCACATCTTGTCATAATGGATTTCATACAGTTTTCTTCCACCTGTGATGCTTTCCTACAGCAGGACCCATGATTAAACGAGGCATATTGTTTCTCCCTTACCAGTTTACATACTGAGCATAACATTTTATGGTGTAGAATATCCTTTTGGCCAGTTTGGGTCAGCTGGACGTACTCCATCACAGCTTCTTGTCCACCTGGCAAAGCATGGAAAACTGCAAAGTCCTTGAACTGGAGTGCAACTAAGCAACAAAATATCAGTGTGTCATCAAGATCATTGTTTTTGTACAGAATTCAAAACACAAGCCTGTAGCAGCTACTGAGAAGAAAATGAATTACAACTCAGCTGAAACCAGGACACTTACCTAGAAGAGGGAGTGGTTTTGGCAACTGCTGCTGATGTAATTACTCTAATTCAGATCTAAAACATTGTTTGTTCATGTAAAGGAAACAAGTTTCTTGCACCTTCTCACATGAAACAAATTCTCTGTATAGCTTCTCCTTAGCTGGCAAGCACCTTCCTGTGTCCCCACAATTCCCTGCCCGGAGTTGTCTCCTGGTTGCCTCCCCCAGTCCTGGCCTTTTAACATGATACTTCACCTCCTTTGACACCTTCTTCAGCAAGCCTGCAGCAGAGAAGGGAAGGTGAACAGCAGGTTGGGTTAAATTATTTTCCCTCCAAAATGTTAGTTTTGTGCCTCTGTTTCCTGCTACCCACTGTCACCTCACCTCTCTGCCAGGTGAGCCTGGGAAATCTACAATCCAGCTGCTCAAGTTAAAAAACACTTAGAAAATAAGCAGAGTAATATGGCCCATATAAATTTTTAAAAACTCATGTACCTAGTGCACTATATACAAGTTGGTTGTAAATGATTTTATTATTTACTGATTCATTTGTGTATTTTTCACATAGGTTCACTCAAAAAATAAATATTTCTGTTTAAATATTCAACAAATAAATGTTTCTGTTTAAATCTATTGTCAAGGTGAAGCAAAAGCATGTATTGGAAAATCACTTTTGTTAACATTAGAAAATAATTTTTGCTATTATTTGTGGACGTTGGATCAGAAATCCTCTGTGTTGTATATGTTCTCCAATGAACAATACTGTGTAATTAGGCCCTGATGTTTCAGCAGAAAAATGCTCTCTAGCCTGCTGCCAGACCAGCACGCTCCCTGCTGCACCTGCACAAATCTTCCTGATAAGGCTGCTCCAATTGGCACCTGAAGGAATGTGGTGTAGATCAGCAGCAAGTCACCAGTACAGTGGTTCCACTGTATCCTCAGTTAAGCTGTAACTGATATATAAACAGGAAAAAAGGCTGACTTTTTGTTTGTATCAAGCAGTGCATAGAGTTAGAAAGGATTAGATTTGTATTTTGAAAAGAGCAAATTTCAGTGGCTTTCAAACTTGGATTTGGTTCAGATCCTGCAACAATGGAAAAGGTTTGCAAATCTAAACCCAAGCAATCTTAGAATTACTAGATTTTTTCTCTATAACCTGCATTTCTTCTCATAGATAGGACCAAATGAATAGTTTCCCCCTTTATTAAGGGTAAATAACAATTATAACCATTCTTCCAAAAGCCATGTATTTTTCTAGCCGTTTCTTTTGAGTATGGATTGAAATTATTTGTCCTACATTAACACTTAAATGATCAGTTAGGATCCAAGCCACATTTTGCTGAATGCTGCACACAGTTGTCATGCTCAGTCAGTCTGCATTTTGGTAAGCTATTGCAATAAAACATACTAATAGGAGGAGAGAAATATTTTCCTACCCAAACAGAGGTCACTGTAGAATCATACAGACTGATAGTTTGGCCAATAGGATTCAGAGGGTCTGAATCACTATCTTATGGCCTACTGCTCTTCACACTCCCTGTTATATCCTGGATCTTCATCAAATGTTACAGGTGATAGACCAGCACCTAAAAGGGTAATTGGTATCCATGGCTCCCTTCATTTAGACAACTGGCCGATCAAGATAGATATTGCAAGGAAGACCAGATTAATCCTTGAGGCTGTTTTTCTCAGATATCCCATGTACTTCTAGCTGAATTGTTATCAAGAAATTAGAAGAGACTAAGGGCTAGAATGGGCCTGGGTGACTGATTCTACAGCTTTTGAATGGTGTGGCTCTGTTAGCAGGTAGTGTGCCATATAATGCTCATTTCTCCTCTGCCCTGCTGTGCTATAAAATATACAGAACAGACTGAGACATTGTATTGTCATGGCAAAAACCTATGCATAAGATTCTTTATAAAATCACAGCCTATAAATTGTTTTTTTCCATTTCTAATATCTGAAAACCAGCTAAGCTTTTACTGAAAAGCTTTCAAATATCCTTCTGCTTCAGCTCTCCAAACAACAGGCCACTGGGACAGTGTTGCTGTGAATAGACCACATCTCTCCGCGATTTGAAGAGCCTTCTTGACTATTGATGTTTCCCTGACTCAAGTCCAGACCTGTGATAATGCAGCCCCTTTTGGAGCCACTTTTACTGAGATATCTCAGTAGTTTTGGAGCCTTGAGTCCATTTATCTTCTCTGTGATAAAGTTACCCAGTTATGGCAGCAAGGCAATCAGACTGGAATCTCAGAAATCAAAGATTACCAAAACATGCCTCACCTTGTTAATGTTTTACTAATTGTATGGATGCATTTTTGCCTTTTTCTTGGTGGGCGGGGAGGGGGAGAAGTGAGGGTATCTATATTCCTAGATACCCTGATCTATTATTACACTTTGAGATTTAAAATCACAACCTGAATTAAATCCCCCTCCATTTTTAGCTTTGTTGTTAGTACTTGAAGTATCATCTGATGTATTTTGTAATTATTTAATTATTATCCTTTTACCCAAGGTGAAGGAAGACATCAGAGCACATAGTTTTCAGAATGCTATTTAGAAGATTTTGCAAGAGCCACCCTCTGACCCAGGCTGGGTCTCTACCTTGGCAGGATGCACTTTTGAGTGGGGGAACCTACAAAGGAGTCCCACTGTGACATGGTCTCAAGGTCACCATGGCTGCAATCTCAGAACATGCAGCTCTGGATAAATTATAGCCTTACAGACCTTTCATGTGGCATATACACCACTGCTGCAACAATGGGCTCACAGCACTGGAGGAGCTGGCCATAAATGTGACAGAGCATGTGTGCTACATGCCATTTATGGTGGCACCAGCTCCCACCAGGGACACTGGTGAGAGTCTTACGGTTCTTTTAAAAACGTTAATGAGGGAAGGGAGACACAAGCATTGCAA
Organism: Ploceus nigricollis; assembly: GCA_013399945.1. Classification (NCBI taxonomy): domain Eukaryota; kingdom Metazoa; phylum Chordata; class Aves; order Passeriformes; family Ploceidae; genus Ploceus; species Ploceus nigricollis. Next base: position 95,981 of record VXBC01003943.1, on the reverse strand, counting down.
CTGAATTTCAGAATAACCCCTATCAGATTACTCATAGTTCTTTTACTGAGGGTGTGGGGGTGTATTTGAAGTGTTTCTACAAGACCAGATACATCCTACTGCATTATTCATGGAAAAAAACTCACTTACTTTAGCCTGAAAGACATGTAGGAGGAAAACTCAGTTCAGTTTGTTCGCAGCATGAGATAACCTTAAATTCTTGCACAGCCAGTGTGGCTGTTGAGTTAGTGGTGAAGCTGTGCTGTTCATAGCACATGATGCACTCCTGCCATGTGTGACACACACAGGTGTCAGCAGGGCAATGCTCGTGTCCTTCATTTGTGGAAAAGGTGAAATTAAAAAAAACAAGCCTTTACTTCAGGACACAGTGCGACGAATGAGCTATGTACCAATCATTTTAATTTCTGATATTTGTCATGTGCACATCCTAATAAACTCCAACTTCCCACAGTTTTAAAGACTTGCTGTCTTTTTGAGTAGCTCAGAGATGGGAAATGCAAGGGCAGATCCAGCTTAGAGCTCTGGCTGATTTGTTTCTAGCCCTGAGATGCTGTCAGTTTACAGACCACTACTGCAACTTCCTTTCCTTGAGTCCTTTCTGGAAGATGGTCTTAGATGAATTTGAGACAAGGCCAGTTTCAAAGTGCAAAAGCTCTGGAAAGGTGTTTTCATGTGTGTCCTTCCCTAAGCTGACAGGAGCATGGCTAGAGGAGGGGTGGGGTGAAGAAGGTGGGGTACAATCAATAAGTATTGTCTCTGAGTTACTAGTTATATCTTTGCATTGCTAGTCAGAAAAAAAAATATATCTTTCAATTTTTTTGTTTTGCTTGCCCTGTTTATTAATTTGCACTTCACTATCTCAGTCTGGGCAAAGGAAGGAATTTCTAATTTTTCATTATTATTGTTAGTGACAGAAACCTCAGACATCCACCTTCAAAATGAAATATTAAATAATGCAAAAAGAAGTGCTTTAAAATGAAATGGAAATTATTCATATATGGTTTTATTTTGCTTGTGGGGTTTAAACTTAGGCAAAGTTATTCTAAATAATACCCTTCAGACAATGAAACCCTGGCAAATATCTCTTTATATTATGTACTGTTATCCAAAGACTCAATGATGTGGCAGTCAATAGATACACATATCTATATCCACTTTCCCTGTAGTTAAATAAACTTTTAAAGAAAATGCTCCATTAGCTCCTGATCATCAATCTTCATGTAATAATGGAGCTGTTTAAACTCAGATAAGCTTCTCCCTGCCCTCCTCCCCACTACCACCCCATTCTATTAAAATATTTACATTGTAATAACTCAGTAGGGTTCATGTTTTGGGGTTTTTTTTCCTAAATTGAAGGCGTGTAAGTGGGTGAAAGTATTTTAAAGCAGGGTGAGACTGAAGGGACATGACATGTTATTGAATTAAGGGCCTTAGAAGGTGAGGGCTGTGCAGTCATAAATTTCAGGAATGCGGATGTAACTCTCTGAATGTGTATATGAAGTTGACAGAGTTTGACAACTACCATCTGTGAACAATAATGTATAGAGCAGCAGGGCTACATGATGCAGACTGGAATGTACCTATCAGGCTCTAAGGACTATAACAATTTACTACTCATTATCAGCGACCGTGGTCATGATTAGCTGCAGGGGTTGGAATGAAACTTGGAAATTATGAGAACAGAGTTCCCCTTGTTAAAGCAGAATAATTAGTTTAATACATATGAGGAGAAAACAGGCAGGAGACTTCCTTCTTTTTCCTGCTCATGAAAACTAACAAATGCACAGTGAAAATGGATAGACTGTTACCTCCTTCTGCATCACTTGAAATATGAGAAAATGGCGATTTTGTATTCATTCCCTTTCTGTTCCAGGGCTTTCCACAACTCTGCAACCTTTTCAGCATAGAATGGCAGGGACATAATTATGTGATAACTGGGTTAATGCTACATTCATTTACCAAAGCTGATTTCTTGTGGTCTGTGCTTTCTTGTGCTCCATCAGAGCATAGCATTGTGGCCACAATATACCTTTGAAGCACAGCACCTTACAAGTAAAATCTCTATCAAAAAAAAATATCTTTGCTCTTTTCTTGGTAATTTGTATTGCAAACAAATCTGTGTTTTCCCACAGGTTTATATTTTTCTTGGTAGACACCTTAAAGTACAGTGCAGCTGGAGCCACAGAGCAATATTGTGAATTCTCATTTCAGGCTGCCCAAGCACACTGTGTGTTGAGACTGAGAGACATTTTATTGCTTCGTATAAATGGGTCAGTCCCACTGGAAATTGTTTATTTAAGCTGAGAATCTGTCCCAGGAAATCAAGGAAATTATCAGATAAGAAACAGAAAACATACAGTCTCCACAATGTATATCTCAATGTCCACAATAACATATATACATTCCCATTCTTTTCCTGCAAACATTTGCTTTTCTTACAAAAATGGCATTAATCCTAGTCTACAGACATTAGTCAATAGTGAACTCCGACATCAGTTTAAGATCCAACAAGGTGCCCGGATTCCTAGGAAGGGCATTTGACTTAGGAAAAACATCCAGCAAAAACAACACATTGAAAGAGAGAAACAGCAGGAAGTCTACTGAGCAAGAACAATATCATCCATCCTCTTTTAACTGAAAGAGAAAGGTTAAGGTTGTTAAGAAGAATGTGTGACCAGACAAGAAAATATAGTAAGCAGTTCCTGTGATAGATGGTTTAAATTTAGTTGTTCCTGCCTGGGGTGGGGGTTGTGGGTTTGGACTATGTGACCTTGTTGAGTCCCTTTTACAGATATTTAACAGGAAAGGACAAGGTTATTTCTCAGTAGGAAAGGTTGTGTGCTTTTTCATTATCTGCTTTAGAAAAATGTACGCCAGTGAGGTTATCAATCGAAAGCCATTAATAAAGACATGTCTTATCCCTGAAAAGTACTGACTTACCCAGACCCAACTTAAAGATGTATCTGTCACAGTCACAGAGAGGCATCTTAGCTTGTAGATAAGGGAGTTCTGAGTTGGCACCTCTCTGGTGTCTGGGCCAGATTGGTATGCTTGTTTCTGCCTAGAGATGACTGCAGGCTGAACATGCAATGGCAAACAGCTGCAAAAAGTGGGACAAGGGGAGACTCCTTGCTTTCGTGTTCCTCAGCTTGATGGGAAGCTCTGCTTACACCAGTCTGACTGGCAGATCAGATTGCTTTCTGAACAGATTCTTTTCAACTAGATAAAATAAAAAGAAATCAGTTTAACATTTACCTCAACAATATTTTTCTTGCAACAAGCTATATCTCAGAAATAGAAGAAAAGTGTGTAGGTTAGGTTTTTGATGGAAATGGTTTGTGTTCCAGTGGAATAAAAGTAATTTTTTTCTAACTAGCTCTAACTACCCATGTATATAAACAGATGCTGAACAGAATTAACATGCAGATGACTCTGTTACTGGTGTGGGAAGGAGCAAGGAGTGTAATGATTCAGTGTTGTAATTAATTATTTTGATAATGATAAACTTGGGCTGTGTCTTGTGTAATTGTCAGGTAAGTGATAGCCACTGGACTGAAAAAGCATGAACACAGAAAGCTGCTTCTTCTGGTGCTACTGATGTGTCATTTTGTGCCTTGCTTTCTTGTTCAGAGCCTGCCTAGGTGCCTGTGAACCCAAATTAGTGGCATCAACTTCTTTTCCCCCCTTAGAGTGGGCTTCCCTATTGCTCTGCCCTATTTGCACAGCACCTGCCCCAGTGCAAATAAAAGTCTTAATGATGATTGTTTAAAAATAAGTTAAGCAACAGGTAGGAGATGTTAACCAGACCTTCTGGCCACTACTTGCTGGGCTGTATTTGAGACAGTCTAAAGACAAAGAGTTTTACTGATTATTTTTGATCTTGTCTCCAGTCATTCCTCAAGTGGTTTGAATCACTCATAGAGACACAGGCTGCCAAACATCTAATAAAAAGTACCAGTCAGGAGCCTTGGGTCTTTGTGTTCTGAAAACTTCCATCCCTGCAGATCTTTTCTAACAGACCTGTTCTCTAAGTATCATAGTAAACATGGATGTGATATGCAAAATAACTCCCCTGCTAACAGTCTGTGATAGTGTTTGATGTTACATGTGCTTCAGTTTTGTCCATAGCCTGTTCAGATTTCAGTGGGTGAAGGAGAGCTCTGTTAATTAGGCATAGTTATCATTTGCAGCTACTGCCTGTAAGACAGAAAACATGCCTACACAACATGATGGACAGACACAGACTGTCTGGAGGACAAACCAGCAAACCAAATATAAACTCTCTTGGGGCAGTCTTTGTAGATGTTACAGACACATGCTGGTGTGAAAAGCCCTTTCTACCTGCTATGTTTTTGATGCTATTGTTATCTGTAGTAGCAAGATAAAAGCTTGTTGAGGATTACCACACTATTTGGTGTCCTTTATTTTGCTGTGTGGACATGTCCAAAGGCACTGAGGACTTTGAGGCTATTGCAGCCTGTAAAAGAGAACCATTTTCTAAGCCTGCCATTTTAATGCAGGTAACCTATTGCATTCCTTCAGAGCAGTAAAGAAAATAGCAATAGGACTGAAATTGCCTGTAATTTTCCTCCTAGCACTTTGTAACCAGGAGTATTGCTATGTTATTTTACCTCTCTTTTTTATGTGGCTGTAATTTCTGAGGCTTTGACATCACATTCCTCTAAAAAGTCTTTCTTTTACAGTCTTTTCTATTACATTAAAGTTGGTAGAGATGCTACCAAACACCTTGATGCTAAATTACAAGTATTTCTTATCTTTACCAGTGTTTGCTCCTTTCCCCATTCCAGCAAGCCAGTAAGGCAGTGAGTCTGGGCAGTCTGATCTCATTCCCTACATTTCCTGCGTTGTTATTTTAAAACCTGTGATCCAGAAATTTGTCTTACAAGTTCCCCCAGCTCCTAGTTCTCCTTTGCATTCAAGCTGTCTAGTAGTGATTAACCAACTTGTAAACACAGTAGGAATTACTATCAAAAATGGGTCTAACCTAAAAGATGGTAATCTCAAAGGGTTTTGTGGCTACTTCATGCCCTGCAAGTTCAATCTCACCAGCTTCCAGAGTTAACACATTAATTTCTGTGATTTGGTTTTGAGACATTATGGGGTTGTTGAGATTTTTAACCCATCTTTTTGCTTTTGCTTAAGCAATAACTTTCTGAAGATATTTTCAAGATGTGAAACATCAGTGTAACTCAGCAACTATTTTTTGATTTTCATTGATTTTCACTATTCTGTGCTTTGCCTTTATTCCCAAGACACTTACCTGTAGATCTCAGAGGACAAAAAGTTAATTCTAAAAGATAAGCTACCTTATTGTTGCCTGCCCTTGCAAAACTTACTTTTAATTTTACTGTCTTTCTTTCCACTCAACACAGCTTTTTAAAGCATTTTTATTTCCATTCAAATATCTGCTATAAAACTTAACCTTTGTGCATGGTTCTAGTATGTTGAATACACACTGATCTTTGAAAAGAAGCACAAACACCTTTTATTCTGTGCATTTTTTGTCTTATTTAACTCAATTATATCCGAGATGGTATTTCTTAAGTTTCAGGTACAAAGCAGGCTTTAAGATACAAGTATCATGATTCCTGTGAATTTAATGTTTAGTGACATCCCTGAGTACCCAGAAAACGGATTCAAAAGTAAAACCTAATGCTGTCCTTTTAATAAGAAATCTGATAAAGAATAGAAAGCTTCAGCCTACAAAAATGGGCTGGAGCAGCATTAAACATCTCTGGCAGGCAGGGCAGCATTAGCAGCAAGCCTAGGGTGCAAGACACGTGCTGGCACACTGCACTGGCCCCATATCCTGGCTACTGGCTCCCTGCTTATCAAATAAGAGATAATTGAACTTGACCTTCACTCCCTCTGAGCATTTCAGAAGCCTGGATCACTGTCAGTCTCTATCCCCTGCTGTTCTCAAAAGCAGAGTTGGGGCAGGGGGAGGAAAAGAACGTCACAAAATCCATGCACTTGCTTATGACCTTAACAAATTTTACCCATCCTCCCAAATTGATCACTGTTAGGCTGCCTTGCTGCTGAGTTGGCAAATTTTGAGCCCCAGTTATCACCACTGCAGATCTTACCTTGTGACTGTAATAGTCACAGGGCTGGTCTGTGAAGTCATGTCTTTGGACTACCCCTGATTCCACCTAGCATAAGAGGGCTCCAGGGGAGGTCTGGACAGTTGCCACAGTGCATATTGACTCATTAAAATAATACAGGTTGGCTTGGGCTGGCATCCAGTTTGTGCTCTAGTGAGAGATAGAACATTACATTCATCAACAGGACAGCAGCCCCTACCTGTCCACCTTGAAGTATGAATGAATCATTGGTTTGCCTCTGCTCATATGGGATATGGCATTCTAGCAACAGTCATTGTTGCTAGAGAAAACTTCTATTTTTCAAGAGAAGGACTGTTCATATTAATTATTCTTACAGCTGGAATGGATGTATACAGCTCCTAAAGTCCTTTTACCATTCAGAGTTAATAAATGCCAGTGAAGACTTCTGTATTTCATTAAATAACAACTACAGTTTTTAGTTGTTTGTTTGGGGTGTTTTTTCTCTGAATATTTAGTGCTGTAAAGCATTGGCTGAAATGATATAAACTCTTCTGGAGCAAATGCCTCATTCCTTCAGCTGAATGTTACAATAGTGGATGACACAGGGAAGCACTTTCTTGAGTGTTCTATCTCTCTCTGGCCTCTGAAGCTTGTTTCTTGTCTGTGCTATCACTCTGCTTTGAGAAAAGAGGCAGGGAATGCCGTATATCCATAGGAGAATCCAGTCCAGAGGTTGAAGGAGAGTCCTGAAGGGAGCAAGATATGGCTTTGACTTATCTCAGTCTGGGGAGAACACTAAATGTAGGTCTTCTGCTTTCTCGATGAGCACTTCAACCTCTCATCCATCATGGGCAGTCATAGGCAGCCTCCATCATTCTGCCCTCTGAAGATAAAAATGTGAGCTGAAGATCTGCACTCAAAGAACTGACCTATGTCTCTGAGAATCACTGTCCCCAGGGGTCTTAGTAAAGCTGGGTCTACAGTCTTCACAGCATCAGTGTTCATGCAACCAAGATCATCATGTGACCCTTTGGACATAAGGAATGGACTGGCTTTGTATCCTTCCTACTAACTCTGAGAGCAAAGTCCCTGTGAAGCTCTGCTGGGTCACAGGAAGTTCTGTGGGTTTCCTCCTGAAGGTGCTTTGGCCATCCCCCAGGGGAGGATGACCACCACTGACAACAGGGCAGGCAAAGCCTCCAGGCTTTTTGCCTTATTCTTAATTTAGCTGTTGGTAGGTGGCTCTGCCAACTTGCCAAATTGATAGAAGTTAATCCCTCCTAGGGAATCATGGGACTTCACTCCCAGAAAGCTGCTCCAACTTTCATCCTTAGCCAGCACAACCTGGCCTCACTTGCACTCTGAAAGCACCTGCACTTTATTTTTTTTTGCAAGCCACCATTTTACTAAGGATGCATCACACCTTGATAGTGCTTTTCATCCACACAGCTGTGTGTACTTGATGGTGATGTGAAAAATTATTGCTTCATTCCAGAGATAGGGAAAATGGAAAACCAGGCAATTCAGCTTGCTTTTGATATAATTCAGAACTGGAAGAAATACAGCATTGCAGCTAACATCTAGGTGAATGTTTCAATATTTCTGGTCAGTTGGAGAGGGCTAACTACATATTTTATAGTTAGGTAAAGAGCAGAGCAGGTTTTAGAAATGCACACTCTGTGGCCACAATTAATACATCCCATAATATCTATCAGCAGATTTAGAGGGTGGGAAAGAAGTAGAAAGGAGAGGGGGAACCATCCTGGCTTTCTTGAAAACAGTGAAGTGCTGTCCTGAGTTTTCTGCCATTAGGAAATCACCTACATGTACCTTTTTTCCCCTAATATTGTTTTTGTGTACAGCATTTTTCCTCTTGTTAAAGCTGATTGAATACTGAGGATTTCAAGAAGCAAGTAAGGCACTAGCAGAAAGCCTAAGAAAACTCCTGGAGCAATGGTGCTGATTCAGGAACTCATATGTCTCTTGTATCAGTGGTCTTGTTTGGGTTTCTTGGAGAGCCACACTAATGTTACTCTGGCTCTCTAAAAAAAAAAAACATGCACCACAAAATCATAGCCCGCTAGTACTTGTTACAGCACATATTGCTTCCATTTGTCTCCTTGAAAGATACTGTATTTCTTCACGCGCAGTTTTTCTTCTCTGTGGGCTGAGGTATGTCTGAGCTTGGAGGAGCTTGCCTTAGCTGTGACTATGCTGTGTGCCATCTGGGTCTGCTCTTTCTTCACAAAGGGCTGCGAGGCAGGACATGTCAGCTGAATTTGGCAGGCGAACAAAAGCCATTTGGATGCTATAAGAAAAACAACTGCTGCATGGTTTGGAAGCTCTTGCTGGATCGCATGGTGAATCAGAGCGTGTCTCTTACTGTTTCACAACAGCTCTGCTCCTAAGAGTACAGCCTTGCAGAAAGGCCAAAAAAAAGCCTTGTGGCCTATGAATTTTCATCGTGTAATAGCAGCTTCATTTTCTAGGCATGAAGTACATGTCCTCCAGTAATATGTGATGAAATGTAAATTGTACATGTTCTATATCCAGCCTCACTGCCCATGCTGGCAGCCTCTCCTTGGGAGCCTCAACAGCCCTGCACACCATCACACTTAAGTTTCCTCAGACATCCCCCGACAAAGCCATTCCTGAAGCCACAAGTTTCACCTACAACACCGGCAGTGTCTTACATGGTCTTTATGGCAATTAGCCAGGGCTCATGCATGAGCAGGTGTTGAGGGGACAAAAAATAATCAGAAAAAAAACCCTTGTAGGAGTGAACAGACTGATTTTCTGTGAGAGACAGGGCTTCCTGACCTCAGACCCAGGCCACTGATCTCATTTACAGCACCGCTGCAGTGTGCCAGTGCCCATGCCACTGGTAAGAAGACCACGAGCAGATGCAAACCCCAAACTGGAGCTGCCTCTGCCTTCCTCTTGCCACCACTGGGATGGCAGCCATCTGCTGCCTGGGGTGTCCTATCAGCACTGGTGGAGGATGGGGGAAGCTCTGGCTTCTTGCCCAGCAAGACCTCAGGTGTGAGGGCGGCCTGGCACTGAAGCCTGCAGGAACGCCACCAATACAGATCCTGTGCTTTTGGCTCAGGATGCCAAAATACTGAGGCATAGGGTAGGAGCTGGCAGACAAGTGTGAGGGATGGGCTCAGCATGTGACTTTGTATGGGACAAAGGTGGTAGTGAGGAAAGGCAGGGGAGTTTGGTTGGGCTTGGCCTGGTGTTAGGCTGGGTGAGAGGAGGATGGAGCAAACAGACTGGGACATGCTTCATCCTGAGGTGTGACCAGAGACAGACCCATGATCACTGCTGTTCAAGGTGTTGGCCATCTCTTTACATTTTGATAGCTACTGCTCACAGTGGTGGCACTCAAGTTAACTCTGGGCACCTGAGTTCTAGGAGGGCACTCACATCCTGGAGAGCCTGAGACAAGGCCACCGAGCTCCAGAATCCCATGTGATGTCAGTAAGCTTCTGATCTGGCCAGGGACAGAGACTAGGCTGAACAAAGCAAAAGAGATAGGTTTCTTACTTCTTCTGCTCATGGCAGCAGCTACTCTGTTTTCTGAAGCAAATGAATCCTGTTTGTGTTTCCCTCTGCTGCTTGGATCGCAGGAGCCCATAGCTGCTGGCAGAGCCTGCAGGTGAGGCTGGCAGCAGGCTCATCTCTCAATCCATAGATGCTGTTGCACATCATTGCTGTCCCTTTTGGTGACTGACAGAATGCCAAGGATGTGACAACTGAAACAACCACCTGCAAAAAGTCTGTATGGCTCTATTTAAGAAACCTGTGCATTATGGACTACGAAATATTATTATAGTGTGAATGCATTCTTCCCACAGCCCCACTTTCCATATCCAGCCTGCCTACATTGTCTTTCTCTTTCCCCATCACAAGTGCTGGCTGTGATCACTTCCTTTGCAGAATTTGTTTTCCATTCTCTGCTTGTTGTAGAGAATGTCTTCTACCACATTCAAAGGATTTTTCCCTGAGAATATGTTGGGCAATTTTTAAAGTGCTAGCGGAGCTATAGGCCTGAAAGACAAACCAAAACTCACATAATTTGCCTCTGCATTTTTTTAAAAACTATAAGAGATGACAAATAAAATATTCTTGCTTAGTACTTCTTTGCCAACTAAAAGACAGCCTGTCCTAATGTGAGTAAAAATTGTAAGCTAAATTGGCGCAAATGAGGTGCTGTACAGCTTGCAGAGAGTCTTGAAAAAAAAGTTTCTTTCTGCAAATGCAATATTTTATTACAACTTTGAACAAAGTTTTCCATTTCTACAAAAGGTTTAGTAGTCAAAGAAAATGGGACATCCATTAATACATATAGATGTTGCTTTAGAAAATACTGTATGAGTAGAGTTTGAGAAAATTATGCTTTATTGTAACAGTTGTTCTGGTTTTTCCCCTGAAGTATTTTTACTGAGCATTGACTTTTTTTCATGAGTTTTTATTTCAGAGTTAGCATTACAATCTCCCCCAGATCAGTAATAATGTAGTTGTACTGCTTGCTGAGAGGACAGAAGAATGAACTGCAACTTCAGTTTTTTCATAGCTGATTCATAGACCAAAAGAGAATGAATCTTTTATGTACCACTGCCTCCTAGTATTTTGAAAGAATACATATTTTGAAACAGCTGAGATTGCAGTTACTGTTCAAGCACAAGTGAAAAACATTTTAGTTACGTGTTAGTGTTTTATTCATTGCTGTATGTAATATTAATGCAAAACACTTCCACTTCTCAGTTAGAAATCCTATTAACAGTTTGTGAGGTTTCAGCTATTTCAGATGTCAAGGCGTTTGAGAATGTGGGATTTTAAGTGGTGAGTCAGTTGTTATCTACATCTACAGCTAAGCAGTATGGCTGGAATAACACCTATTTGACTGGTTTTCCTAATTATTTGTGTGCAAAATCTATTCCCTTTCACACCCATGGGAATTAAGGAAAGATGCTGACAATAAGTACTGTGGAGAATTACTGTTTGTAGTTAGACCTGCAGATACAGTGATCCTTTGTCTGGAATGCAGTAAAAACCAATGCGTATCAAATTTCAACATTGCCTAATTTTCCAGTAGTTGATTCTAATTGGAACTGCTCTTAAGCCTGACTTATTACACCATTCTTTTCTATTGCTCTTAGCAAGCATATAGCTTGCTTTACAGCTAGCTTGATGCTGATTCTTAGTATTCTTTTCTGCAATTTGAAATAATGCCTTGAGTCACAAGTCAGTCTCGGCCAGAATTCCTTTTCAGTATAAAAGAAGAAATCTGTTTTACAAACACAGCTGTGAAAAAGCATAAATTTTCCCAGACTTTCTAGAAATTTTTTTCCCAACTTCAGACTATGGGAATGCATTCTGTCGTCTGTAATTCTATTCCCGTACAATGAAAATTAAGCTAAACTTTTATTAATACCAACAGAGGAATTAAACTTCTAGGAAAACACATACTGCATCAGTAGTACAGTGGAATATAATGAGGCATTTTCTTACATACTCAAATAAAGGGATAAAGGGTAGTACTTTGCATTTAAATGCCCCTTCATCTTAAATTTAAAGTGCAGTATTTCAGATCGACACTTCTGGAGACTTCAGCTCCAGTCTTCCCTTTGCCAGTTAATATATGAAGGCAGAGGAGTCCTGAGGTCAGACAAAGCCCACTGGTAGCTAAGCTGTCCTGAAGCCACTGCTCTGCAACCTGCTCCAAGCACAGGAAAATGTCCCTGATGCAAAGAGCACAGAGTTGTTTTGAGGTCTCATCGGGAGCAATACTGATATGAGGATAAGTCAGTGGCTGTCTTGATTGTTTAGGTTATATTGCAGAGATTTTATGTTTTGTAACAACAAAACCAAGCCCAGTCCTACTTCCTAGATGGTGGCTTGTCTGCTGCTGAGAGCCCTGGAGAAGACCAGTCAGTTTCTGGCACGTGTAAGGCTGTCATCAGTCCAAGTCACCTGCCCTGTCTGCACAGGGGGCAATTGCTGTGGTGTATTTGCATCCTTTCTGTGGCCATCCCATAATAGTGACTCCATGGAAACCAGAAATTAAGGAAAACCCACATTAAACCAACAGATCCAAATGGAAATCTCTCTGCCTTTAGCCAGCTGGTTTGTTCTCTGGGCCTCATACTCTCAACAAAACTTGCTGCCCTAGCATGCACCCAGGAGAGAGACCTTTCTCAAAGGAGCTAGTTTAAGCCCAGGTTTTCTTTCACATTTTCAGCTGTGTCCAACAAGAATTAGTAGTGATGGGCTTTATTTTGGACAGTGTGAACAAGAAACTTCCTCTTGAGGTTGTAGTTCAATCTGGTTTGAATGACAAATGGTTCCTAGGCAGCTGGATAAAACTCCCCCCAATCTATGATGTGTCAGGACATGGGGTACCCAGGCACAGCCTGTCTGAGGCTCTTACATCCCCAGCTTCTAGCCAGACGTGAGACAATAAGCTGCTCTCTGTTAGCATTTTTCTTTCTCATCTGGTGGAGATTTCTGTGATTTATTCAGAAGAAAACATGACCAATGTATTCATACATTGAGACTTTTTACATCTGTTTGTTTGTTTCTGAGAAATCAGTGAGACTGAGTTAAAGGTAAGTTGTAGTTCAGCCACAGACACACGTCTCCAGGCTGCTCTGGGCAAACAAGATTATTTCTTTTCAGGGTTCCTGAATATGTTGGGCAGAAGGCAAAAGTGCTCTGTCGTAGTTTAAGAAACGCATGGAAATATTTTCCTTCTATCTGTAATTGATGCTTTTCTTCCTTCCTGTTATTAATATGGCATTATACTTTAAAATGTGCAATGAATGTGCTGCAGCAGCAGCGTGCCCTTCAACTTGGCCAGCCGTGCAACCACCCTGCAGGCTGCTGGGGGAGGCCATGCCATGGTGAAAGAAGGAGAAAAGCTGGTGGCTGGCGGGACCAGGGCCCCATTTCCTCCCTCGCCTGGGGACCCATTCCAGCCATTCCATGCCACAGCACTGCAGGTGGCACGGGGCAAATAACTCTGGGCTCTGAGCAAGAAAGCAAATACAAAAATGACCATGAAAATTGCCCAACCGGTAAAATCTGGTTCCAGCCAGGAACCGAAGTTCTACCTTGAAACACTTAAATCCCATTTGGACGGCATAGATTTACATTCCAGATGAGGAATTAATGGCTTTCGCACAATATTCTCAGCAGAGATGCCCCAGCATACCAACCTCTGTGTTTTCAGTAGATGGAATTTGTAATTCCTCCAGGAGCTGCATTCTTCCAAGTGTTACTTCTATTTTTGGACTGACTACTTGCTTTATTTAGGGAAAAAAAAAGAGAAACCAAAAACCTGTGCTTTTGTCAAACTGTAGGTGCTATATGAGTCATCTATATAATAACACTAAACCATACTTCTCTGTTGTGGTGCAGTTCATCATCATCACAAAGGGGTTTATAGAAAACAAACATAGATGACAGTCTGCTCTTAAGCTTCCTGTGTTTAATCCTTGTGCATATTTAGCCAGCTGAACAGTTGAAAAATGGATTGTTATTAAAATGTTGGGTGTTGCAGTAGCTGTAAAGTCTCATGTTTTTTTGCTAATAAAAATGAATGCCATTCCTCTGACAATCTTTGGCTGCTTATCTGTAGTCATCTGCCTGCACAGTAATTGTGTGAATGTTAATGACGATCCTGAAACTTTGATGAATAAAATGTTTTTAGGACGGTTAAGACTGCCTTGTAGACAGTAAAGCCTGTTCATTTCAATGCTTTAAAACACATCCTTCACTAAGTTTCACCAGTGATTTTGAGCCTCGAGCACAATAGAATATAGAAATTTATGAAACAGAAACACAGTCAAGCAGAATATAACCCCTCTCCTGTAGTCTGCAAGCCTATATAGCTTGTTAGTAGTGTTTCCCAAGTGGAATAATTTACTTTCCAGTTTTCCCTCTTACCTTTTTATTGTTTATCTAGTTTGGATATTGACAAAGTTTTGAATCACCTGGTTCCTTACAGAAATCTCGATAGTTTCAGGCTTTTTAGAAAACCGTTACATATTGTTAACAGCACCTGCATTTGTAAAATGGTATGCAGATCCATTTCCTACTGAAAGGCAAGATGAATAGAGTACCTAATTCTTTCAGGCATTTAAGGTCTGCAAAACCCACTCATAAGGAAAACCCTCTTGTGAGCTGCTCCTTGCTCGAAGGAGCTCTGCTCTCTTCCATGATCCCTCTCATGTGAGCTGGCAGCAGGTTATCATCTCCTCTCACAGGCACCATTTGCTAGGCTAAGGGAATCTGTCCTTCTTCCTCTCTTCTTGTAAAACTGTCATTTCCCCCCTGACTGCCCTCACAGCCCCTTGCTGCACCACTTATACCTGGAAGACCTGAGCCTGGTACTGCTGGGGAGCTCCCACCCATCCCATCACCCTTTCCTGCCAGGTACTTGGCCTAACACGATCTACTGCCATGCTTGCAGCCTACATATTCAGGTTGTCTCTTTTCTCCTTGGTTTTAGGGAAGGCCTTGGCCCCAGGCTGTGACATTCACAGAAGAAGGCTCAGAGTCGTGGTCTGAGCCTGATGTAGGCTGAGATGTGGTTCTCTCAGTCTTGCTGCCCAAGTTGTTCCATGTCCTGAGGGATTTGATGTTCATTCAGGTAGAGAGAGAAGGACTCCTCCCGTGCTTCAGCTGCTCATCTCAAACTTCAGGGCTGCAGTCTCTGCTTCAATGCAGTGTGTTTATGGGACTTTGCCACAGAGTATTTGGGTGTAAAAATTATTGAGGTATTTCAAGATGAGGTAGCAACCGGAGTGGCAGGTACATGCTGGGATTAGGTAGCCTAGTTCACTTGGAGTTTGAACTTTTCTCATGCATCTTTGCTATACACCATGATAAGCCTATGAAAGAGTTAGTAATTCCTGTACAAAGGGAATGTTTCCTGTGTTGCAGCGTGGGCTGATTAATTGAGGATTTAAAAGAAATGCAGAATAACATCCAGATCTTCAAGTGTATTTAGGTTCTCTGTTCCTATGGGCAAATAGAAGACAGACTGCCAGTATGACAGGAGACAGTGTAATGGTAGGATATTATGCAATTAAGGCTCTAATAAAATGCATATGCCTGTAGGTGGATGAGTTAAGGTTGCCCAGGCAATATTATTTCTGGCATTATCTGTATTTTCTGCAATTGACTTTGCAACCTACACATTCACGCATCATAGCTTTCTGTTGTACTATGCAGCTATGACTTGAATTTACATCCTTCTTGCTAAAAAAGTTATATTAGAAATTTAAAGTTTCTGGTACCTTATGACTTCAGCAGGTCTGTTCAAGACACGTTCAGTGAGGGTGTGTGCCATTCTGGCTGAAACCTGAGCAGGGCAGGACACAGCACCCAGGGCCACTCACCAGCTGGCCAGTTGCTGTGTGCCCAGAGGCACCAGCTGAAATTTGGGGAGGTGGTAATCAAAATGCTGCCTTCCCTCTCTGCAGCTCCAGGGATGCAACTTCTGGGTGACGACTCCACAAACTTAAAGGATCTGCAGAGGTTAGACTTGAAGAATGAATATGAAACAAGCTCTTCATTTACTTAGCAACTGAGAGAAACTGTACCAGCCCCAGAACTCCTCTGCCAGTGTAAACATCATCCTACAGCTGGCCTGGCACAGTAGGACTTGTCACTGACCTTCCCTAATGCAACCCAGGCATTAGCCTCTTGATGAACTGACTCTGTTGTAACAGCAGGTGAGACTGAGAGAGGTTGGTAATGTGACTTTAATCCCATAGTTTTTAGAAGGCTTAATATAGATCCTGAGGCATTCCTAAAATGGCAAACAAAAATTTTGCTATGTTCTTTCACATACATTTTTGAAATAGGTATTAGAGATTGTATTAATTCAAGACATTTTGCCATTGGGGCTTTCCCCCCCACTTTTAAGATCAAACCAGCACTCTGTGTGCAGAACAACTGCTTGTACTCTGGGGGCACAAACCAGCACAAAAAAATACTGACAGCAGATGGGCAGCCCTGAATGAAAAACAAAACCTTTGAGCTTTTCACTTCTTGGATTAGAGTTTGGTACCATTACATAAAGAGGAAATGGGAAAAAAATGCAAGCTTAAAAGAAGATAAAATCTGATTAAAATGCAGACTAATATAATTGCAGAACATTACTCAGGCTTTCTTGTGGAGAGAGAAAAATGTCTGCTATTGTGCTGCTATAGAAACTACATAGGGCCTGTGAGTAGGTGAGAGTGCATGAAGCATGTCGTTCCCTCTCTCCCGCCTTTCTCTCCCCTGGAATGAAGATCATATCTTGCTCTGTAAGCTTGGCTTTTGCTGGCCAGGAGATCTCTCCCAGTACAGAGAGAAGTTGTTTTCCTGCTTCTGTAGTTTCTTTTAATATCTCTGCTCCCTCCCTCCTTTGTTTTGCTCTTGGAAGGTGGTGCAGGGCTGTGTCGGAGGAGGAATAAGCTCTGGTCTTCTCAGGCTTTTTACAGGGGCTGGTTCACTTGGCTTTAAAAGTTGGGACCATGGGACACGTGTTGTGCCATGGAAAGGGAGATTTCTTGTATTTACTCTTTTAAAACCACAGAAAGATCTCACAGTGCTTTGGAAAGTAAATGCTCATCTGGAATGAGCAGCCTTCGACCACCGTGTCCACAGCACTTGTTTCTCTGAGGAACTGAGTTGGAATTACCAAAGCACTAGGTAACAAAGTAAGGTTTCTCCCTGGCTGTTGAGTGAAGTGTCCTTATAGAAAGTGTAAAACCACATACAAACATACCCTCTGTCCAGTAGCATAAAATAAACCCAAGGAATGTGTCCCTGAACTGTGGAATTGTATTCCCACCAGCTCTGCCCCATGACCATCTGGGCCAAGTAATCTCTGACAGCAGTAATTTCTGCCTGAAAGGACGAAATAAGAAATTTTTTATTAAAAAGACTGATGGATGAGAAAGCCTGTCCACACCACATTAGAACTCTTTCTGGTCCATAATACTTGAGAAATTCTTGCAAGATTTGAGAAGATTATTTACTGCTGCTAATGAATTCTAAGGTAGCATAAAGTACTATCCTCTTTTATAAATGCGTCCTCCTTTTTATTACAGATGTAATTTTAGTTTTTGTTCCAGTGCCTTCCTACAGAAATTGACTCAGTGACTCAAATATGCATTTTACAAGAACATATTTTGTATCTCAGTTTTTCCAGAAGTTCCACCTTTCAATCTGGCTGATTGTTTTGCTTTTGGTATTTTGAAACAGAGGAAGAAGATTCCATTTTCCAGTTATTTTACCACTTTCATCCAATCCCTAATTAATCATCTCCTTTATAAAACCAGTTTACTAAGGCGTTGTCTCATTTTCATCATCCTTTCCCGTTTTCCCTTTTTGTGGTTTCTACCACACCCCTTCATGTGTTGGAGACACCATGGCTGTATGCATTGCTATATGTTAGCATATTTATTTATGGAATGATCTTAGAATACTCTCTGTAGGCCTCTAGAAGGGATCATTGAACCTCATTGCCACTGAAGTCAATCACACCATGTATTTCCTTCTATAAAATCCTCCATCTCAATTTTAAGAAGTTAGGCTTGATTTTGCTCCTTCCACTCTTGTTAGAGATCTGTTCTGGTGTTTTGGTACTCTGACTCAGTTTATACCCACTTATGCTGACATTGGCCCTCAGTTTTAACTTTCCTGGCTTGCCCATTTTCTAGGCCCCACTTTTGTATATTTTATTTTGTCTCAACTATTGAACTGTTCTTACCTGAGCAATGAGCTTTACTTTCTCTCTGATTCTCCTTCCAAGAGAGGCAGGCAGGTGGGAGTAAGCAAGCAGCTGTGTGGTACTTAGAAGCTGACTGGGGTTAAACCACGACAAACACTGATTTACCCTTGACTGGCTGACAGAATCACACACTGTACTGCAGATCTTTTCTGAAATTACTTATCTGACATTGCTGGGTTTACACTTCCCTTTTTAAGCAGCTCCTACTCATCTCAAGATTAACTAGTCTCTCTTATCCAAATGCTGATCTTACAGCCAATGGAAGAAATTTTTTTATTACTCTCTGCATGTCATTAATGTTATTGAATTTAATTATATTTTCATTAAACCTGTTCCAAGAGACATACAGTTTGTCCAATATACTAACTACTCCGAGCTCTGTCAACAGCAGATTTCATTAGCTTGCTTGTGTTCTTGATGACACCATTGTAATGAAAACATGAAGGATGACAGGAGCATTGATGAATCACACAGAGCACTTTCCTTCAGTCTGACACCTCCCATATAAAACAACCCTCTGTCACTGTCTCCTGATCCACCTGCTCTTCTGCTTCAACAGCTGTTTCCTGTCTGGACAGCACCAGGTATTATTGATCCCAAATGGACTACATCTACCCCATTTCACTTCTTGAAGAAAAAAGGAAACACAGAAAGATATCCTGCTGAAGCAACATGTCATGTAATTGCATACTTAATTTTTATTTCATTTATTCTCATATCTTTAATTATTCTTTCCTTCAAAATTTGTCTAGATTATTAGGCCCTTTCTTCAATGCAAGTATTGCAGAATGATTTGAGTGCTAGAGTAAAAGTTTGTGCTCCTTTCACCCTCATCTCCACACACTTGGCCTGTTTGCACACTGGAAAAGATTGTTTGTTTTCCCCCACTATAGTAATTACCCATGACTTTCTTCCCATTACTCATCTTCCTTCTGCATCCATCTTTCATGCAATCATCTTTATTAAAACTAGATGGCAAATACTTCTTGGTTTTCTAAATATTGCCAGACTTCCTTCAATCTGTATGCCCTTTTCACCACATGACTGCACCACCCTGCTTCTTTTTTCCTGGTTGAGGTAACTACTTTTAGCTGACAATATTTATCTTCTGCATTTCCTCATCTTGAAGAGAAAACTTTTTTAGGAGAGTGATCCTCTTCACTTTCACGTTTAGGTTTTCTATTTCCAATGACCTTAGTTACCAAGATGCCAGATAATTTTCTATGAAACCCTTTCCCTTTGCTCAAGGTACAGTGTCCAGTTCATTTCTGCTGCACTGGCATAAAGAAATCCAGTCTTTTCTTCATATTCAAGTCCTTGAGTCCTTCAGCATTGTTGATTTATTGCTAATCGTGTCTCTTGCCCTTTCCCCTTTTGACTTAGAATACCTTTCTATAAATCTGTTTTACCCATCTATTTATTTTAAACTGCACCTATGAAACAATTCCCCCCTCCCCACTGACCATAGTAGCCTTACAATACACCCACTACTCACAAAGCTAATCCACCATCACCTCTGGTGTTGGCCTGGTGGCTGGCAAGGAGAGCAGCTCCTCTCTTGCACCCAGGACTGCTCAGCCCCAGGCGTGGTTCAGTCTGCTCGCACCTCTCGCGGCAAGGCAAGGCAAGGCAAGGCAAGGCAAGGCAAGGCAAGGCAAGGCAAGGCAAGGCAAGGCAAGGCAAGGCAAGGCAAGGCAAGTCAAGGCAAGNNNNAAGGCATCCGGAGGTGGGTGGCGGGAGGTGTGGGGTGGCAGGTGCGACCCAGACTGGCACCCACAAGACCGATGTAGCCGCCAGCCTGGGCACCAGGCGGGTGGCTGAGCCTTTATGGACGCCGCGCGCGTTTCGGTCAGCCAGGCGGGATTTTGGGAGTAGACGGCGAAGCTGAGATCTTCGGAAACGCTCGACCCGTCGCCTTTAGGGTGCTGCGGGTGTTTGACTCCCGAAGAGCGGGGAGGTCACACACAGACACAGACTCCTCATTCCTGACATCCTTCCCCACCCACCCCACCCGAGGCGCGGGGTCCGCCGCGCCCCCCGCAGCCGCTCACCGTGCCCGGCATGGGCGGAGCGCGGCTCGGGGCGTGTTTCGGGGCGTGGCGGGGCGGTGTTCNGCGGCTTTGTTCCCGCCGGGATGGCGGCCGGGCGGGGGGCACCGCGGGGCGGGGGAGCGCGGCCCCGGGGCGGCGGGGGCCTCCCCTGAGGGCGCCTGGTCTGGGCGGCGCGGGGTGCCAGCCCTGAGAGAGAGTGTGCGAACCCCAGCGCTGAGCCGAGGCACAGGTGGGGCGGGAAGAGCTCGCTCCCCCGGGACTGCGGGGCGCTCGGCAGGTGCTGCCAGCCGCCCGGATCCCCAGGGTTCCGCGGCTGCCGGCGCCCTGAGAGCCGCAGCCCTCGGAAAGGGGCACGCCAGCCACAGCCACATGCGGTTTGTGGTCGCAGCAGCTCTAGAGATGGGCTGTACTGCAGGTCTCTGGCAGAATTAGCTTTATGTGGTGAAAGTAGTTCTTTTTTAAAGGAGTCTTTTAGCTTAAACAAGAAAACATTCTGTAAACCTACTGTTGTATTGTTCTCTGCCAACTGAGTGCCAGCAGCTACATGGGCTAGGCAGGGCCAGTTTAAAGGGGAAAATGGAGAGGTGATGTTACATACCTCATTCAGTGAGTACAGTGCAGAGTCTGAACTAATGCCAGTGTAAAATAGACAGCCTTCCGTTGAGGAAATTACTTGAAAAAGCCAAACAAATGAAAAAAATAACAACCAACCCAGAAAATCTTACAGGCCAGGCAACGGGGAGCCAGAAAATGTATTTGTCTTGGTTTAGGGCAAATTTGGAAGAAAACTTTTAAAGGGGAGCTTCACTAAATTGTGGAAATACTAAATGACAAGAAAACTGCTTTTCTGTGTAATGAAAGCTGGTTATTTTGCACTCTTACCTTTATCATTCAAGATAAGACAGTCTTTAAGAGTGATTAAGTTCCAAGTTGCCTACCATTTAATGCCCAGCTTCAATACACATAAATTCATGGTTTAATCCTAGGTTTCTAGTAATATCGTAAATATTGTTAACACCCAAAAAGCTTATAACACTGGTTTCTTGCTTCATGAGTGGTGATAGGACTTTCCCTACACAACTAATGGGCAGCAGAAGCAACATTTGTCTGTAGAGTGGTGACTGTACTTGTAAACCTGTTGGTGTTCTTGTCAGGTAATCTCTACAGCAGGCACATCCAGGTAGATGGAGAGATGTTGGCTATCCAAGTGCAAGATACTCCAGGAGTTCAGGTGAGCTAGATGCAACCATGCTGCCGGAGTAGCTCTAAATGTTTGTGTGTGTGCATTCCTCTGTGCAGCATCTTGTTACAGCCTTTCTATAAAATATTTTGCTATGTGTCTCAGAGTTTGGTGTTCTTTGTGGGAGAGGTGGTAACTTGTGTTTTAACCAGTCAAGCCAGCTGTGTCGAGAGACTGTTTCAATGAATCATTTGTTCATCGGAGGCCCACTACTTTTGAGTGGCTCATTCCTGTATATTGGGAACAAACCCAGAAACAATTCAAACTAGTATATGTGAAATATGGTATATGACAAAATAAATGTCGTGACCCCTGCTCAACAAGCTTCATAAACGTGTAGGACAAAGTGAAGTCTGCTACATTGTGGCTGTGCTCATTAGTGTGTCACAAGTTGAAGTTTTGAATGTATAGGCCTGAGTAATGCTGGACTGTTGCCTTTTTGAACTGGGCAACACTCCAGGTCTAAATGCTTCCAGCTCATATCTTTGCTTCCCCAGACTTACTGTCTAGCCAGTTAATTTCCCATTCTGTGGAACTACAAAGTCTTTCTCTGCATGCAGAACTACTCAGGTCAATTTTCCATTTGAGTATGGCAAACTCCAGAGTTCAATTCCAGCTTTTTGCAGCTGAATCAACATCTGCATTTACTCGCTATGCTCAGATTAAGTTCATACTTACCATGTGAAATCCAAATACATGTCTGAAGCTGTAAAATGCTATTTGGCTTTACAGAGTCTTGAAGACAGGTTCCTTTAATCTTTTGTGACTTCAGCTATCTAATTTGAGACCATTCATTTTTCAGATCCATGAACACAGTCTGGATTGTAATGAGCAGCTGAACAGATGCATTCGCTGGGCAGATGCCCTGGTGATTGTCTTCTCCATCACTGACTATAAGAGCTTTGAACTACTCAGTCACCTTTACCATCACGTTCGACAGCTGCATCCAGGGAACATGGTCCCTGTCGTCATTGTGGCAAACAAAGCTGATCTCTTGCATATCAAAGAGGTGGAGCCTCAGCAGGGACTTCAGCTGGCCAATATGCTGGGCTGTACTTTCTATGAAGTATCTGTCAGTGAAAACTATAATAACGTCTTCAATGCCTTCCATCTCCTCTGTAAAGAAGTCAATAAACAGCAGATAACCAGCACCCCTGAGAGGAGAAGAACCTCTCTTATTCCACGGCCAAAATCACCCAACATGCAGGATCTGAAGAGAAGGTTTAAGCAAGCTTTGTCTGCCAAAGTGAGGACTGTCACTTCTGTTTGACAGCACAGCCCTCGGTCTACCCAATGTTTAGCTTGAGATTGAAACCTGGGCACATGTAGAATCCAAGGAATTGTGAAAGGAGGATTGTTTGAGTAGCCTTTTGCATGGTAGAAGTCTTTAAGCAGTTGCTTAAAAAAGGAACAGTATCAGATTAGAAAAGGAAAAAAAAAGTAAAACCTCCTGAAAAAATTCCAGTATGCAACTTGCTGAACAGATATTTTCATTTGGAAAGGGAACTTTTCAGTAAATGAAACAATTTGCCTTTCCCCCCGTTGGACAGATTTGGCTTTCATTTGTGCAGAAACAACCTTTTTGCTGTAACTCAACTTGAGCGGGGAAATGCCCTGAACTGCAGGTCCCTGTTCAGAAGTAACCAGTTGAGTTTTGTTCTCACATGGATAAAGGACAGCATGATGCAACTGTTTAATTTTATTGCACAGTAGAAGTGTTTTTTTCTGTGTATTTCAAAACAAATAAGCAAACATCAAATGGTTCTGTAAAAGTAAGTGTAAAATAAGTGGGCAGAACTGAGCACCAAGACTGTAAACAATGGTCCTTTATTTTTTACTAGCCATGTTATTGCTGACAACTTGACCTTACTCTTTGTATGCAAAGCTATTGTCCACAGGGTGTAAACATATCTAATTACAAACAACTCTTTTACTGTCCTAAAGAAGTACTTTCCAGACTAAATGATCCAACATGGAGCTTCTGAGGAATGTGTGTGGAGTGATAGTCTAATACAGATGCCATTCTAAGACATCCTTTTCTCTCTCTCTTTCTCCAGTGTGCAGGAAGCACAAAAAGAACAAAAGGTGTGAAGCATGGCTGGCTCCAGGCAATGAAGCTGATGGCTTGTTCTGAGCTGAGCCAGACCCTCTTCTTTCTTAAACACATGGCAGATTATATAAATACTTAATTTTTTTAAAATTTTGAGCCAATGGAGTTCAGAGCCTAAGGGCCTTATACACATGCACTTTAAAAAGCCAGTTGTGCTTTTGTTTAAACTATAACTTATTTATTTTGTGTACAGTTACTCCTCCTAGGGAGTGGACTCTTCATTCTTACTGCCTGGTTCAACATTAAATTTTTGAATTGCATGTTTCCTTGTGTGTTCTTTGGGGGTGAGAAACAAGGAGTAACAACCAGTGAAATGTTGAGACAAAGTAATAACTTTTAAGGTAGTTAACATATGCTGCAGAAACAGCAAGGTGTCCTTTCCTGCCTATGCTGTTGCTTTATTAGCATAAACCACAGGGGTTTTGCTCTCACAAGTGCTTTACAACTTCCTTTTAAGAAATTCTTGTAGGAGAGGAACTGAATAAGGCAAAGACCTTTCAAATTAAAATGGGATTCTTTATTTGTCAAAAATACTTTGGTCTTTAGTGAGAAAGGAGTTGTGTGAGGTAGGTCAAAACTTGGAAGAACATGAATTCTACATGACTGGCACTTTATTTTTAAAAAAAAGTTATGTTTTGAGCTATATCACCATGAAGAACTTAATCAAATTGCAAGCCTTCAATTACCTTTTCATGTTTAAAGTAGCTTTAATGAAAGCCTTCCTGAGGAGGATGTTTGTGCTGGTGCTGATGCTAGGCTCATGGCCGTACTGGCTCACCTTGTTAGCACACAGCTGCAATTAGTGGTGCAGGGAAACTCTGATAGGGTCCTGCTGATGATAATTTTTTGGACCAGGAGTTACTAGCCTAGTGACTTAGGATTGAAGTTGCAAACAAAACTGAGCTTCCCCTTCCACTGGGAGCTTATACCAAATAGTGCTTAACTTATTAATAGAGAAGTAAATCAATTTACCAAGAGTAGCCTTTTGTTTTCTTTTTGCCTTCTGAGTATTGCTTGGTGTGGCAGGCAGAGGTCTCAGGCACTCTTTGATATGGTCTTGCACCTGCCCATGCAACTTTCTTCTGTACTGTTTCTGCTCACATGGGACTGGCAGGAGACCCCTCATCCCTTGACCTTTTCCCCAAGCAGAGGGTCCATGTAGCTGCTACAGCTATTTCCTACAAATAAGCTTACTATTGCACTAGGAAAGACTCCACTGTACTTTTGGTCTATAAGTACTTAAGTATGAGATGGTGGCTGAGTTCCAGCATCAATTACCACAGCTGTGGCCCCACAGGCTGAGAAGATTCCTCCAAAGTGTGTGCAGGCCTGAAATGCTAGTGTCTGTCTCAGTCAAAGGAGCTACTTGACCCAGAGGAAGTGCAAGATCACTGGTGTCTGCTTAGACTCAGCCCCAGGCCTTCTCAATACAGTAGGTCTTTAGATGGCCAAGTCAGAGACCTGAGGGCATTTGAGGAAAGAGAGGTCAGGGAGTAAAGACCACAACCAGCAGCCTCCATCAGCTCAGGAAAGCAGCAGCATCTCAGAGGTGTGAGTACCTGAGCTCAGCAATGGCCACTGAACATAGGCAAGCCTTTCTGCTATGAGCAGAGTTTAGGAAGTGTTCTAGGACCAAGACAGATGGTCTGGATTCCTAGGGGCAATCAAATAATGCAAAACTAAAAGTGATTGCAGGAAAATGCAGTTCTGGCATGTGTAGCTCTGCATACTAGGAGAAAAGGAGAAGACAGATCAAGTTTGGCATTGTGAGAACATTGCTTTATTGATTACAGAATTTACGAAACAACCATATTCTAAGAAAGATTGAACAGTACAGAATGACAGAAAAACCAAGAGACCAGCTACTTGCCTTCCAGTTGCTCTATTCAAACTATTCCTTGAGCTTTTAATATTGCAATCTCATAGCATTTCTCATTTTTATAGCACAAAGTTCCATTCTATAGTCATTCTTATAAATTCCTCTTCCATAGAGGCAACATTGTCCATGCTTTATAATCAGTCCATTGTTTCCTTCCAGCCACTCAAAATTGAACTCAAAACCAAAATGCACCCTTTTCTGAAGACCATTATAAACATTTAGGAGAACTAATGCTAGCTAGTAAACAAAATTAAAAAAAACTACTTCCCATTTAATCTACTCCTTTGGCATAATAAAGAATGCTACGATAGAGTGAATGTCACTTAATTTCACATTCTCATCTCAGTGTAAGCTGTAGTTGTGGCATTACTTGGATGAAGCAAGAGGATGCAGCTTTAGAGCCCCACCATTTTATGTTGCAATTTGGAAATCTTGGTGCTATATGCAATTAAAATCTCTATTGGCTGCTGCTCTTTCATCATAGATTGTAGCAAAGTTTTATAAAGAAAAATTATATAACTGAAATTGATTGCAGCTATTTCATGATCAAAATTAAAAATAAAAGCTGCTTTCTAACCATGCTGTTCAGAAATCTAGCTCAAGAAAGAATCTGTGCTGTGGCCTCTTGAAAATGGGATCATGCCCTTTTTATTTTTTTGTTCTTTCTTTTTTAAATGCATGTGAGGGGAGGATTCTTTTGGGGTTATCGTCAAACCATCACAGCCCATATGGCATCTTGTGTAAATCTACAGAGATGTGTGCCATCAGGAACTGTCTTTTCTTCTGGGACTGTGGGTGGAGAAACTAGAGCAGGAAACGGAAAGCTGAGAGAGAAGCAGCCATGTAACCCAGCCCGAGTCTGGCTCTGCTTCCCTGCCTCTAACAGTCCTGCTGAAAGAGCATCGCCAGGCTGCGAGCTGCTGTGCCAGCTAAATCAGGACTGTGTTCCACGATCTCTCTGGAGTGAGGGACAAAGTAAGAGTAGAGGCTGTTAACATTGTATAAGGCACACGTCTTGCAAGGTAGCATGACAGAAGGTGGATTTTGTTAGCCTCTCACTCCCTCAGCAGCATTTCTCACCAGCAAGCCCAGCAAAACCATCAGGAAAAATGGTACTGCTTGGGGAGTGCAAATTGTGCATCACCTGGTTCTCAGCTGCTCTTTTGCTAGGGAATTATTAGAAACAATCACCCTCACCATGCTGAGTGAGGCTGGGAGTGATTCAGCACTGCACAGTGCTATCATCAAGGAGGGCAGGTTTGTTGTCAGACAACTGGACCATTTTGAAGAGCTGCCCATGAGCTGCAGGTGCTCCCTTGCAGCCAGATACCCAGCTGTTTCACCTGGAGCTGTAATTGCAGCAGTTGACACATCAGTTTTTGGAGGGCTATTGAGAAGAGTGACAGAGCAGGAATTTGATGTTTCCAGGCAAGGCACTCATCTTCTCCACAGCCTCCCCCATCAGATACGAGCGTCAGGCTGGAGACGGTCTGAGGCAAACAACAACTCAACAGCACTGTGTGGTGTCAGGAGTACAGAGGAGAGCACAATTACCTGAAAGAAGGGGAACAAGAAGCAACAAGTCAAACTGAAAGGGATTGAGACAGTACTAATGAGCCATAGATAGTAACTGTTTGCTTTACCCAGCTCTAGGCAGGCTGTCTGCTTCTGGTGTTTACTGATAGAGCAATACAACTTGTCCAGCAAAACTGTCTGCTCACTAATAACTGTAGTTAAATCACTTTAAGGAGCATAATGACTGCTAGCATTGTATGCTTAATGAATGTGTGCTTTGACACATTTCTACTCACATTTTACCTGGTGATTTATTGTGACTGCCAGTGCATTTACTGTGACGCACCAGCTGATGAAGCCATGGTTTCCTCTCCTATAGCACAGATTTGGGTGACGCCTGTTTCCTCTCAGTTGAAGGTAAGGTGAGGACCACAGAAGTGCTGCTGCAGAAAGTCGGTTCCAAACCATCTTTTCAGACCAGGCACAGGCTGTTCTGCACATCAGGCTCAACCTTGAGCACTGTCAGAAGTTATCACTTTGGTTTCTTCCAGTTTTTAATCTCAGACGGGTCTGATGAATGAAACCATTGCTCACTACAACCATAATATGCATCCTGCTAGGTGCAGGTGTCTGTTTTCCCTGAGTGAAAACCAGTATATAATTATGTGGTGTGAAGGCTTCTCCACAGAGCAAAGCTGTCATCCAGGAGTGAGTGTGTACACTCTTGCTCTGAGGAGCTAACCCAGGGTTGAAATCATAGGACACTGCTCTTACTGACCCCTAAGTTTAGCAGTGTCCGTAGGGTCAGGATTGCAGGCAGGGATCTGGGGCCAGATTTAATCATACTAGCTCACTTGAAAATGAATTTGCTTCTTCAGCACAAAACCAAGTAGGGGAAGCACAAACATCAACAACAGAGTATGTGTGTCCATCTACTGCAGCAGCCATCAAATGCCTTGTGCTGTCCATCATGTAGCTTAAGTATGTGGTAATGCTGCATTTCAACTTTTTTTGTTGTTCTTTCTTTCATATTTTCACTTCAGATACTGAATAGATCCCTTCTATATTGGTGATAGCCTCCCCCTCACTTCTCCTCTTCCCTTGTCCTCCCACACAATCTGCAGCAAACTGACACTGATTATCTCTTCCTTCATAAATCTGAAAAAGTCTCTGTAACTTGCAGATGCCAAAGGCTGACACTGTCTTACTTATGTCACATGAGAATCAGACTATAGTACAGTATGTGCTCATCTTGTTATCATGCAGCTTAACTCTGAAAACACGAAGGGACACGTTACTGAAGTTTTTTAGTGTACAAGCCAAACATCAACAATAGCCACTGACAGATAAAAGCAATTTCTTCTTGGAGTCCTACCACTGAATCCTCAGGGGATTTGTGCAACAAATAGCAAGCCCAGAGAGAAAAATGAGATCTGCAACTTTAATGTCTCAGAAAAAATGCTTGAATACAGCAGGACTTTTTTCCCTCCAGTATCTCGAAGGGCTTGTTGAGGGGGATAAATGTGAATGTTTGTTCTTTCATTTTTACAGAGAAGAGGAGAATTGCCCAGATAAGTCATGTCTATCTCTTCTTCAGGCAGCTCTCTTCAGGACAGACCTTTGCAGACCTTTTCCTTGTTCTGTACTCCACGCCTGTCTTTCACGCTTCACCTGAAGGGCTATCCCCTCCTAGTGGCAGCCAAGGTGGAAGAGCCAGGAGCTCCCATCCTGACCCACTGAACTCCAATGGGAAGTTTCCCCCAGCACAGCTGAAGGCAGGGAAGGATGCAGCTAACATCTGAAGGTGCATCTGAAAGTTTATCAGTCTGCCGGCGTCAAACACGACCACATAGATGATTGTGCATGTTGGAGAAGGGAGGGAGAAACATTCTCTCATGCTCTTTCCCCATTATTACTCTCCTGATTAAAGCAGAAAAAGAGAAGTAATTTCTTCCTTCAAAAATAGGATACTTCTCACTAGTTATGGGGAGCTATTTACCACCATCCAAAACCAAGTGATGCATAGGAAACACTGTATTTCTTTGTGCTTCTCCATGAGAAATAAAATTGTCATTCAGATTCAGATGCAGAGCAGTTCTGTGGATGGAAACATGTGTCTCTTATTCCACATTTAAATGTCATTTGCTTCAACTCCAAACAGTTGCTGAAGTAATCAGTGCACTCTGTCAGTTTTTCTTCAATTACTTTACTCAATTTTTGTACTTACACATGTCTCCATTTTTCCAAGAGCCAGTAATTAGTATAAATGTTAGTGCTTTGTTTGACTGGAATGGACTTGGAAGGCCAGTGTTTCCCTGAAGCCTGAACCTCACTGCCTGAACAGCACAAAAAGGTTCTGTTAAACCCTGGCTTGAGTTAGATAAATGCCTGGCTTTTTGAAGAGAAAATAATCCTAAACAGGTGGTGCATATTCACAGCTATAGTGCAGAAATCCAGGTAAAGCCAACAAACTTACAAACTTTTTTTTTGTGAGAGATTTGCACAACTGCTTAGTTTCTTCTTTCTCTTCCTCCTCCCGCCTCTCCCCTGAAGTTCTTTCACCTCTAACACAACACATTTGGATAAAGGGCAAGATGCAGTAAAAGCTTAGAATGCTTTAGGAATCTGCCTCAGAGGGTGACCTGCTGCTAGGGTTAAGCCAAAGCAAAGCAACACCAGATCCCATGTCACCACTGTCAAGCCTTAAGTCCCTCTAGAAAGCTAGTTGAAAATCTCCCTGCATAGTTCTCAACCAACTCAGATGTTAACCCTCTGTTTATCTTCCAGGGTGTCTTAATACATTTTGTGTGAGGATTAACTTGTCCATCAGTGTGTCACAACTCAATTCCCCTCCAAGAAGGAAAATATAATTTGCTATTTTGAGGAGATTAGCAGCAGACTAATGGGGAAGAAACGTGTTATCAGATTAAAAAAAACCTGCCAAAATGGTACTCCATCTTACAAAATACTGCTTGAGACTGCCTTGCAAAGACAACTGAACATGGAAACACATGTCAAACTGAGGGGCTGCTTTGCCTTTGGTTGGCTTCATTTTGCTAATGATTTCTCACTAATCAAAACCGCCTTCTACAGGAATTGAAAGCACAATGTTTAAAAGGCACCCTGGAAACCAGAGTTACGTTTATGATGCAGCTGGTTACACAGCACTTTAGAGTTTTTGTATTATCCTACGTATCTGCAGTACTCAACAGACACCTGATTGGTCCTCCACAATTAATGATGATTTTTAAAATCTCAGGTACCACCAGAGCGCACCCATCTTCCTCCTCCTCTCCCTCCTCCATTCAGATGACAGTTACTGTAGTCAAGTTCTGTGGCCAGAGAGTGGATGAGGCAAAGATCAGCCACGTGGACATTACTGAAGCTTCACTGTGGGAACCGTCCTCCTTCCAGGAGTCCAACAGCACATTCAAGGGATGCAGAGACGTGGGGCTTTCTCCACATAACCTGCTTCAGGCTACTTAAGGTCTAGTGGTCAGCTATCTATTAGAGACACCTGGCCAGACACAGGAACAGTACAGCCGTATCCAGGTTAATTTATTTTGCTCCTCACCATTGCTAATTGGCGTGCCTGCCGGATTACCACTGGTAAGTCACTAGGTGGTACCCAGGCTCCTGAGTATCCCTGCACCATGTCCCGTAGATGGACAGCCAGGAAACCTGTAGTTTTTGGACAGCAAATGTTTCTGTTTATAAAGAAGAGAAAGAAACTAATATCTTGAGACACGATGGAAGCTACTTCAAATTAATGCCAGTCTGTTCTGAACTCTCCAACCTGAGTTTGAATTTTTGTTGCTGATTATAATGTGAAAAAACAGACCCTTGGTGCCTGAATACTTGTTTCCTACAGATGTTTCACAGCAAAATCCTAGCATCATTCCTGCCCATATGGCTGTAGCTTTCTGTAGGTTTGGTACCAGTGCTATAGGGAACACTATTTGATGAATTTTCTTAGTTTTTGTTTGGATAGGAACTGTATGCTTAGAGCTGTTTGTACCTGGGTACCAGGTTTGCGTGTTGCTACCAAATCCTTCACCATTTTGACCTCGGAGACTGACACTCCTCCAACCATAAAGATGATCAGAAGAGGATGATCACCAGGGTGAGGGCGATTCACCTGTAAAATTAAGAAAAGCATTATTTGTACTCGCTTCATCCAGGTCCATCCAGGGAGTGATCAGCTCCCTAAGTGGCTAGAGGAAGACTCAAGAGGAAGCTCAGAAAGAAATATTCATGGAATGCTGTAGCAGCTGAGAGGGAAATCAATGAGGATGAAGCTCAGTTAGAACTAATTAACTGTTTCCAGGGAAATAAAGTCTGCATGGATTCCCCTGAAACCTACAGGAGTTTCTCCTAAAGTCTCAGGGTTTCTCCCTCCATTCCTTCTTTATTACTTTCCTCCCGTTCCCAGAAAGGGAGGAGAGTACTTGGGTGGATGTTTAGTTTGGATACACATACACAGGAGACTTAAGGGAATGAGTGGTAAATTACTACCCAGTGGAAGCAAGGAGTCCAGCCTAAACATGCTAGAATCCCTGCCTGAGGTCAACATGGAAAAGAATTTTATGCAATGTGTTTTCACCGGTGTAGTGAATAATCTTTTACAATTCATCCAATAAAAATAAATAAGGTCCGTTATAGTATAAAATCAGTTTACAGCTTGTTTCAATTCAGAGTTTTCAATGCTTCTATGACTACCTTGTAACTAATATAGAAAATCTTTAGCTCCAAGAAAATACTTGTTTCGTTTTTCCTCGATTATCTTTAAAATGACACAAATATCCCACTTCAGTTAAGACCTCATAATTAATTTTAAATGTGAATGTGATGCTTTAATTAATTTTAAACATGTATTTTAATTTTAAATGTGAAGGGGATGCTTTACATCAGTTTCCTCTTAGCCATTTCTAGAAGTTTGATGACTTTGCTGTTTCCTAGCAAACTGTTTCCTTCTTGAGAAAACACACTCCCCTGACACTACCTTGATCCAGTCTTTGGGAGGGATGTCAACAGAGCCCATGCAATTGCTCTTGTCACATCACCCTGGAGCATGAAACACTCCAAATGTTCGGTTCTGAAAAGTGACAAAATAGTTTAATTCCTTTTTAGACTCTCTGCCTCCTTTCCTTGTGTGAGCGTAGGCTTTTAACAGCATTCACTCGACAGAATGAAATTGGCGTCAACCCATGTTTGGGCAGAGCAGGGCTCCTTTGCTTTCCCCACCACAGCAGCTTGCTTTGATCCTTGTGGCTTCAGATCCTGGGGGTACAGCTCCTCTTCTTTTCCTTATTGTGGCTATCCTATATTTAGTCTTTTGGCACTTTTTCATCCTGCAGGTCTGTCAGGCTTTCTGCCTGGTAACCTTCAGCAAGGACTCTTCCTTTTGAAGCCAGCACAGGGAGATGCCATGTTCTCTCTCCAGGCTAAGTGGCTTTGATTACATGGGGCTGGTTCCCTGTTAAATGTTGCTCCCTAGACAAGGAGTTCTTGAATTCCTGAGCATTTGAAACTAGTATAAAAGCCTTAGACAGATGTATTAGTGAGCAGAGTATTTGCATACTGGGTATTTATTCTCTTACTCTCTGACTTTTTTGATAACATATATACTACAGTTCCAGGGCACTGGAACAGGCTTGCCAGGAAAGTGGTCACAACACCACGCCTGCCTGGATAATACCCTTGGGCACATGGTGTGATACCTGGGAATGGTGTTGTGCAGGGCCAGGAGCTGGACTCGATAATCCTTGTGGGTTCCTTCCAACTCAGAATATTCTGTCATTCTGGGATTCTATGATTCCTAAAATCTTTCCTAGCAAAACCAAACTCATAATAAACATGCATGCAGAACACTGGGCACACTGAAAGGACACCCAGTATAAGAACTGGAAAACATGAGCTTTCAGGGTAATGCTGAAGAGAAAATGTCTTGACAAATCATTTCCTTCAGTCAAAATAAACCTAGATCCAAACACATGGTGCCTATATAAAACTTACTATTTTTCAGAACACTGAAGTTCAAACCACAAATTCCAGAAATGCGTATTAAAAATACTATTAGGCATGCAAACTCTAAATTAAATTAAAACAGAAATGAAAAGGCTCTTGGAATCTGTAATTTTGTTATGCTATGTGTAAGTGTTTTGAAGTAGGACAGTACTTTGGGTACAAAATATTTGGCTGTGTTAAGAATGCAAGTTTCTGCCAATTTTTTTTTCTTGTTTGATAATACAACCACCCAAGACTCTCTCTTTTGAAGGAACTGGCTGCATGTAGCTAAACACAACTTATTTCAGTGATAGAGAAGAAGAACTGAAATGGATTGCAACAAAAGCAATGGGATCTTGGGATCCTTCTACAGTTCAGTTGATTTGGGACATTTCCACTGCCTGTGAATTTACTGTGAAATCTGAATTTTGCCAAAATCCCCGAGTGAAATTCACTTTCAATTCAAAATGCCATACATTAAAAAAAAATTCGTAGAGCTGTCTCAGGCAATTAAAAAGATTAACCAAAAACTCCTCAAAACCATTATGTTGACATGAAAGAGCCCAAAGGAAGGGGGGATGGTGCCCTGAGCCAGCAGAGTGTCCCAGTAGAACATCAGGGCCTTCTCCCCAGCTCTGAGCTCACCATACAGGGTATGCTCAGGACACAGAGGGTTCTTTGCTGGTGCATGTGTCTGTGTGGAGGAGAGAGAGAGAAGAGGAGGAGGTGGTAAAACAGGGTAGCAGTGGTCAATAAAACTCTGAAACTGAAACAGGGTCAATAAAACTCTAAAACTGAAACAGGAAAGCATTAGAGGACAGGTTTTTTCTCATGGCTCATGGCAGCTCACAAAACACAGTTTTTTTTTCCTGAGGAAAGTCAGCAAAAACAATCATTATTGTTCTGTAACTCACCCAACAAAAACAGCAACACTGATGATTCTGGTATTTGTGACCAACCAGAAACCAATTAATTTAGCTCAATAACTGGAAAAAGGAAAACACGTCAATCACCAGAAACTAGGGTGGTGTGTAGGGCACTTGGTATCAATGACAGCAAGCTCAGATGATCATAACACACACGTCATCTACAGCAGTAGTCAAAAGTCCTTGAAGCAGGGGGGCTTTTTTCTTTCACCATTCCTTAACTTCAAAACAAACATATCTGCCAGACAAACAACTTCTGGATGAGAGGCATCTTTAAAAGTCTGTCCTGAACTAACATACCTGAGGCAATCGCCAAAGTATTTTTATGTTAGTTGGCATTTATATTCAGGCATTGAGAAAGAAACAAAAATAAGGAAGCTCACAAAATAATTACTGTGCTGATGGTGTGATTGTGTCAGAAATACGGGCTGGTCAGACACTCATTCATGCAACAATTGAGCACATGCCAGCAAGCCAGGCTACAAACTAAGGGAGCAAGCATGGACACATATTTGTGAAGTATATGATGATGCCTATGAAATGTTTACCCAACACAAAGTTCACTTGCTCATCTTTTAAATATTCCCTATAGTAGGATATTTGTCTTACCAGGAAAGATGCGCTTACAGGTACATATTGCCATAACTACTTATGTCTCTCTTTCACACACACTCTCACATACATACACACCCTTTCTAAAAGGACGGATTAGTCCTCAAACTAGTTAAAGGTGCCAATGTCTCCATCTAACCATTTAGGCCTTCTGAAGTCCTTATAGTCTTCTTTTTTTTCCTTTTTAAGAATAACCTATATTCATGTTTAAAAATTGTGCAATAAACAAATACAATGAAATCAATAGAATTGTGAAAATTACTGGTAAATGAAACCAATAATTTAAAAAATTACTTGGGTGTAACAGCCTGGTTACTTTGTTTGGTAGTGGAATGTGTCTTTAATATTTTTGGAGTGTTGGCATAAATTTTTCAGTTCTGACACAAGAATGGAGATATATTGGGTCACTTTTTCTATAGGTATCCTCTGTTGTCTTAGGGCTTTATCATTAGCTTTGAAGAGCTGAGAATTTCAATTTAGGAACCTAACTGAATGTATTTTGGAAATCCATTTCAACTGTGGAAACAGATTCCTGAAAACAAGCACTGCATTTTAGGCTTACTTGATTATGTGCTCAATACTAGCTTTCTTTGAAATAACAGAAAAATAACTTTGTTATTCTGATACTGGGTTCTAGAATAGTACCAACACAACAGTCAAAACTATTTTTGTCACCTGACTTTAAATGCAGGTCTAGCAGGAATTTTCACAAAGGAGAAAAAAAAATTCTTTTCTCTTACCATAGAATCACAGAATCAAATTGGAAGGAGTCTTTGTAGCTCATCTAGTTCACCTCCCTGCCCAAAGCAGGGCCAACTTCAAAATTATATCAGGTTGCTCAGGGCTTTGTTTGGCCAACATCTGAATATCTCAGAGAGGGAGAATTCTCTGGACTTAATCACTCTCCCTGTCAGAATTTTTTTCCTTTATTCAACTGGAATTTCCCTTGCTGCAACTTGTGTCCACTGCCTCACAGTTTGCTGATGTCTCTTCCATGTGGAGGGGTGGCGGTGGTAAAACTGAAGGAAAAACACTGGGCACAGTACTGAAATGTACTGTACTCATAACCATAGTATTGATGTGGTTTGATGTGAATTTAGGGTTGTTTTCAATGGAGAATTCAGGTATGCAGTAAAACAAGGCTGAATGTACAACATGCTGGCTACTCCACACTTCAACGCCATAAATATTTAGTGGATACTTAGCATGGGCTAATTTGTAAGGCAGAGTAAATTCTTGTAGAATGACTGTCTTAAAACAAGCTAAGAGGATCCACAAAGAAATTTCAAACTTACAGGCTTCCTTCCTCCCCCTATGGTACAAGTTGAACCATATCAAATTATAGAAAAGGTATTGAATACAGAGCTCCTCCTTCATCCCCTGTGAGACCAGATTGTTCATACTTAGTTCTCTCCTATCTCAAGGCTGCTGAGTGTCCTTAAAGTCCTTTGACGAGGTGCCATGTGGAATGCCTTTTGGAATGCCAGGTAGGTGAACTGACACTCACTTCTCAATTCGTTTGTTGGGCGTCTCTGAAGAGCTCTAAAAGCTATGTGAATTAGGACTTCCCTTTAGCAAAGCTACATTGCCTCTTCCCAGATATATCATTCTTATTTTGGTGTCCACCATGACCCTTATTTAGATGTTCAGTCTGCTCCATTCCTCTTGTTTTGTTCAGCAGGTGCTACCTGTCTGCACTCTACCTGCAATGTGATGCCTCAAGCTATTCACAGCCTCCCTTCAAGGATTTAACTCTCCTAACCTCCCCTGAAGTTCTGCTGAACAGTATAATAAAATCAGCTACTGCTGCATGATGCTCTGACCTCAGGAAAATCTTACAGATGAGCTTGGAAAGGCTAGTTTACCTTCATGAACATGCTGAATCCAGTTTTAAGGAGATCAGTGAGGCCTGATGAAATATGCTCAATATCAACAGGATCAGGCCGATCGGGATTACAGACCTCTTCCACTACCTGTTTCAGCAGAGGTTTGTAAGAAGCCTGCACAAAGAGAACAATTGTGAGTAAACCTGTTTAGACTCAGTGCAAACATGATCATAAATATTTTATTTCTATTAAAGGTTACAGAAATAATTATCCCAGAAATGAAAGCATTCAGAGAGGTTGTGACCTTGACTGCAGACGGTGTGCACCAGCCCAACATCAGGCTGAAAAGACTGGAAGAGAGCCACACATTTACTTTGCCCCATGTGTATATCAGTAAAGAGAGACAAGGAAGAAAGGGGGGACTTTTACTTTCTCTAGAATCTTTTTGGGGGTAATACAGAAATGGATAACCATACGGATGAGACTCTGCTGCCCATTGAGCACCCAGACCTCATTCCCTTTCTAATGATTTTACAAACAACTAAACAGGGATTTTTTTTTTTTAAATTGACCACTCCTGCCTTATTCCAAGTGTCATGTCCCCACTGTAGTCTGGATACCAGCAGGGAAGGGAAGAGGCCAACCTGTCTGTTTGTCCCTCATGGGAGAGCAGAGCTAAGGAGTCCCTGTTAGTCTTTTAGCTTCTATGGCCATGACACTCCACATAATACTTCCACTGTGGAAGACTTTTGAAAAACAGGCCAAACAACCCCACCATTACCATGAATGTCAGAGCTTCAGAGAAGTTAGGGACTAGAAGAAGGGGAAAATATAAAGGTACAAATGGTCATCATACTGGAAGGTTTACTCCCAAAGGATCAACCTTGTATCCTCTTCAGAATCCACAAACCCTGGCTGAAAATGAAGTAGTAGCCTAATAATCTCCACATTCCAAGGTTTAAACCACTCTGACATGCTGAAATTTTTTTTAAGATAAAACTTTTAGGAACCAATGGAAAGATCTTTAATGAAAATTCAAGCTTACTTGGTTTACAGATGGAGCTTTGTTTTACTGCTTTTAACTTTGCCCAAACTGCAACAGAACCACGATAATTTCAGAAAGTGCAACCGTCTTAGAAAATCAGCAGCTTTAAAATTAGCACACTTCTTTGGCTTTGGGACTACCCCAGGTATATATCATCCCTTAGATTATTTAGGGGAATCAAGTGCAACATCATTAATTTTGCAAAGATGATATCTACAAGAGACATATTGCAAGATAATAGTAAAAATGGATGGAAAATAAAACACAAATCACTTGGCTTGAAACTAAAATTTTCTGGAGTCATTAAAGACATGTTTTTCATCCAACACTTCAGAGTGAGAAACAAAGCTTACAGTTTTTTAATACAATGCTGTCAACAAAGATATATACAACTCATCTAGTTCTTCTCACAACATATGCATAATTTTTAGTTGAGCCAACAAAGCAAATTACAGCAGACATGAGCTGTAGGATCTTTTAGAACATGTCAAGATTTCTGTCAAATCTAGTCACGCAATAAACAACTGTTTGAAAATACACATGCAGGCATGAAGTCCTATTTATAAAAATCTGTTTAATATCTTCATAGATGAGGAACAGAAAAACATTAGGAATGAAATATTTTTGGAGCAGAGATCAAATCACAGTTTAACAGAGAGGCTTACTCCACAAAATTAAAGGAAAAACATCATCTGACTGAAATGAAAAATATAATTCAGACAAAACTATCTACTCAAAAGACGTCAAAAATTAGCTATGATTTTGCATGGCTGAATTTTCAGCACCAAAACTCGGTGCCCTTCAAAACAACCCTGACTACACAGATACTAAAATACAGATAGTATGATCCCCTACCTTTTTAAAATATAATGGTTTCAAATTTTTAGCAATCTTTTATGACTTGAAATTAATCTACTATACTTGTAGGGTTTTTTTTTCATACAGCCCTCAAAAGCTGCATTGGTTTCTATCTCATATAATGAAACTTTTAACAACTTTAAATTTTGGCATGCATAAACTTGTTTAAAATAGCTGTTAAAAACCTCAATAGCTATGGGACCCACCCCATACAAGATTATAAAGGGGAGAAGAGAGAGAAACAGAAAGACAAAGAGGGAGAATGAGGAAAGGAGAGTGAGGGATGGAAGAAGGAATGGAGGATGGGAAGGAGGAAGGCAGAAATACACCTATATCAAGATGAAAGTAGTTTCAATAACAGGCAAAATTCTGTTCTTGCATGGTCACTGCATGAACTAGTTTGACAACCTGATGAAAACATTTATCATTTTATGTAAGACATACAAATTACAATGCTACAAAAAGTCCTTCTAAGAGGGTGTCTTCTGGGCTTCCCTCAGCAGAAGGTTTGTCCTACTCAAGCAACTAGATCCCTTGCATGGCTAGATTAAGGGGCTGCAAGGTGTTAATATATCCCTTGCTGTGTTCCAGCACTTATCCCTAAGCAAGCAAAGTGGATTGCATCCAAAGGACATACTGATGCTAATTACATTTTCTTATCAACTCACTGCCCCTGCACTGAACTGTATTAAATGTTTAACAATTTTCCCCATTTTGGACACGAGACTGGTCCAAACTGCTAGAAGACTTTAGGAACAGGTTTTCTTCACCTTAGATTTCCAGTGACATTTTGCAACACTCATGTTCTTACAAAGCAATGCTTAATTTGAACTACATCCCTTTGCTGGTCTACAGCACCATTAGGAGTTTGGAAGGATTTTTTTATGGCTCAAGGCTAGGATAATGTTTTATGATCTCTCTCTAAATCACTGCTTTCTGCTGTAGAACTCTATTTTTAACCAGAAAAGGGGAGACAGAGAGAAGGAAAACCACTGTCTATTAGTCCTGATGACCTAAAGCAATATCGTAGATCATGTGTTCCTATTTCAGAAACAGAAGCTGCATTTGTGACCTATTTACATACAAGTTTGCCTCTCATGCTTACAGGGACGGGAGAGAAAATACAACAAGAATATAGCTGCAGTATGGATAAAGACATCCTGCTTCACTCTGCCTTGAGTGGTCTAAGTCGAGAGCCATCTTGACCTAGCTCTGCCTTTCACAGGCATTCATGTCATTCCACAGGGCTGCAGAGCAAAGCCCAGATTTCTTCCTCAGAGCTGACATTGATATGCATATGCCTGAGTCTGGACAAAGGACTTGAGGAAGTTTTTGATGACTATGTCAATTATAAAATCTATGCTTAAGTATCTTCTTCATGGGCAGAATGTGTATAGGATTAGCACATCCACAAAATTAGGGCTGTAATTTTGACAGCAGGCTAGAGAAATAACAACACAGGGAAAAGAAAGCTACACTTGCCTGGTGGGTGTTGCTGCCCGGATTATGTATGGAATGAAACTGTTTCATGTGCATTCGGACTCTGGCAATATCCCTGAGGGACCGGAAGATACCGTCCACTGCATCTGTGGCTTTCTGAGATGTCAGGTTCAGCGACGAGTCACAGCCTAAAGAAATAAAGAAACACACAGCTGAGTGAGTGAAAAATGTTCATGTGTTTTGATAATAAACAGTAGGAAAAGGGTAACTGGGAGGAAATTTTAAATTATTTTCGTCGTATTATATTCTAGAAACTCAAGGGCTGGTTAGACAGCATGTCCTCAGCATGGCACAAATCTCTGCAGATAAGCAAGGAGGCAAAAATTCTGGACAGCAGGCAAAGTGAAGAGTGTCTCTGTAACCTCAATCATACAGCATTTTCATCAGCACAGAGTATGTTTTGTTATTTACAGCAAACAGAAGGTTCCATGCTAGCAGACCCCAAAGAAGAGCCCCCTGTTATGTGGAAAGGAGCCAGCTGGTTTGCTGGTCTGCTTGGGTGAACAGCCATGAAGAAGGGAACTGCTCCTCCCCGGCCAGCAGCC
Organism: Ploceus nigricollis; assembly: GCA_013399945.1. Taxonomy (NCBI): domain Eukaryota; kingdom Metazoa; phylum Chordata; class Aves; order Passeriformes; family Ploceidae; genus Ploceus; species Ploceus nigricollis. The sequence goes on along the minus strand of VXBC01003943.1, from coordinate 55,985 downwards.
TGCTCACTCCAAATACATTTCCTACCTTTGTGACAAGAAAAATGGAAGAGTCTGTGCTAAATACAGTGGAAAGGTCAGCCAGACATTGGAAAGAGCTGCATTATCACAAAAAAAGTTCCTATCCCTCAAAGTGGCAGAGTTATTACCTCTAATGTATTTTTCCAATGCACTTCTGCTAAGGTACAATGCTTATCTTCCACTAAGGCTAAATTCCAATTACAGGACCACCTAAAATGTCCCTCTGGGTGGCCAGACAGGGCCTTGGAAAAAAGAATGTCTTAGTCTTGGCTCCATCCCCCCCACCATACGACCCATATTGCACAGAAGCATTGAAATAAATGCTTTCTCAGCTCCACTCCTGATGAGAATTAGCCAAGTGAGAGGTAAATGGGTCACCTGATATTTTTATTGCCTTGTCAACACAGTTCTACTCCTCTTGACATCTCTGCCTGCCTCTCTTCTTGCTTCTTGCCACTCTTCATCCCTGTGGCAGAAAATCCATCACAAAATAACCCTTCTTGCCACATGCTCTCACCAACACACTCCTGCTTATTGCTCTTGTCTTCTCCAGGGATGCTGCTGTAGTGGCTTCTGTGTCCATCCTCCAGTTCAGAAACCAATCCTGCACCAGCAAACATCTATGTCTATGCAGAATCCTGCTGAGAGGACAAGGTCTCCCTTCAGGTCCAGGTTGCACTGTGCTGCACCCTTGGAGGCTGGCACTGAAAACAGGCATCCAGACTGTCAAGAAGGCACCTGGATTTTTGGGTAGGAGATCCCTGAACAAATCTTCTCTGCAACTGACAAAGGACAGAATCCTTATGTACTTTAAAAAATCAATAAATAGGTGGTACGTTCAAAATGTATAGGGAATATTTGACAGGGAATCTGAATTACTTTCATACCTTGGTGTTCCGCACAGTAAAAACTGTATACAGTAGAAGTGCACACATACACTCACAGAGTTCTGAAACTATTCCTACAAGATGGTGATTAGACACTGAGCTTTCATTTGTCTGAATATCATTTGTTGAGGAGAGGTGTGGGAGCACTGGTGCACTGGGCTGTGTTCAGCTGTGCCTTCTGGCAAAACCAGAAATGTATCTCGAGGAGCACTGGAGTATGGAGGGGCCAATGTCCATTTCCAGTCTCCACATCAGAGTGCTGAGCTGGATGCAGTTTGGGACCCCAAGATTGCATTGGGAGGTGAAAATCCAGTCTGGCTGTTTATGGCTGGCCTGACAGAGGGAAAAGAGGTGTACTTTCAAAGTTTCTCTAAAATGTGACTTCCTTGGGACTTTCCATTAAGAAATATCATGTCCGAGGAAACCAGGGATGTCTATTTCCAGCCTGACATCCAGTACTTCTTTTTTAAACGTAAATGAAAAACAAGTTTTCTTTATGATCCCTTATTGTTGAAATTAAAATCTCTGAAGGCTGCTGACTACCTGTTGCACTGCTCTAGGGTTATAGAGGGGAGCCAGGTTTCTTTCCAGCCTGGAGAACAACAGAAGCTTGTTCTCTACAAGTGGCAGGGAGCTACAAATCACCTCCCATTCACACCTTCCCTGCAAATGGGGCTCTGCAGCATATGGAGAGCAGAACACTATCCCTCTTCTCTGCTTGCTTCAAGCTACCAAGAAATCTGCCCCTTTTACAACAGTGAAGAGGTGGAATACATTAGCTGCTGCACAGCTCATGTACTAATTAAAACAAAACTTCCTGTTACTGTTTTTTCTTGGGAAGTTAAATGCCATTTGGAGAGCATGCTGAATGAATTCTTTTGAATCCAAAGCTCTATTATATATTGGAAAAAGCATTTAAATAAAATTTGGGGATTTCCTGTTGGACTTGAAGAAGCCCAGTTGTGGAGAAAAAGAAAATCACCATTAAGCTGCAGAGGACTCAAGATTTTAAAGAACACAACCTAGTTCTGCAGTAAGTGAGGAAAATGAGTCTGTTGGGAGCTGCATTCAGTACCCACCAAGATGAGAGTTTTAACTTTTTCATGAGACAAAGTACATCTCCTCTTAAGCAACACATCTGCATAACCATTATTACCACAATTAATCCATTTTCACAAGAAGTTTGAAAAAAGGAGAATGAATGGAGATGCTGTTTTCTATAGTACTGAGTAACCTAGGAACCAAATAGGATCAGCTTTTCTACTAATTTCTGAAACTGGAAGGAAAATGCTTTAAGAAAGGGACATGGACACTGTGAACCCATGAGATCTATAATTATAGAGCAGCATGTGATTGATTATCCTTCCTCTACCTCCAAAAATGTAACAAACAAGAATTTCAGACCTAAGTTTCAGGAAACCTTTCACTGTGCTCAGTCTCTTTTGGTACATATAAAGGCATTATAAACAAACCTGTTCTTTCTCCAAAGCAGTATGGTAATTATCAACATTTTTTGAAGGACTTTGATAATTCAGAGACATCACTAGGCCTATGATTCTTACAAAGTTGAAAGTTTAGGAAAGCTGAAAGTTTACCTCTGTTTTATTGGTACTAACATCAGCTCTCTCCACCTTGGCTCTCTCTATAGCCCTTTCACAGAAATAAACCAATGTAAACCCTGCAAACCCTGGAACAGAGCCAGCAGAGTAACCAAGCCATTTCAGAGGCACACATTGAATCGTGGGCTAAACCAGAAAACTTGCACTTTGAGGGAGAAAAACTCCAGCATCAGGATTTCATTATGCAGGATTTCATTATTTTCTAGACATGCAGAGTTAATATGCTTGTCAGCAAAAGACAGAACAAGAGAGATAAAGGGTTCCTTGAAGGTCAGAACTCAAAATACAGCATTATGATATTAAATTAATTAAAATCTTCTATTTTTATACTTTAGGTGATAGGATAGCAATGGGGGCCCTTCTTTTTCTAGCAGATAAATCTAAGGACCAACATATGCATAGCCAGAGCCATATGTTTTACAATAGTTTTGGTATATTTGTGCATTAAGATTTTTTATGCAAAAGTAGGTGCAAATGTGTAGTGACACAGATCATTGCTGGTTTTTGAAGGGTAAAAAAAAGTGTAAAACCCAAAACTAGGATGTAATTTGTATAACTCTCCCGCCACTTTTCTTCCCTATGGATTCTGCCATGCATTTGAATCTTTAGTCTTCCATCTGATTTGTACTGAATTGTCTGATGCTCTCTGATGCATCTAAAAAGTGAAGCTGCTAAGTGAGTGTAACACTGTGGGACAAGGAAGGACAGGCCAGAACACAAGAAATCTGCCATTTCCCTATAGTTACACCAGCAGAAGGTGAAAAATTGTAATTGATTCCCTTCTAGTTTGGGGGACTTCAGAAGAAAGGTGTGTTCTACAGCCCTTGAGAAGAGAGTGTCCAGAAGGGACAGACACAGTGGTGCCTGTGACAGCTTCCCTGCAGCACATCCATCCCTGGGGCTTGGAGAGAGTCCTGCTCTGTGCTCTCTCTGTCCTCTGCATCCCCAGCCAGAGCATGTGTGGTGCTGGATGGACAGCCAGGTTTGTGCTGCTGGCAGCTCACATCATTAAAAAAATAACATGAGCATTTTGCTGAAGCCCTGGCAAAGCAGTGTGTTGGTGCTGCCAGCAGAGAGGGGAAGGAACTCATCAGCTGGGGAAGGGCAGGCACAGACCTATACAGACAACCTCTCCCTATCCACAGTCTTGGGATGCTCTTTTCCCATCTCCTACCAGCAACCATAGCAGATTTCTAAGGTATCATCCCAATTCAATTCCTTTTCTCACCCTCCCTCTTCCCTCTGTCTTCTGGGATGGCTCCTTGCCCCAGTCATGCCTCAGCCCTCTGTGGCTTTGGGAGGCTGAACTCAGATTCGACCATACGGCTGCAAAACCACTCCAACCCCACAAGGGCAAGTTATTTTTGCACCAGAAGTGAAGAGAGCCAAACTCTTCCAAGGTGTCCAAGAGTTTAGCATCCCTGCCAGACTGGGAATTTGGGATTTCCCAGTCCTGTACTTGACCCTTCTGTCAGTCCACACAGCACTGAATCACAGAATCACAGAATGTTAAGGGGTTGAAATGGACCCTAAAGATCATCTAGTTCCAACTGCCCTGCCACGGGCAAGGACCCCTTTCACTAGAGCAGGTTGTACAAGACCGTATCCAACCTGCTCTTGAACGTTGTGGGGTGGGGCATCCACAACCTCCATGGCAAACCTGTTCCAGAGTCTTACCATGCTCACAGTAAAAAATTTCTTCCTAATATCTAACTTAAATTTTCCCTCTTTCAGTTTGTACCTGCTACTTTTTGTCCTATCACTACAGTTCCTGATTAAGTTCTTCTCTGGCTTCCTTGTAGGCCTTTTCAGATTCTAGAATGTTGCTATGAGGTTTCCACACAACCTTTTCTTCTCCAGGCTGAACAGCTCCAGCTTTCTCAGCCTGTCTTCACAGAGTGGGGTGGTGCCCCAGTCCCCTTATCAACTTTGTGGCTTTCCTATGCACTTGTTTCAACAGTTACATACCCTTCTTATGTTGGGGATCCCAGAGCTGGATGCAGCAGTCCAGGAGGGGTCCCACAAGAGCAGAGCAGAAGGGGAGAATCACCTCCTTCAATCTGCTGGCCACACTCCTCTTGATGCAGCCCAGAATTTGGACTGCAAACGCTAGCAGGCAGAAAAGTAGGGAGCAAGAGGAAAGAAGAGAATAGCAGCATATGGGAAAAACATAAGAAAAGGGAGGAAAAATGCACACAATATCAAAAATCAAAGTTCTGTGTTTCTATAAATTTCATTGATGATCTGATTGGCACATGGAGAGTGAAAACAACGATATGTTTTGGGGCAGTCACCAGCACCATGCAGTGCAAGTGATGGTATGGAGTCTATGACAGGAGGACAGTGCATCTGATCCACTTCCAAGGAAACCATGGAAGCCAGCATTGTGACCAACAAAGATGTAATTTGTAGTTTTATTCTCATCACAACAAACATCTCCCATCTGAAAGAAAAGCCCAGGATGGTTTTTTTTAGAGTTAACTAAATTTAGAATCCTGTATCCCTGCTTCAGCTTTTAAATATGCATCCACACTTTAGCAGTGCTGAGCATCCAGGGATTGCATACATATGTATCCAAGGGCATTTCAGCACATTACCTGACCTTTATTATATAGAGACACATCCTGCAAGCTCTGGAGTTCCCTGAAGAGCACTGTGTTTGGAAAGGTTGTTTTTGGCATCAAGTCTTTGAACCCTTGTCTGGAAACTGCTCTTTGGTGTACAAAGAACACACAGACCATGTGGATAAGAACTTTTCTGGATCTCAGGCTCTAAAGCTGCACATGTAAAAATCTGGCCACTTACCTGTGTGATTAAATATGGATTTAAGAGCTATCTTAGGAGAGTAATTTTTTTTTTTTTAATTTTGGCCTTAATATCTGTCATTTGGATGTTTCGATTCTACAGGAGTATTTTATTGCCTTCTTCTTGCCAAAATCCAACAGCACAACATGTAATATCAACTTTTATGAAGCACTGCAAGCTTGGTACCCCTGGATCTCATGTTACATGAAATTAAACCTGTCAATTCAGTGAACAATTACAGGGAAAAACTACAGAACTTACTACAATAAATTACATTAATTAATTGCAGGAGGAATTTAAGTTAGGCTCAGATGTGCTTTCTGAAGGAAATTAATGCAACAAATTCATTTGGGAACCATTTAGTTGCTCCCTCAAGCTGCCCATATCTTAATTAAAAAACACAGATGCTAATAAAGCTATGGTAAATGCTCTGTAAGTCCAGTAAGGCCTCCCAATAATGTTCTTGCAAGAAGTCAGTAAAATTCCAGGTTCTACTAAACAATATAGAGCTTTATGAGCATACCACCCTACGACCCATATGATCAAAAGTCCTTGCTCAGTCTTTTGCAAATTATTCTCAGATACCCTCTTTTTGTCTTCAGACTGGTGGCTGCACTGTGGCAAGGACCAATTTTTACTCCCATCAAGGATGTCCTTTCCATTCAGGTGGGGCATTAGCCAATAACTTCCAGTGATGATATAAAGTTTCACCCTCGGATCTGCTGCCTCTCACCTTGTCCACAAGGTGCTCCAAGAGGTACCACATATGTGAAGGACAAAGGACGAGGGATGAGGTTTGTGTCCAGGTAGCAGCAGGTGAGGCAGTCAGTACTGCCAGTACTGGTTCTGCACAGCTGCCTTGACCAGAGTCCACGTAAGCATGGGAGTCTAGATGCTTTACCCACTTGTATTCAGAGGGGAGCATCTGGAAAACAAGATCTGTAAAGGTCCTTATTTTTTTAAAAAACCTTTTCTTCTTTATGTTGATTTAAATGAATCCTACTTTTAAAACAATAACAAAGTAAAATAAGTATTTCGGTATTTTTATTTGATTTTTCTATACTTTTTTCTCAGACAATGAAAATGAATACAATCAATGTTTTTTGTATTCACAGTCCAATTTGTTTGTGTATTCTTCAAACTGCTAAATCAGGCTTGCAGATTGGACATAACTGGTAAATGCTTCCTTCTGAAAACATACCCAGAATTTGTACAAATGCAGGAAATGATTTTAACTCATGGATCTAAGAATGATGATGATGGAGAAGTGTTCAAGAGACATTTTCTTTCCCAGTTTAAGTTCTGAGCCAAACTCACAGGACTCGCAGTATCCATAAACTAGTGTAGGCAGTTTTATACAATAATGTAAATATATAAAAACATAAGACCACAATTAAAACTAATTACTGTAATCTCTTTATCAGCTACAGAAATAAAACAGTATTTTTAACAGAAAGACAGAAATAATCACATTCTAATGCTATGCATAATTATCTTTTCCAAAAGGCCTCTTCATCCAGCATACTATAGCACAGGTGAAAAGCCATCTGAAAACTGGCAAAGACAATGGGCACCTAGGTTGCATTCAATGGGCAATATTTAACGACAGAAAAGAATGATAGAATAATTGCAATTTAGACTTAGATAGCTACATCAGATACTGCTACTGCCTAAATAAAAACCTAACACCAGGCTCAGTTCAGAGCAGGTTTGCTGAGGGAGTTATGACTTACTGCAGCCTGCTGAGCACAAGCTGATGAGAAGAGAAAGTCAAGTGGCATGTCTCCCAGGGGCTACAGCCATTAGGAGGAAGAAGGAAGGCTTTCCTTTTTTCCTATACTATCAAGAACCTGCCAAGTCATTAGAGGGAACAATTTTCTACCTGGCAGATTGCATAAGATCTTCTCTTGTCCTTCTATCACTACTGCAAGAACCATGACATGCTGTGCCTCTGCAAATGTAGCCCAAAGATGACTAGGGTGTGTGAAACCATTTATGATGCTGAAAAGCAGAGAAATGTGGCTTGTGATGCTCTGCTGGAGACCTAGAGACCAAGGGCTGTACTGGGCGAGGACAATATTATACTTTTTTTTGTTCCGGATGCTGCTTCTCCTGAAAATAGACATTAACACTTTGGACACTGAGGTGGAATATGGGGATAAAACAGGGTAAGGTCAGAACAACTGTTCTTTCATCCTGCAAGTGAGGATAATTGAAGTGTAACAACTTCCAGAGAAAAGCCAGAAATATTTATGGTAAAGGGCTTAACTGCATAGCATAAAAAAAAAAAACCAAAACAAAAAAAACCACCAAACATTTTTAACCCATAATACTGAAAGCAACAGCCACAATTCTCCACAGTGAAATCAGAAATTCTACTTTAATGGCAACCTGCCACACTGCAAGTAACACATGACCAAGGACAAAAGGACTAAGAATTGGAACACTGAAAATTTCTGCATTCACACTGCGGCAACACTTGTCCCTCACTGGAGCTGTTTTATCCTGCCACGGTCAGTGGTACCATGCACATAAAGAATGGGCTACATTCTCTCTGGTGTCCCAGCCTTGCTGGAGGGTGCCTCCAGCAAGGAGCTAGGCTGTAGGAGAGCTGCAAAGAAGCCATACATGAGTCCTTCAGCTGGTCACTCGTGCCAGGGGTGAATATAGGGCACAGAGTCCCTATTCTGCAGACAGACGAGAAGTTACGCTGGAGCACGGCCCTCTCAATCCCTTCCATCACAACCAAGGGAGATCATGGCAAGCAGCTCGCGTGGCACAGCACCTACTCTGTGTTACCAGCTCAACTGTATTGCATGCTGTGCATAAAACAGAACCTCTGGAGACAAACCCCTGTCTCTGGTACTGTACATGATCTACTGAATAAATGACGTAATATGAAGTTACTGTGTATCAGATCTTTCTCTAAAGAATACACAGAGAAAAACTGCCACTGTCGATACAGATAATTCATCTATCTGTAAAGCACAACATGTGGGCTTGGGATGCATGAGTCAATTTTTGAAGCTATGAATCATGAACAATTTAATTTTAGTATAAAAGCAACGTGTATTATCTGTTACTTACCAGAATTTGATACTAAAATACTGTGCATTTAGGTGAAAAGGTAAATGATAACTCAGCCTACAGTATAGCTGATTACGTTATTTGGAATAAGCATTATGTCTCTGATGAGATTAGGAAAACTATATTTTGCAGAGGAATTTGCTCTTCATGAATCTCATGGAAATATTTAAGCAAAATCCATATTACATTTGGAGTCAGAAAAAAACCAGGGGAGGTCTTGGACTATTTCTCTCTCCAGCTTTGGTTTAAATGGTTGTTTGTATTTTTCATCACCTGCTGTAAAACTATTTCATTTAAAATCGTTGCTGTAGTACTGTTTCAAAAGAGAACTCTTCTTCTTTTGGGAATATGTCACATCTGATTGAGGATAAGATCCTATAAAAAGTACCTTCACAGATGTTTTTAGCTTTATAGAAGTATTAAATAATTTTAAATCCTCCTATGTTCATCTACGCTCCTAACCCATTGAAACTGCACTGCCTTTTGCAGAGATGATAAATACACAGCCCAGTCCAAACATTTCACAGTCTGTGGATGAACAAGAAAAGGCAAGCAAGTAAAAAGCCTGGGAAGAACAAGAATAAAGCAATAAAAAAATGCAAGCTAGAAAGAAGGAACTGCATGAATTATCCCACTTTCTGTTAATTTTTAACTTGAAACTACTTTGTACAAGAGACAAGACAGGCAGCATGAAGCATACTTTGGATGAAAAACAAAATGAAAGAAGTGAGACTGTGGAAAGGATCTGAAGAGGAGAAGCCCTGCTATGGGAAGATGGACCAATGCAGGGCTTTTTTTTCCCAAAGAATGAACAACACAACCATCTGCCAAGCCACCCCTTCCTCTGAGTACATGAGGGTTGCAGCTGCCCTAAGACACAGTAGATCCCCAACTATGAATAACACAAAATTATACAATCAATGCTCATTTTATTCTTCTTCTTGTCTGTTAATTAGAAACCACACTGTAGTGCAGATGGCAAGTATCAGTCAATGAAGAAAATTATCAGCAGTACAAATCTCAAGTGCATGTAGGAGTATCCTAGACTATTAAGTGGAATGAACTCATATTCATAAAACAGACAATAATTCATAATATGTGCAATAGATAAAAAAAGATGCTGGCAGAGGTCTCAGTTTAACAGAAAATGTAAACACACATTCAACTTAGAAGGTGTGACAGGATGGAGTTAGGGCAGTGGTTAAATGCCTTGTTGAGTTACTTTCTGGTTTAAATTCAGAATTAATTGTGCTATTTTAATTAACAAACAATTGAATGGCTTGTGGAGTTGGTCTAAAATGTTTCTTAAGCACACAAGAAATAGTATTTTTTGTCTTAAAACCAATTGAAAATGTTGTGTGCGTTAGTGAAAACACAGCTTTTAACAGAAGTTTGAAGAAACAAGTAATTGACAGAAAATGCCTGAGATCTGTAGTCATTTCCATTTAGTATAAATTGTTCATGTTTTCAGGAAAAAGATATAATGAAAAACACTGGTCATCTCATAGTCAAGTTTCAACACCTGCTTATTTATTGTTGCCAAAAGAATAAGGATAATTTGATTTATGTTCCAAGTATGTGGCAGAAGCACAGAGAATTTTGCTTTGAATTGTGCCTGCCTAAAAATGAAAGAAGATATGCAATTTCAGAATTAACTGGGTTTTTTTTGGTTGTTGATGTTGTTTAGGAGACAAAGACATTACTAAGTGCAAACAACCAGTCAAGTCTGATGGGCTGACAGCAGAAGTTTAATCATGAGGCTGGTTTGTGGCAGCTGAATGCTGTTTGCTATCTTGGACTGGGCAGGTGCAGGGTGCTGACACAATGAAAATTGTGTAGCTACAATAGAAATATTAATATATAATATTTCTAAACCAATAGGTACTCAAATGATCAGTAGACATAGAGTCACTTCCATGGATTTGTAATAAAGCCTGTGAAGGAGAGGAGACTCAGACTCCTTCCATAACCCTGTTTCATTTCAGAGAGGGAAAATACTTATTCTGATCCAATGAGTTTACATGGAAGCATGCTTCTGAACAACAGAAGGTCGCCACCAAAACCTTTCCCTGTGTCATTGCTGCTTGATGGACATCCTTCAGTCATTCCTTCTTCCTCCTCCTGCTATAATGAGACTCCCCACCCACACACACATATAGAGGACATGCACAGCAGAGCAGCTCAGCTCAGTGCTGCCACCAGAGCAGCCTCCATGTGCATCATTCCCCCTTCTGACAGCGATGTGCAGCCAGCCATGGGGCTTGGCAGCAGCAAATGCCACCTCAGAATTGAATCACCCTGGAGTAAAAAAGTGGTTACATTTTCAAGCAATGAAAAATATTACATGAGAAAGCTTGCCCATACACTTTATTACTATGGGTTTTTTTGTCAGATAAGCAGGGCTGCTTACTGCAGGCTCTGTGCAACCTTACAGTCTTGGCTAACGTCACGGTGATGTTCTAGATCACTTTAGTTAAGTTTTTACCAACCTCATGTAAAATTATGACAGCCTCCATTATCTGTGATGTAATAATGTCTTATTTTCCTCATATTTGTGACATATCTTTATTTTTTTTAATGGATTCTTATTTTTACACCAAAGAATTAGAAAAGCTATTTTATATGGCATCTGAAAAATACACTGTTTTCTTGCACAGGTATTTTGTCTCTTCACTGGGGCAGAACAGCCCCAATAACTGAATAAAACCTGAGAGTAGAGCCTGGAAATAATTACACAGTGATCTTTATGCTAGACAGAGATGGCAGAAGACAGCACCAGGCTCAAGCTCCTTGGTTGAGCTCAGTCTCTGCTGCAATGCAGCAACACACCATTTTCAGCTCCCAGGAAAAACACTGACTCACGAGGATGATACCTCATCCAAACCTACCAGGTTTTCTCATTGCAAGACTGGAATGCTTCATTTTCTGGGCAGTTCCTGAGCTGAAGGGACCCACCCAAGATGTCACCAAGCAGAGCACACAGCAAACAAAGATTGCTCTGCATTAGGTGTAATATTATGTTTAAGCTTCTACTGCAATGTCCCAGTCTTGAATTGTCCTGTCACAGCTCCTTGTAATTCTCTGCACTCCCAGAAATTCAGTTAGGCCATTCATTGCTCTTGCAGAACAGTGCTAGCACTTCTTTAATGTTGATTATTTGCCATTAAGAAATATTCAAAAGTGGGATTAATCTCTAACAATTAGCCATCTTAAAAACAGAAACCTAGTCTGTCCTCATTATCCCATCCCACAAAATCTCCTGGAAAGGCCAATCTGTCTGCACTGACTAGAGGTGGACTTTCTAAAGTTTCACCTGCTAACATCAAACTCTGTGAAATAATTCCCACTTTCAACTAAAGGGCCAAATCATTGACATGGAATAAGCTACAAATCTGAGATAAGAAAAAAGAAAAAGTATTAATCTGTAGGGCAAAAGAACTATGACAAGCATAAAGAGGCATGTGTTGTTCATCTAAAACACAGCTATTAATAGATGCTACTGTCAGCCCCCAGCACATTCAGAGTCAGAAACGCTTACTCTGCAGATATAAATAAACTGTCCTACTTTCTGCTTCCACCAACACTACAGAAAGGAAAAAGGACAGAGATATTAGCTAGAATACACCTTGTCCTGTGAGTGATAAATGGAATGTGATCCATTCATGAAGAGTCTTTAATGTATATAATGCTTGCTTAATTGTTTTGAGCTTTTTTACATGGTCTTTTTCATTGCTTCTCCAGAGTGCTGACCATAAAATTCAGAGTCTGGCCTTCACAAAAATTACCTCAACCAACTCTTGTAGACAAAGGGAAACAAATGATGGCAGAACGAAGCAGAAAAGCAGTGGGATACAAAACTCCAGTGCATGGAGCCAAAATGGACATAGGTTGGCATAAAAATCTGAGCACATTTTTGCAGAGATAGCAGCTAGAAAAACATATTTGCAGTTGTAAGTTGAGCAAATTTGATATGAGTCACAGCGGCTGTAAACATGCAACCCCCACAGAGCTGTTTGCAAATTATTTCTCTCCATATATCCACTTGGTTCAATTGAAGACTGAATAACTAAGTAACTGCAGAACACCAAATACAGCACATAAATGTAAGGGAAGAGGAAAAACTATATAGGAACCAACAGTCGAGTCACTCGCCTTTCAAACAGGCACAGAGTTCAATCAGATTTTGAAAATAAAAACTAAGTGTGAAAAAGGAATGAGGAAGTAGGACAAAAGCTGACAAATGCAGGTGATAACCTAGCTTGCTGTACCTGTATTCTGGGTGAGATAACTGAATGTTCAGCTGACAGAAGCCTGGTAGATGATTATCTGATTTCAGTTAAACATTTGATACAATGCCACCTGGAGAATTAGTTTGGAGTGAAGAGAAGGCACTTCATAAAAGAGCTGTAAGGAATAGGCAGAAGGAGAGATGACAATGGCCTGGGTTACACAGAATCTTAGCGATACTCCTTGAGGATTGGTCTTACTATGTTTATTGATGACTTTTCACAAAAACTAGGAGTGTTGATGACAAAGCGATGAAGTATTGCTAAAGGGAAATATTATACAAGATATAAGTTCTGAAGAACCAAAAATGAGACAAAAGAGACCAATACAGCAATACAAAATGAGATAAACCTCACCCGGACCATCAACTTAGTGGGCAATAATAGAAAATCTCTCCAGCTGGGACCCTGTGATCAAAAACAACAGGAAGAGAAGACTCTGGGTGGCATTAGTTGATTCAGGGACAATTCCGGACTACCAGCAGTGCATGAGACATGCAGAACTCATCAGATAATATACTTCCTGGAAATACACAAGATATGCTAGTTCTGTCCTAAAAACATTAGAACTACAACAGAAACAATTCTGGTCACTAGTGCTCAAATTCAAACTGCAACAGACTTAAAGCAGATCTGTAAGCATGACTACAAAAGTAAGAAAACATTTTTAGCTGAAAAAAATGGGGCTTGTTCAGCTCAGCAATAGGAAAACTGAAAATAAATAAGCTAGAGAGTTGAATGAAGTATCCAACCACTAAAGAAGCCCTTGTGTGAAAGCAGCTGAATGCATCTGGAAATAAAAGCAGTTTCAAGATGGATTTTGGTAAGTTTATAAGTGAGCTTACACAATATATTTGCCTTGGAAGGAGCAAGGGGTCTGGATTGGTGGTGAGAGGAGCACCTCCTTGCCCTGTCTTTCCACAGACACCCCTAATCATTCAAAGAAATTTTTGTATTTCAGAGATTTAATATTACATCAAGGAGAAAAAACATGCAATTGTTCAAACTCTCTATAAATGTTCTCATAAATGCTAATGTAGGATTTTGACTATTAAAAGTGCAGCAACGTCTGGCAGCCTTTTTGAAAGCCGGCTCAGTCTAGCTGTAGGCTGCCAGTGACCAATTTCACCAGGCACATTTTTCTGCCCTGACAAATGGCTCACTAGATAGCTATGGGAGAGCCTGTCTGAGAGGTTTACAACCCACTAATGATGAAGTGCTCAAAGCTGGGAATCAGTCTCTAATAGAAATGAAAATATTTCTCCCCACAGAAAGTTATTACAGTTCTCCTTCCTTCTCTCAAAACATAAATGTTGAGTAAGTTGTCTAGCCATTGGAAAAGCCTATCAGAAAACATAGATGCATAGCTCTTTAACTTTCCTAATAAACCAAGCTGCTTCTGCACTGAAATGTGGAAAGGTCACCTGAGAGGCAAAGCAATGAAATAGTCAAGGCTGAAAGGAAAACAGGCGGAGGAAAACACTTCAAACTAGTGTTATGTGATATGTTTCTAAAAGGCGGGAGAAGCAAGAGGTTTTGTGGTGTACATGGGATTCTGTAGAATGTGCAATTTATTCTTGTAGGGAAGGACTTGCATCACATATTTCTGAGTAGCATAGCAAGGCAGACTTCACTTCCTCACTATTTAGAAAGCTTAGCTGAGGAGAGAAGGATGAAGCAGGGGATATATCTGTTAAAAAGTATATTTTAAACACCTCCTGTTGCCTGTACTCCAGAGAACAGGGAGGTGGCATTTAGCAACTGCCTGTTTCTACAGCCAGAGACATGCATTTCCTTGCTCCTCTGAAAGTCTGGGCAAGCTGTAAACCTCTGAAAGATCATCACTCACACATGCTCAGCTAAGCCTTGTTGGATTTTCACCATTAAGATGTCTAAGGATGCTCTTGCCAAACATACTCCAGTCTTTCACAGGACATAGTGCTAACAGAACAGTCCATCCATCACTCCTAAAGTGCAGCAAGCTGTGATCTGTTACTTCCCAGCTCCTAACTGTGATCAGACAGCTAAAAATGTGTCGTTCTCAAAAAACACCGTGAGCCTGGCACATTTCCTGGGCTTTACCCAGACCAAGGCTGCTCACCCACTGCATGTTGCCATGGGGTTATACCCACTGCTTCAGAAAGGAGCAGGCTACTAATGACACTCAGACAATGATGGAGCTGTGTCTAAAGATAAAGTCCATATAGAAAATGAGTTATAGAAAGATAGTTCCTCGGGGTTTTTTTATGTTTAGTAAGCTGTTAAACTAGAGAGGAATTTAACAAAAAACAACTATACCTACCAATAAATCTATTTATTTTATTAAACCTATTCCTTGCCAGGTTAGCTCCACAAAATTCAGCATCCTGTTTTTATAGAAGACTCAGGAAAAATACATTCATACTTGAGATGCCTAAAGGGTTCCAATCACGCTCTTCATATTTACTAAGAATGTAAACAAAATGACATGACCTCAGTAGGAATAATTTACTCCATATTTTTCACAAAGAACAATAAACATATGGAAGGAATTACAGAAAGGAAGTCAGTAAAAAAATACTAGCTCATCAGAGAAATTGTTTGTATTATAAAAAAGTGACAAAAAATAGGTAAGCACATAAAACGGGTGAAGTGCAAGGAAGAGTACTCTTTTCTTTGGGAAAATGTTTCTTGATGTTCTTGCTGAAGTTTCAAGAGCAGCTGCTGCAAGAATGTAAAATCAGATGTCAGGAAGCAACAGTCTGTGTGTCATATGCAAGGAAGGAATTTTATCAGGTTTGTTTTAGGGAGCCTTAAAATGCTGTAATGGGCAAAAGAAATCACAAAAAGCATTTAAAAGTAACATGATTATAAATGTAGAAATTACTAGAAATATGGGACCTAATATGGCTGAGGTTTATTATGAAGCACTGTAGAGGAATCGGAGGTGGCGTACCTAAGAATACTTGTCAGTAAGCACTGAGGAGGAGGTCAGGATGGACTGGGCATTTTCTGCTGCTTGGAGATCCTGCTCAACATCAGATGTTCCCCGGGAACTGTCCCCTGGACAGGACCTGAACTGCTGCCCTCAAGATGGAGGAAGCAGGAATGATCAGAACCAAAAATACTGTGTAAGCTACAAGCAATACAGTCTAGAAGGTCCAAATCCTCATGGCTCTGTGCACCTTTCAGCTCTTTGGATTTTGCAGAAGACTGAGTGACATAGAGCTAGACTTCCAGCTCAAAAGGAATACACTTGGAGAGGAAACATTGAACACTACCAGATGAAACCTCAGAAGACTGAGTAGTTGAGGGACATCATGAACTTGGTTTCTCATTAGAGAAACTAATTAGGTTTAGTTTAGTACAATCTTTTTACTAGCTTGTATGTAAGTGTTGCTTTTACATCGTTATGAGGAAAAAAATCCACACAAAGTTACTGAAAAAGCACTATTTGGAAGTGACATCATCGGAGCTACATTAAAAGGAGATTAGCAGTAAATTTGAGAGGTTTTAAGAACCAAAGGCTCCAGGAGTATCAGCTGCTGTTTAAACACAAATTAATTAGTCTCAAAATATTGCACTAATCTGTTCTGCAAATATAGCTTAAAAACTGTTTTGGAAAGGCTTCTTTGGCTAATGGAGAGGTGGGAGACAAGGACCTTGACTTCTAGAGAAGAGCTCTGGACATCTCTGTGTGGCTCAAGTGCCTTTCTTCAGGCAACCACTGATTTTAATAGGGGCCTATTCAAAAAAGAACCGTGATTCAAGTGACCTGAGTTGATAGACCCTTTTAAATTTTATAGACACCTGCAAATTAGAACACCAATGTTAGCTTGGTCAAAATAAAAGCCAGAGACTGAACTGGCACACAGAATAGCCTGGATCCTCCCGGGATGCTGGGACTTATAATGAAACTTGTGATGCTGCTGCTGCTTTAGGTTTCTCTGCTTTTAAAATGTTAAATGTATTAAAATCAGAGTTTATTGTTCCCCTGACTGTCAGTGTGTAGCTTCCACAGCCACAGCATTTACTTCACAAACTGAGAAGACCATCTGCAAACACTACATATTTGTTACAACAGGATTTTCACTGCTAAAACCCCTATGAACGATTGAAATATTTTAAGAAATGAACTGTATGCGCTGCATTCTTCTTTCAGTGAAAATGCATTTCATTCCTTGCTTCACCAGGAGAAACACTGAAGCAAAACTGAGCTTCAATGAAAATTGCATTATAGCTGTGTTAATAAAAGTCAGAGATGCTAGAAGTGTATTTTACACTGAGCATATTTTCTGCTAGGAATCAAAAATGTTATGATAGATGTCAGCACAATAGGTGGCCAGATAAATTAAATCTTTCCATCCCTAAGCACTAAATTTAACTTGTTTTTCTTGAGAGAACGACTGGCATGACAGCCTGCTGTATGGGTGGAGAACTTGAATGCACAGGGCATGCCAGAGCTGGTCGCTTGGTCCTGCACCCTGAATAGCTGACGAAGCCTCTTTGCATCAGTGGCTTCAGCTTGGCCCACTTCAACAGGTAGACAGATGTATTTAACCAATGGATCATACATCTAACATCAGATCAGTGATAAACATACACTAAAATAGGCAGAGGGTCAAATTTTTCTGAAAAGTACACCTGCATCCCTCTGGATCATTTAGGAGAGATAGTCCAATGATAATACATAGAGTTATACATAGTTAATAACATACATAGTTATAATAAACTCTGGTGTATATTTTAGAGGTGAGATTTCTTCCTTTCACCTTAAGATCCTTCCATTATAAGATGATGGGGGAATTATTTCTGCTTTGATTTGTTTATTATTATGTAACCAAGAGAAAGAAAAGACAGGCCAATGAAATGCACTACTATTAAAGTTCTCTAACAGTGTATAAGGTATGCAAAATCACTGCTTCAATCATTTCAGTTCATAGTTCTATTCATAAGATACTGTAGACAACACTGAAACAGAGACTGAAGTCTAATTTGCCAAAAAATTCTGAGGCTCAACAGGGAGACTCACACTTTCTTCACAGCTGGAACAACTTCTCAGCAGTGACAGCCTTCAAGCAGTTCAAGATCATCACCTCCAGGTTGCATCTTAGCCTTCCAGTAAGTGCAACAACTGTTCAGCTATCCAGCGACTTAAAAAAACCACTGAACACATTTTAATCATATCTTCAGAAATTTGCAGCTACAGGTAAGAAAAGGGTAGTCGTGTGGTGTGATCAGACATCTCTTGGCAAAGTACAAGTAAAGGCTGTTTGGTCACTGCTTTGGTACAGGCAGCTCAGGCTTTCCCCAGGTCTCCTTCTCTCCTTCCTTTCCTTTCTTTAGAGAAATCCCTTTGGTAATTCAATACTGCAATACCCTTCAAATCAAAGGAGTTAAGCCAATTGCTCTGACAGACATCTAGGAGATTCCCCACCCTAAGGAGGAAAGAATGAATTTTAGCACAAGTCAGTGTGAAAAAGCTACTTCAAAGAAACAGCAATACAACCCACAATTCTATAAACTACTTCAAATGATCCCTCTACGCATTCATTAGACTGAAAAGGGACATGCCATTGTATACAACCACTCCCAGCCTTAATGCTGCCTTCCGGCATCTGATGTTCAAGGCATGGCCTCAGGGAAAACAGAAAAATTTAGAAAAAAGCAGAAGATTTTTTTAAAGGTAGCTGTCTACCCAGTCGTCCTCCCTTGTGTATTAGCATGAGTCTCATCAGCTTCTATTTGTTATTCAAAAAGAGCTCTTGCAACTGAGAGGCTAACTTAAAAAAAAATTAGGAAGAACTAAGAATTGTGTGTTTAGTAATGTAGAAAAGTGCTAGAGGAGATCCCTTGTAGAAAGCTGGTGAGCACACAGGCACAGGCAATTATCTGTTATTTGGTAGTGTCTCAGCACATACCCATTTGTGCTTTTAACAAATTAAAGGGCTTTCTTAAGTCAAGAACTTAAATTAGTCAAATTGTGTTGCATCACTTCCACATAGCTTTTTTTCCCCTCCCCTTGAGGTGAAGTTTACTGATGCAGTATATCTAGCAGTAAATCTATGTTGGCTGGAAAGAGGTCAGGACTGTGCATGCAGACTTTTTATGCTTATAAATCTACCTGGTAAGAGAGCTTGGGATCAGATTGTTGATTCCCAATGCTTGAGCCTGAACATTTTAGAAATCAGATGAAGATAAGGCTTTTGTGATGTTCCTACAGAACTCACCCCCCAACAATGTTTATTTCTAATATATTTACCAGCTCTATTATCCTTAAAAGAAAATATGTTATCCAAAACAAGTTTTATACCAAAACTTTATGCTACTCAAAGTCCAAGCCTAAAAATATCTAACAGATCTAAAGATTACATATAAAATAAAAATCACACAACCAACTAGCCAAGCTAGGACAGATATTTGGTGGTGGTGTCACTCCAGTTATCCATGCATGACCATGCTTAAAGTCAGTTGTGTGTTCCCTTAAAAAATGCATGTAGACAAGCTGAGAAGTAATTCTGATTCACTTTCAGAAGTACCTTTATGGTATAGGCACTAAATCCCATTAGTTGTATCTACATTAGATTTTAGTTTGGGTTAGGAATTTTGACGTTCTTCTAATTTCCATTTGCTGTGCTCTGATTTGCATTAGAGAGTAACCTTGGAGTGCATGAACAGAATTCCTTCTCACTGAAACTAAACCAAAAATGCTCTCCAATGACTAATTCATATCACAGGACCAGAAAAGAATGAGTCTCCAGCTCATCAAGCTGGATTCATAGCATGAGCTGTGACAGTGTGTATGGAGAATAAACAGAAGGGAAACAGAAAGTTACTTCACTCAAAGAGAAAATTCTACGACACACACACTGAGCTAAGTGATTTAATGAAAGAAAAGTAACATTAGCAGGCAGCAAAGATATGCAAAACTGCAATGAAACCTTCTGCTGTTTGAAAAGCTCTAAAAATAACAAATGACCGTGCTGCTAAGTTCCATAAAAGATAATGGTGTGGAAGTAAACATTTCAGAATTGTTAGGATAAAAAAGGGAGGAGATTGTTAGAGATTGGAGAGATTGTTTCTGAAAAGGAAAAAAAAAAAGAATGAAAGGAAAAAATCTGAGTGAGTCTAGGTCACCCTTTTTCTAAAAGGATGTACAAAGCCAAGCAGACTTGTGCTCGAGGAATCACTAATGTCATTAAGGTCAGTTTTTAAACAGATCCTATATTTTTAGTTGTTGTTTTGATGGAGTTCCTCTCTACATCTCCTCTTAAAAACCCCAAAACAACAACAATAACAACAAAAACCCAAGGCAAATTATTTTGCCTGCTTTTTATTTCTATGCACTTACTGTGTTTCATATTTTCATTTAGCTATGTGAGTATAAAAGACCCACCATCAGCTCACGATACTGAAGCTTGCAAAATAAACCAAGCAGCAAATGTTCAGTGCAGTCCTTCTCTGCCCTGTATCTGTGGTTTGGGTCTTCAGAACTGGTACAACTGGGTTGAGACATGTGGAGTTAAGATGAACCCTCATGCTGACTTCTGTATCAGTGATTGGTACATGGATGTTAGGAGGGATTTAAGGAGCAGAAGTTTCTCTCCTCCTTGTACTGACAACTGCTTGTACAGCATCAGGTGGCATAGTGACCCCTATCTTTTCTAACAGGTTCTTCAAACCAGGTAGTAGGAGATAGTTGCATCCTTCTTTGTTATGCTAATATAATGCTTCCCTATTTCAAGAAATAAGGGGATCTTTGGGAAGATTATGACACCTGAGACAATCTCTGAAGACTAAAAGAAGGCTGTAGGTCAGCTGACCAATTTGTCTTATACCAGTCCTAGATGTTTTATGTGTCAAAAGACCAGACTGCCAAACTCCTACTTCCATTGATGAGTTGGCCTTGTGTTTTTAAAGCTGTGTTTCCATGCTTTTGTAGGGAGGAGGATCACCTTCTTCCTTTGCCTACAAACATCCGAGTCACCCTGTAAGACATGGATTGTTTTGGTGGGGAGTTGGAGGAAGGCAAAGCTCAGCGGGTGAGCCTCATTCCAGGAGAAGTGGGAGAATTAGGCTGGCAGGATGCACAGCAACAGTGGATGCTTATTCATGTGCTCATTGAGCTGTACATCATTGTGGAGACGTTAGAGCACTGCTGTTCTGTGAAAGAATTGCACTAAAAGACTCAACTGCTGTCCTGTGTCAGAGGGCAAAGCTGTCTCTCCTCACTTCATGGCACATGCTTGGAGTGCCTCTGGATTAAGCAGTGTCTCAGCACATTCCCCCTGCTCAGCCACACCACAAATCCCAACACATGCAGCTGGATGCAGGGATGCAGTCCCATGAAACTGATTCAATGTAGCTCAGGAAAGATACTTGAATACATGTGTCTAATATCCCAGATTATCCTTAGCTGAATTAAAAATTGCTGTCTTGATTTTTTTAGCCCCCATAAGAAATGGTCCTCTCTTATCACAATAAATAAACCCAATGTATCAACATAAATAATATCATCCTCCAGTTTTAGCCACTAAACAATTCTGAATTTAATTTACAGTATGTCTATGATACAAAAACTTTATTTGAAAAAAGCAAATGGATTTTAAGAACTTCACTCTTGTCACCGATGAGAACAAAACACTCTTCCTAAATGCCCGCATCCCTGCTCACCCTATTTTGCTCTGACAGTCTGGATGCTCAGACACTCCTGTACTGCCCTCTGCTGTTCAAGCTTCAGCCTGCTGGGTTTGGACAAAAAATAGGCAACTGGACAGCCAAGAAAAAAACAGATTATTTTCTTTTCCTGTGAGGTAGGAAAAAATTAAGTTTTAATGCCAGCTGTCAAAACAAAGCTAGATTTGATTTTACAAATTTTAAGAAAGGCTAGAAACTTATAATGTGGATAGCAGGTAACAGCACAGACTGCACTGAGGACTGAAAGCAACTGCTTGACTGGATACAAAGCTTATTGTGATTTCTATTTGTTCCCCAATCTTTCACCTCTCCTATGTGAGACGTGAAAGTTTAACCAGGGTCATCTGAAAGATGCTGCATGAGGGCTACCCAGGGAACCACACACATTTCCTGATACCTCAGGGAATAGTGTCAGATTTATCATGCTCAAAACTGCAGCTCTCTAGTGAGAAACACACACGATAATAAAGCCTCTTGGGCTGCTCTTGCAAATTACAACTGTTATTAAAAAGCTTTTTTGGTATTCTAGGGCAGAGACTAAAAGCTGCCCAGGCTCTGTTGTTGCATACCCTCCAGTCCTCCAAGTGACAGAACTTAATGTGTGGGGTCTCCAACCCCATATCCTTTTTAATAACTTCTTCGGGTTAATGGTAGTGGGAATTCAGAGGATTCTTCTTAAATGTAGATTTTGTACTTACTACTGGCCAAAAGATGCTGCTTTTTAACTACAGAAAAACTTATCTGAATTAGCAATTCCTTTCTGGAGGAAGAAAGACACTGTTTTTGTCAGCTGAGGACTGAAATAGCCCAAGTGCCTTCCGATTTCCCCACTTCTTTCCTAATGAGCACACTGACCTCTGCTGTCTTGTGAAAGAGCCTGTTTGGAAATGCAGCAAGGAGAACTTCCCCGCCTTCCTCCTCTTGATCTGTTCCCTGCCTTACCCGGTGAATGAACTTATTGCTTCTTATTGTTCTTTATGTAAAAGGAAGAGAGAATCCTTCTGGATGTCTGTCTGTCTCAGCAGAGGAAAATCTTGGAAACTCTGCTCTGGGTGGGCATCGCCAGCACATCCCAGAGGTGCTTTTGTTGTCCTTTGCTTTTTTTCAAAGAGCGACGTGTTGATCCGAAGGCTCCCTAAGTAAAGCAATGATTCACTTACTCTCCTCTAAGATATAGGGATTTTTTTTAATCAACTGCAACCATGTCAACAGTTTCTCACAGCAGAAGAAGAACTGGTATCCATTTAAATCCATTCTGGGAATCATAAACAGCTTGTTGACAGAGGTCACATCCACAGGGGAGCTCACAGTTGATTAGTTCTCCTTCACAGAGCTTTTACAGGCAGTGCGACTGGCGCTCCAGGAGAGGATTTAAGACCGGGATGTGCAGAACTAACCAGAAACAATTTCAAAACATTGTGTTGTGTCTGCCAAAATGCCTAAATAAATGGGAAATGAAAATAGCACCATGAATTTTGAACTGAGCTTTGCTACTTTTGCTGCGTGCTGTATGTCTGCATTTTTGATGTAGCAGCCTTTGTTCCCTATGCTGTGTCACACTGAATTCACAGCTTCTACCCCAGTAAAAATACCTCTTAAATAATGACATGAAAATGCTTCCCATCACATTATTATGTTTGAACTACTAAAGTGCAAGTAGTAGGGAGATTTTTAGTACACTTGAGACACAAATCTATAGGAAACCATTGGTTCATCAGTTCTGAGGCATTTATTCCTTCCCTCCAACCATTTTATTGCATAAGCTCCTTCTTAATTTCCTTTGCAATTATTTCGATGGTATTGACTGAATTTCTACTTATTTACTTGTTATTGTTTTCTTATCACTGTATCTTTGCAAAATTCTTAATAAACAAACAGAAAGAATGATAATGTGCAAGACAAGTCCCAGTATCATTCACATACTATGTGAACGTTCTACTGAATTAAAATTTATGAGTCAAATATTTCACAGTCTCAGACTGTTTACACTAGCTGGTGTCAATTAGTACTCCAAGATAATGTTCCTTCCAATTACATTTTATGTAATTCACCTGTACTGTTCTAAATGATTGTCATCTCTCTGTTAAATCCAATTCTTTAAGCTCCCCTCTAATGGCTCTGTCCCCAAAGTATACTTCAGAGTTTACCCTACTGGTGAACTTTGATTGACACAATAGGCAATTCTTGCTTGGCATAAAATATTTAGGGCTAACTACTTGTCCAAATGATCTCATTAAGTGGAAACAATTATCAGACCTCTGAATAAAAGACATTTTGCAACCCTGTGCTCATATATTTTCAATAGCTCTTAACATACAACCTGAAACAATATTTGTTTGCCTAGGACTTTTTATGTATATATATTTCAGTTCTGTTTAATATCTTTCCAGTTCTGTTTAATATATTTCCCAAAGACCTCCATGAGGGGATAGAAGGCACCATCAGCAAGTTTGCAGACAATGCCAGGTTGTGTGGGGGTGTTGATTTGCTGGAGTGCAGGAAGGCTCTGCAGAGGGATCTGGACAGGCTAGATCCATGGGCTAAGACCAGTAGTGTGTGGTTCAACAAGGCCAAGTGTCAGGTCCTGCCCTTGGGACACAACAACCCCCTGCACTGCTACAGGCTGGGGTAAAAATGTCTGGAAAGCTGCCCAGCAGAAAAGGACCTGGAGGTGCTGGTCATCAGCAGCTAAACATGAGCCAGTGTGTGCCCAGGTGGCCAAGAAGGCCAATGGCACCCTGGCCTGTATCAGCAACAGTGTGGCCAGCAGGACCAGGGCAGTGATTGTACCCTTGTACTTGGCACTAGTGAGGCTGCACCTCAAATCCTGTGTCCAGTTCTGAGCCTCTCACTGCAATAAAGACATTGAGGTGCTGCAGTGAGTCCAGAGAAGGGCAATGGAGATGGTGAAGTCTCTGGAGCATAAATCTTATGAGGAGTGGCTGAGGGGGCTGAGGTTGCTTATCCTAGAAAAAAAAGAGGCTCGGGGAGACCTTTTTGCTCTCTACCACTGCCTGAAAAGAAGTTGTATCCAGGTGGGGGTCACTCAGTTCTCCCAGGTGACAAGGGACAGGATGAGAGAAAATGGCCTCAAGTTGTGCCAGGGGAGGTTTAGATTGGATATCAGGAAAAATTTCTTCTCTTAAAGGATGGTCAAGCATTGAAACAGGCTGCCCAGGGAAGTGGTGGAGTCACCACTCCGGGATTATTTAGATTATGTGTAGATGTAGCTCTGAGGGACATGGTTTAGTGGTGGACTTGGCAGTGCAGGCTTAATGGTTGGACTTGATGACTTTTCCAATGGAAATGATTCTTAAAATTTGTCATTTTGTGATTCTATATATATGCACATGTAAAACAGGTTTCATATAATGTCTGACCTTTGATTTCTTACCTTTCTAATGTCAGCAAGCACATACATATGGATAAATAATACTGAGAAATGAAATTATTAATGAACAAAGAAGTTCCACCTAGTGTTATAAAAGCTGGTATTTCCTAATAGCCACATATATCAGTGGCTTAAGATTTTAATGGCTATACCATTAATTGTAGCAAAGGAGTAATGTTGGCATTTTGTGGACTTTCCCCACTATCCGCATAATAGCAGTGAAATATCTTACTTAAAGAGAATTTCCTTTCATGCTTCCACAACTGCACATTGTTTTATAAAAAGCCCAACCAGACTAAGACCTCAACCCACAATACAGAAAGAAGTAGAGAATATATATGCATTTATACTGCCTTTAGTAAGACTCGATGCACCTGAGCTACCCTGTAACCACATTTCCTGTATCAGGTCTTAGTGCAAATCAGTACATCATGCTTCTGATTACACCAAGGTCTGGATTTTGCCATGTAATGAACCTTCAGTTGCATGAAATGTGACCTTTCATTATCTCTGGAGCCATCAGAGACAGGTAGTTCTAGTTGAAAGTGGCATGCAAAAGTCCTTCACATTCTCATAATTCTGTCAAAATTGAATACTTTTTATCCAATTTCTACTCAAAAAGTGTATGTGCTTAGAAGGAGTAAAAATATTCCATCTGCTTCTGTGAACAGAGAAGAGAAATTCCTTGCCATTTTAAATATTTTCAGCAGCTCTTTTGCTTATCTGTGCTCTAACACCTAGAAGTAGCTGGGAAGCTTAAATCCAGGTTTGAGATTAGGTAGGTATATATTTTACTGTGTCTGTTCAACATCCATTTTGATATGGCCAAGTCCTAAGTGTTTTTAAAGCACACAGCTGTACCTTATGAATAATGGCACCTGAAATGCTTAGGAGCAGCTTGGAGGATCCCAGAACTGTGAAGCTCCAATCACTGCACCTAGCTCTCACCTGGGGATATTTCCACTGTTTATGCACAGCCCAGGCAAACTGAGGCAGGAAGCAATGACATAGCCTGCCCCAGACCTCACAGAAATTCATAGCAGCCCTCTGAGAAGATGCAGCTCTCATGCCCGTGCTGCAGGCTGGTGGCTCCTCAGCTTCCTGTCCCTTCGGGAGCTGCTCTGCCAAATGTTGGGATGGGACCTTCCGTGGACAGGAAGAATTTATATTCCCGTGGCTGCCCTCTGCCAGGTCTAGCAAGGAGCAAAGCCACAGTCTTGAATGAAAAGAGTTCATTTCCTGCAGATTTTGTAAGGAATGGAAGGAAGCATTTTAAATATCTGCAAGGGAAATGCAATTTCTTCCTGTACCAACGAAGGGTGCAGAGGAAATGAGTGACTTCTCCTGACAAGCCCCAATTCCATTCCTGCTGAAAGCAGAGACAGTGTTGTCCTGTATCAGTATCACTGAAAGCAGAGACAGTGTTGTCCTGTCTCTGCTCATTCCAGTGGCATTGCTAGGCATAGTGCCACACAACATGCTCCAAGACCCCCTGCTCTACTCAGGGAAGGCTCTACTTATCCCAAAAGGCAACTGGAAAAGAAAAAAAAAAAAAAAGAAATAGAAAGAAGACTGACTAATTGAGCCCAGCTCAGGAGATAGATCTGTGAATTATTACAGCTCTGACCCCCACAGCAACACAAATCTTAGGATGTGCCAGGAACAAATTAGGCTGTCTGCAGCTGGGACTTCTCCCCAGAAAAAAAGCCTTTTTTCTAGATATAAGAAACAAGCAGCTTTGCCAGT
Organism: Ploceus nigricollis; assembly: GCA_013399945.1. Taxonomy (NCBI): domain Eukaryota; kingdom Metazoa; phylum Chordata; class Aves; order Passeriformes; family Ploceidae; genus Ploceus; species Ploceus nigricollis. The sequence goes on along the minus strand of VXBC01003943.1, from coordinate 29,470 downwards.
GCTGGAGAACACACAGATAAAGAGTCCCTCCTGGATGTCTCATTTGGAAAATTCAAGGGTTTAACAGAATGAAGATAGTGTTGTTGGTTTTGCTAGTTTTGGTTTTTCTTGTTTGTTAGCTTGTTTTGTCTTTTGGCAGGGGGAGGTTAAATTAACTACACAGCAAAAATAACAAACTGAACTTCCACTAAGTTCATGGCCTTCCATTTCCATTGCTGTGTGTCAAACACGCTCCTGGGGGCTCCATAATGCTTTAAAATAAGAGGCGATCCTACCTCGACTGCACCCAAGGTGCTCGTGGGCTCTGGCTGAAGAAAGCAATTTTAACATCACTCTCAAGTATCCTGCTAATTTTCCAGTCTCATTTTGTCTGCCAGACACAACTTTCCTTTCTCTTTCCAGAGCAAAATGAGATATATGTAAACAAAGAATGTGGGATTTCAGTTTCGCTTCCAAAAGCAGTTCTTCAGCAGAATGAATGAGATGCAAAACATTAAATCCCAGGAGCCACTGGAGTCCCAGAGCTGCTTGGACATCCCTTAGAAGGAAACTGAAATAAATTCTTCAAATTATACTTTTCTGTACACTGCTAATCAAAGCACTTAGCTTCAGCATAGAATTAATTTGAGCCAAAGTAAAATTTCAGCCATAGCCAGACTTGCAACCATAAAGAAAAATATTAGTTAAAAATGATGGTACTTTTTAACTTGTGTGATTTGTGTCAAGCTATAATGAAGGAGCAAAATATTTAGTTTTCCTAAATTAATCTCTCTGTGCTGCTATAAGGCACATTGTTGATCCCTGGATTAATTTGTGATGCTCCAGTATAATTTTGTAGGATGGCTGTTCTCGACTAAGCTGTGCTGTGCTGGGGAAGTTCACTTGAGCAAACTCACATTAATTCAGCTGTCAAAATAAAGCCAAAGAAATCTGAGAGTAGTGGTGCAATTTCCTAATATTATCTTCCTCACTCATGTTTCATTCACCCCTGGGACTGTAATTGAGTTGCTACTCGGTGTAAACCCTTCGCTCTATGGTCCAAATGGGAGAGAAGTGGCAAAGTCAATCTGTAATATCACAATTCAGCATGCCTGGAGAAATTGAAGCACACTCACATTGAGCATCTGTGACTATTTTTGGTACCCTGCTTGTGGGTGTTTTAAAATGTCCTAATTTGTAACCAGTTAGTAATCTGTAACTGAATTTTCCATACTGACCTGTGGCCATTCAGTTTATGTTCAAGCCTTCGGTGATGGCTGTGGATGAAATGCAAGCAGATTATCCAGAGGGTCTCAGCCAAAGACAGTTGATTGCTGGCACCTTCCTTACTCTACTCACTGAGCACTAACATGTCAGAATTAATTCTGCAGAAGCCACATTGACTCTTCTCTCCAGCAGGACTGATCAGACACTGGTTTATTGGCTTTCTCGTCTGTTACACAGCATTACACCTCCAAAGCAGAGCAATGTCAATAGAAACTGCTCAAGTCTGAATGCAATCAGAATTTTCTTTCATTAGTATTTATGTTTTAGCTCCTGATGAAGAAAATTTTTGAAGAGAGTTTGTTTATGAGATAATAGTTTATTAAAAAATAGTTGTGTACTTTGGAGAAATGCTCAGTTAAAGAGTACCTGTCAAAAATGAAATACAAAAAATATAAGTTACTAAATCTGACAGTACTGATGAACCTAAGGAACACAAAAAATTATGGGATTGTTTAGCACATTGAGAAATAAGCTTGGAAAATGGACTTTCTTCCACTCAGTATACAAAGGATATCACTGTTTTAAGCTTTTCATTTTGCCCCTGAAACAGGCAGTCTTTGACTACAGATAAATGGTATCCTCCACTAAACAATTTGTTCCTCCAAACTCTCTGCAGCCAAATAAATAACATTAGAGCTTTACTTTGCTTAATGCTGGCAGGGAGAATCATCTGCATAATTTGATTGATCTGAGTTATTCAGTGATTTCTGAACTAGCATTAAAAAACTGGGGGAAAAGGCTTTAAAAATCCATAGGCAATTTAAATTTTGAATTCTTTCATTGGCTTTGGCACATCTCAGGCTCACGTTTTCAGCCTCTTTTCCCAGCCACAAGAGATACCAACTTATTTTTCTTCTCAGGTAGTGGGTTAAAATCAGCTGCTGGAGCTTGAAGTGGAAGACCAAAACCTGCCAGACGTGGACATGGGGCGAGTGGAAGAGTTACTATTGAGGGAAGAATTATAACTGACACTGACCCTGCCACCACTAAATGGCACCAGGCTCATTTCTTCCAACAACCTGGACCTGAGAAAGGCTGATAGAAAATGGTCTTATTTCCATGCCCAGAATCCTTAAACAAATGATTTTTTCCCACATCCCTCTTGTGTTTCTAACCCTATTTTGACAAAGTTATGGAGTGGATATCAGAGCACTGGGCTGTTTCTGCTCACTGAAGATTGCTCCAGCAGCTGAATGATATTTGTGTCCACACATGCCCTTGATTCACACTTGCACTGAAGCAAAACCACCTTGCAGTTCCTGTTGTGCATTGTGCAAGGTTTCACAAGTCACAGCCAAAGAGTCCTTCTCATACATTCAAGCAAAAATGCCCCCAAGACTTTTACAGTAAGTAAGATGATCTCTTTCCTCTGAGAGTGGCATGTCTGCAGATATTCAATTCCACACAATAAATGGAAACCATATGAATATAAGGCAAAGAAAAGTGTAGCTAGTTTTCACTGCACCCTTTCCACCAAACACCTCTCCAATCTTTCCATGGGGAAAGCTTCTTCTGTAGTTGTCAGACCTGTTCATGGCTTGGGATAGTGCCAGTACAGATGTGGCCCCTTTTGTAGGTCCCTGAACAGTTGTCAAATCTCTCTTTTACTCTGTCCTTTTTTTCTCTGGTTTCTGTACCTTGCATATTTATTTTCCTTCTCAGACCTTCCTAAAGGTTTAATTTTCTCTCTGTAGATTTTGCCAGGTCTCCTAGTGCTGGTTCCTAATCAAGTTTAAGGTATCTGAGCTCTTCTGCTTCAGGGAATGCCAATCACCACTGTCATTGCTCTTTAGGGAAACCATGCAATTCCAAGAGGCCAAAACCCAACCAGAAGCAAGAGTCCAACACCAGCCTTCTAATGCCTAAACTGCAAATATCCAGAAAAATTACCTCCTAGCCCTGAGAGATATGCCTCTGATCACTCACACAATAGTGAGAGCAGGAAAGAGGTAGAGAGCACCTTTTTCAGTGGCTGACCCTGCAAGAAGTGCCCTACAGTACAGTACAGCTACTGCAGTACATCTACTCACTTGCAGAACTGTTAACATAAATATAGTGGGAGATGCTATGCCTGGAGCTCAGACTTCAATTGTTTGCACACAGGTCCACAATGATCTGAAATGTAAATAATACCCAAACAGCTCTAAATTACTGACTTAGGAAAGTTGGGATGTTGTACCAAAGGAAGCACTGTGCTCTACATGACCGATGCTGCTGTTCTTTAATCCTCTACAGAAAGCAGACAGCCAGGACAGCTAGCCCTTTGTTACTACCTAGCACAACTGCACGTATGTTATTAGCTAATTTTCAGCTGCTCTTACAACTTCATCTGGCAAGATACAGAGCCATATTCCTGGAATTACTCTTATCTGTACAGTGGGATCCTGCCTTCACCAAAAGGTGCTGCTGACTGACTTGAGTTGGGCACTGTGCGGGGACTGGAGAGGAAACATGCTCTCCTATCAAGCTCATTTACCCAGGCAAAGATGTCCTTTAAATAAGAAATCTGTAGGCAGTTGTCTTTCCCAATTTGCATGGTTGTCATCTTTCCTGTTGTGTTTTCATTTGCTTGTCCCTACCAGACAAAAGACCTGCTCTCCCTTCTCCTGAAGTCAGTGGGAATTCTGCCATCAATTCCAGCGGTAGCTGGACTGGGGCCAAAATGTTAGCCACTCCACTTCCCCTTAAGTCATTCACAAACAATACTCCTTTGATTACACACCGAGCCTGAGGGGTCTCAGTTATCTCCTAACCCTCTCCTTTATATCTCCAGTATCTATGGATTCCATAATGTAGGCAGGAACTGTTTGAATAGAAGGGCCTTAATCATCAAAAGTACTTTTCTTCCTCAGCTGTGTTTTTTCTCAAAGGGAGTTTGTTGCTAATTCCTTTGGGAATGAGATGGGGAAAAATGAAAAGGAAATGACACCACTTTAAAGAGAAGCTAAACCAAAGAAACCCACAGAAAGATACTTTCTGACATTTGAGTACTAATGTACCTATGATCAAATTCACCAGGAGAAAAAATGTACTGGTCACATTGGAAGTGGCAACTTTTAAAATTATACTGGATGCAAAGATGATATAAGCCACAAGGATAACCTTGGCTAGATTTTCAAGGTGGTTTGCAATAGAGGGCAGTGAATAAGAAGAAAAGGGAACCCTATTTAGGTAACTGCACAGTATAATAAGTCCAAAATAGCTTCAATTGATTCTGAGTATCTTCTTAGACTTCTAAACAGTAATTGTGTTGTCCTTTAATTAGACACTGTGATTGCTAGACTCTTCAATAAAGAGAAGGGATACCTAGATATTTAGTTTTTAGCCACAGAGGGAAACACCACACTACGTATGGTTATGCCTTACAGATGGCACTTGGTAAAGCATGAAATGGCAACAGGAAACAATCAGTCTGACCCAGAAGACTAACACAGGATTCTGTCCAAACTGAATCTTGCAAAAAATGTTCTTGCAACTGCAGAACTTTGGTGCTGAGGTTAGTATTATTTATAAAAACACAAAGGAAAATTGATTCTGCTGCATAGCTGAAGAGCTTTACTCCAATTTAGACATACAGCAGATTTCCTATACTTCAGATGAAATATATTATTCACTGTCCAAATAGGACAGATGAGAATTTGGTTTTGGTTTTGCAAAATGTGCATGCAGTGAGGGTGATATGACAGCTGCACTAAGCAATATTATAGCTCTCCAAAAGGCTGGGTGGGCATTACAAGAGAGGAAAAAGTACTATCAGAAAGAGTCACTGTATTTTACTCTTCCACCAACAGCAGGTGAATAAATGAATAAATTCAATATAAAATCAATTAACAGATAAATTCACTATAAAATCAACATGCAATATTTGTCTGTTTGAATTAAAAAGGCTAGGTACTGCAACACATCATATTTTATTGTTTTTTTCTGATTAGATATTCTTAGAGTGACTTCTACGACTATGCTGATTTGGGTCCCTAATATTTTGTTCATGAATTTTGTACATGACATAATATTTGGGCTACTATATGAAATAATGAATTAATGATGTCAAAATACAAATTCTTTGTTTCACGCATGCAGGTCTGATTAGATACATGCCACACTGCTAGAATGGTGGCCTTTCACAACAGAAGAAGGAGGCAAAGTATGCTAAATGGCAAAGTAAGTTCTAAATGAAGAAGGACCAGCAGGCTGTATTTCTATCTGGCACACAAAGTTAGGGATTTAACTTTCACATCATAGGAATGTTTTAGGAAAACCATCAGCACATCCAACCTGACTCTTTTGTAAGATTCCACTGTGATATGCAGAATTGGAAGGGAAGGGTGTAAAGAAAAAACAAGCAATCTAGGCTCTAAAAATGACTGTGAGAGAAAATAACTGTCTACACAGAGATGGTTGAGGCTACACAAACACATCCAGCAGCTGGACTTGTTTTTTTTCCCAATATTCACTTTGGTATCATATAAAAACAATCATCTTTTAAGAAATTCCTCAGAAAGGTTGTGGGATCTTACTCTTCTTGTTTGGCATTCACTGAAACAGAGCCATTGAGGGGATTTTTATATCGTTGGTCTCCCTAGGACGGAGAGTGGTAAACATGGATGAGTGCAAGCTCACTTGTTCAATGGATTTGCAGAAGACTGCGAATGTCCAAAGAGCACAGCAAATCCTGCCTAGCTGCAGTCACCTGGTGACACTGCAACACATCTCAGGTGGGGTTTCTACACTGGGCTAAAATACAGGGTACTGCAGGAAAGGTTCTGAGATGGACTATGGGAAGAAAACCCCATACTTCACGTTCAAATTGGCTGTGTGCCAATACTGCAGATTTGGTGGTGGGACAGGGCTTGCTTGTGACCACTCACAGCCAGGAAGGATGCATTCATCTCTCAACCTCTGTAGGAGCAGTTGAGCAATCTAGGTATGTGGCTTCGTGGTTTGCACACAAAGAGAGTCACATGGAACAGCAGACTAGTGGGTTGCACAAAACCAGCTCCTGAGCTCTAATCCCAGTGGTGCTGTTAACCACACCGGGTAGCCTCATGCAGGCCTATTGCTTTGTCTCTGAATTTACACATCTGGGAGAAAGAAATTACTTTCACGGAGGGACTGCGTGCTCTACCCAACTTAGATTTTTACTGCACATTTTAAAATATCACACACCTGATTTGCCTTCTGCCAGATCTCTTTCATGTTAGTTGAAGGAAAAAAGGCCCCAGGTTTGATCTATGCTCATTCACGGCCACTTTAAACTAATGACAGAGGTGTAAAGGGACCTACCTGGGAACAAAGTATGAGAGTCACATTCAACATGTGATCCCTCCAGGCACACTTCCAAACATACCACCACCTTTTACTGCTTCTTAAGCAAGACTTATGACTAATGAGGTGGGTTTGTTACTAGAAAGCATTTCTTTCCTTAGGACTTTAAAAATAGATCTGTATCTGAATAAGGAAGTATGTAAATTTGGTTCATTTAATAATTATGAAAGCTGAGCTATGAATAATCCTGAATAAAGCCAGGCAGATTGCAGACTGTAGCTACAGGACTTTCAAAATAGCAATGGCAAGAAGCATTTGCCCTCCAGAAACCCAGCACTGCTATTTATGCTGAGTAACAATTCATTTATTAAAGAGATTACAGCAATAAAACTTATCTGCTTGTTTATTCAATGTTTACCCACTTCTTTTCAAAGGTGAAAAGATTTTGTTTTGTTTTCCAAACAGCCCGTGTAAGTTATTTATTAGATATTACATGTTATATCCATGTTACGTGTTATATTATAGCTGTACTACATAACCAAGGATTTGAGACATGCTACTGTACAGGATGCTGTTGCAGTAAATGCAAAAGTTGATTTCAGATGTCAAAATATGATCAGGCCATCTTTTAGTCCAACAGGAATTATTTTTCCACATCCGTATTTCATTTGGATTCCTAACCACTGGCGTAAGCCACATGTCAATGAGCACGCTATCTTTCACATTCCTCCACACTCCCCTCCTTCAAACTGAATATACCAGTATGCCAGACTTACTGTTAGGAAAAATCCCAGTGCAACTATGTGATTACTTTAATTAATCAAGGCCTAATATATGATTTGGGCCTCTGGGAATATTATTACAATCAGTCCTGCAAGAAGCCTGTGCATATGGATGGTGGATTTGCATATGTCAAAAATTAATTTCCTCTGTAGTCATTCAGTTTAATCTTGGGGAAGCACTCTAGAGTATGTTAAAGACAATATTCTAATAGAAAGTTATCATCTAGCTCTAGAACCCTCTGTGATAAACAGTATATAATTTAACTCAGGTATTTACATTGCACTTCTGCAGAAGTTAACATTTCTATCCTAAGGCTCCATTTATACTGGCTGTAGTTCAGAAGCGGAAGACCAAAACACCTTCATGAAAACAAAATTATGGTAAAAATTACCAGCATGTTTTGAGAAGGAAAACACGTCCTTACATTCAACAGGAAGACATTTTACTGAAGCCCCAAATGCTTGTCTATTGTTTCAGAGTAAGAATTATTTTATGATTACTCACATATAAATTTTCCTAAGATGGACAATGAAAGACATGAAAAAGGGGCTAGGGCTATAATTTCACATTTCTACTTTGACACTTAGGACAACTTAATTTCTATTACTGAAACACTATTACAAACTACACTTGCTGTAAAATCTTCATACTACATCTCTTGTGCACCTTATGAATTTCACTACAACTTCACATAAAAACAACAACAAAAAAATCTGATTTCTTCCATAAAAATAGCAAATAGTTCCAGCTTTCCACAGCTGCAGAAGTTTGCTGTCCCTAGAGATTTGTCATGGTACAGCTCTTGCTTCCAATCAAAACAGTGACATAGTGGCCATGATTTACAGCTTGCAGGGGCTTGATCAGGGGAGAGCATACTACTGAGCTAGTAGTATTAAAGAACGTTTAATGTGCAGCAGGACTTTTAATCTTTACACCCTCACAAAAAATAAAAAAAAAAAATCCTGCCCAAAAGCAGAGGGAAATAGGAGCTGGTATTTAAGACTTCTCTTCTTGTGCTGTTAGGTTTCAACAGAAAAGATCACCCATAAATGAGACTGGCTCTTTAACCAACTTCATCCTTATGATTCTAAATGGTAAACATCTGCACTGTTAACAGTAACAGAACAGCAAAACTTGCATGATAACAGAGAAGAATAATTAAAAGGCTTAGCATCAGACTAAAAATTACTCTCAGGTAAAATGGGCAGTTTTCCATATAGAATTATTAAGAAATAAATAGTGAGAAGAAAAATTAAAATCATGATAATTTATTTTAAAAGAGAGGGAGTTGAAATATGAAAGGAACACTTGTATTTCTGTGTTCAAGCAAAATGTCTTGATTAGCATCAAGGATAAAAATCACTATGTGATGCCTTTTTGTTGTTCTCATTGAATTTGCCTGAGCAGAATGGAAACAGTAACTATGCATAAATGATTCCAGAATTTTTATTTTCTGTTAAAACAAGGCTTAAAACAGCCTACAGAACAGTATAAAATTACATTTAGCAGGCTGATGATGTTTTGAAATTTAATTAGTTGCCAAGCTGTAGTCTTTCTAGCTTAGTTTATACTCAAATCTAGCAACTTAATTTTGAGAAAGTTAAATCTATTGCACGGGATTTGAGTAGTGATAAAGTGACCTCAGTTTGCTCCAATAAAATAATATATGATAAGTGCAAAGAGCATATATTCTAACTGCTAGTTTCTATCATTTTATGATATACTTTTCACTGTGAGGTGGAATGAGACGCCAGGAGTTTAAGGTCTGTATTTCGGAAAATGCCTGGCTTCACATGCATGGTGATTCTGTTTAAAATGCTGGCAGCTATGAAAAAAAAAAGAAAACCACAATGATGCTGTATGGATTCACCACTTGACATAAATCTTAAGCCACAAATACAAATGGTACATGAAAATTTCATGAGTTAAGGGGTCCAACAGTGAAATATTTGCAAATGTTGCTATTCCTCTTTCTGCAACTATAGGGATATATCTGGTAGAATACAGGAAAAAAAAGCCATGTTCAAACCCTTAGCTGCAATGCTAATTCTGAATATACAGCTTAAAAGTATTATTATCACATATGTTACTTATTAAGTAAAAGGCCTGAAGCTATTTGTCTGTCTACATTTAATCTGAAAGTCTATTTTTCCTCCCAATAAACTAGTTTTTAACAGTCAGATTTTCCAGTATTTTTGTTCTCTGATATCAGAATTCAGGTTTGCAGAATTGTTTCATTTTCTGCAATTTGGAGCCTTCAGCGAAGAAGCTGTTTACTTCCAACATGGTTATACAGTGAAAATACATCTGCATTTATGGAGTTAATAGTCCTCTTATTAATTTTACTCTGCCTTTTTTTTTTTTTTTTTAATAGAAACCTAATGAAAACCATGTTTATGTGCTCAAAGGCACAGAGGAAATTCATTACTCCGAGGAATAACACACTCCACAAGTGAAATGAAAGTAATCTTATTTATGACAGGAAGGGGCCTTCACTAGACTCAACTCCACCACACTTGGACTGATACTGGCTGCATAAAAGAAGCTGCAAATTCAGGAACCGATTTCAAATGTAAGCCTCATCTCAGCAATAAACACATTTGCAGTTTAGTCTCACAAACATTTAAAATCTACTGAAGGGGAAGTATCCAGTTATTATATTTACTATAAAGACGTGACAAAAAGAATGCAACAGTTACAAGAAAAGCAGAGATATGGCCTCTCATTCCAGGCGCCTTCCTTCCACTTAGAAATGAGCCTCCCTCTGTTCCTTGGTCAGTGTCCACCACAACACGCACCCACGCCTATGGCCAGCCTGCTTGCTTATCAGATCTGGCCCTTTGCTCTGGGTTTAGCAGCGGTGTTGCAGCAACTGAAACCCCCAAGTGCAACCATGCACTTGGCTGTGGGGAGAAGAGAAGCTTACAAATACACTCGCCTGGAGAATCCTTGAGGAGTGGGAGGTAGAAGACTGTGGGGACAGGTGGTGCAGGGTTGAAGCCTCAGCTTGCTAAAGGGCTCAATGCCCAGAGGTGCTCGAGGTAACCTGCACAGCCAGGTAATTCCCCAGGCAGAAAAGGGAAATCAGAAATGCCGAAAATGATTTACTGTCCCATCCACCCAGCCCTGTACATGTGTGCGCCTGAGCATCTGGCATCCATGTGCATGTATGCATATGTGTCTGAATTTGAAAGAAAAAGAAAAACCTTCCTGCAAAAAGGGAAGATAATGAGAAAATGTCCGACAAGTTATTGCTAAATCTATTTTGGTGTGAGATTGCATCTTTTTCTTGAACAAAATGAAATTAAAAAAGAAAAATGTTTCTTAGCCCTGTGAAAGCCAAACCCTATGTTCATCTCATTTCTAGAGACTTCAAAAGAGAGCTTTCATTAATGGAAAGTGTGATGTACAGCAAGCTGGATGGCTCCACATGCGTTTGCAATTTCTGTATGTAAACCCACATGTTTTACATTCCTTGGGTTTCTTCCCCGAATTGCCTTGAGTTAAAAAGGGGCAGGCAGGAGGAAGGAGCTGCCGTGCCAAGGCTTCCAGGAGGCAATAAGTCCCAGTGCCCACAAGAAGGCACTGTGCGTTAACAAATAGGAACATGCCGGGATTTCTGCAGGGAATTGACTTTTTAGTTCCCGCCGACGCTAAAGACCCAGCACAAGATGTGTGGGTTTCTCCAGCGTCATGAAGGGCAGCTGCCTTTGTCTGCCTGCAGATGTTTGGCCAGTTGCAGTTTGGATGCTTGACCAGTGAGTGAGATAAGCCCTTCAGCCTTGCACAAGGAATTAACTGATATTCTTGTACATCTTCCCCCAGAAAGCAACTTATAACACTAAAACAAGCTTGGCGAATTTGAAGATTTAGTTAAAGAAAAACATATTTAGCTCTTCCTTTGTTATATTGCTTTTGCAATTACAGTATGTTTGCATTGTATAGGCACTTCGCTTTTTCCTTATGTGATCTAAATTCCCCCTCTGCTTCATGCCACAACAAAGCGATTAATCCTTTGTTTGCCACATTAGTCAGTTGTCATGGAAATTAATATGATTTCACAAATTCAACAGTATGAACAGTTTTGGATCACATATTAAGAGAACAGGGTGTCATAGACAGACCATGTCTGTAAGAAATAGCTTGGTATGCAGTGAGTGCAACAGAAAAAGGATATTTTGGAAGAATATAAAACTTTTAAAACACATGAAAACCCCAAAGTCTTGCCTTGGTCTAAAATATTTGAGCATTTCTCCCAACAAGCAAGTTGTACTTTAGATCTTGAACATTCCTCCCAACAGGAAAATTGTAACTTTAAATCATTTGCAGCTTTTCGTTTGCACAGAAGATTTCTCAATCTCTTTGTCTGGATTTGAACTTGTCAGCTAGGAGAGCAGAATTGAGACTCTCCTCTTCCCTTGACAAATGATCTATTTGCTGACAGAGATGAGCAAGGGAGTGGACAATCTCAAGAGTGTTTTTCTACAGCCATATTTTATTCCCCTCTTAACGTAAACACAAAAAAGCAGAAGCAGCTGCATTGAAGAAACAAGTGAAGCTGCTCTCTCCGATGTCTGTATACCTCAAAAAGTGCCTGGCATGGGCCAAAATTCTCCATGATAAGGCTAAAGGCCGGCACAGAGCCATGGTACATGCAAGGTCACTGCAGACCTAGATCTGCTTTCAGGTGATGCATAAACCGAGGTTCCTACACGATCCTGCCTAAAACACTGTCTGAGCCTCGTGAACAAGATGACAGATAGTGCCAGACGCCCCCGTGGGTTGTGGGAGCTGCCAGACTAGCTCCACACGGCTGAAAGATGTTGTACAGAGGGATCTCTTGACATTATCAGAATCAAATTAAGTTGAACTGGCAATAACAACAGAGGTAGTACATGGAACTGCATTCTAGCTGATGCCTCTTCTCCCAAATTAAATTAGGCACCCCCCTACCCCAGCAGAAAGCATCTACCCACAGTTCACACATACCACCTGCCTTGGGCTGTCATGCAGGAAGGGGACACAATTCCCTCCCTTTCACATCCCACATCTGCTGAACAGACTTGTATCACAAAGCACAAGCCATGCCAGTGATCTTTGCTCAAAGATACAGAGGTGGGATTTATAATGAGTATGTTCACTCCCTTTCGAGAGATTTTGAAAACAATGCATGCCAACACTCATAACACCTATGTTCTTCCTCTTATGCATGCCACACTGATGTTAAGCACCTCAAAATGTTAAAAATGAAGGAAAGCTTGGGTGAAAATGTCAGCCTTAGATTTCACTAAATTCCACAGCAATCCATAACCTACTCAACATCAGAGGGAACAACGGGGCAAGTGTTCCCTTGCAACACAGGAAGCCAGTCTCAGCGATAACCACCAGCCAACCCTTTTCTGTCATGAAAGAGAAGTCCAGATTTATTAAAAAGTATTCTTCAGATATTCTAGAATATGTCCAATTACATTTTTTTCATTAGTATTTCTGGTTATATTAGAATGTTTGTGGAGAACTGGTATCTGAAAACCAATATTCCCCTGAAGCATTTGTAGTTCAATCCCCTGAGTACACTTTCAAGGAGAACTGGTTCAGCAAACAGGTTTAATTTTTCCTCTTGGGCACACACCTCACATTTGGATTCAACACTGGAGTGGGGCCACGGCTCGTAAAAATCTGTGTAGCTTTAACTCATGAAGCTACTACTCCTAGGTAAAAGAGTACAATTTATCTTTACTTTGATGAGTTTCTTTGTTAGATCATCAAAATTAACTGCCAGGACACTTGGATTCTGCCACAGCATGGATGTTAAATAAACCCACCAAATTTTAAGCCCACTATGAGACCCATAAGACTGAATGAACTGTGTGAACACTAAACTGGATCCAAATAAGCCAAGCTACAATAATGTAATAACACAGTAAATCAGGTATGATGAAGAAAGTCTGAAACTACACAAAGAGAAATGTGAGGCTGCACTTTTATCCAGTACAGTTATCCTACAGCAAGCAATCAGAGGAAAATGCCCTAAATCTGAGGAGTTTCATTTCACCCTCCATTAGCTGCCTAGATCCTTTGTCACAATGACAGAGTTGATCCAAGCAGCATGATTTTGGAAAGGTGGGTGCCTTGAAAGAGCCTTTTCTCAAGCTATAGCCAGTTGCACCTAAATAAAAATGTACCAGCCAGGTTCCCTAGAGTACTCCCCTGCAACAATTCAGCTGACTACAGCTTGCAAATGATTTGGGTTTATGGGTTTCCTTCTTTGTGCCGCTCCCAAAGGCACAGACCTGAGGGTGATGCCAACCACGAGTTACTGGCACCCTTTCAGATCCCACTCAACCCCTCCATTAGCTGAAATACAATCAAGCTTACAGCTAACAATTTGCATCGTACTATTTCCTTTATGCTTAAATAGGTCTTTCCAGAAAATGGATATCTGCATTACCTGTACCAAAGATCACATGTAAACTCTAGAAGAACACAGAAAATACAGCCCAGCTCATGCCAGCCTAACCCTGCTCATTAATAAGTATGTAGAGCATATGTTTGTACATAACTCTGGGACTGTACTTGTACAATCAAATTAACCTTTGGACTGCTGGTGTTTGGCCATAATTTACTGCATCTTGTTTTCAATTGCATATACAGTGCTGCTGATAGTACAAAAGTACAAAAATACTATCCCATAAAAATCATAATCACTGATAACAAAGCTGATAATGGAGTAGAATGTTTCACTTCCACTACGTTAATATAATTACCATTGACCATCCATAATCAATTGTGTCTGTATCACAGAAAAATGCTCTTATTTGCAGCCTTTGCTGAAACTCAGTCTAGAAATATTTCAGTTGGGGCGGAAGGGATGAAACAGCAAAGGAAGGGGAGGAAGAGACAAATCAGGAACTTTCCCAAGACATTGATTTAATTTAAAAGGATAGTGGCTTTTTTTTAGTAGCTGAGCCCACAGCATTGTTCCCACATTGCCTGCGTTAGTTCCACCCCATTGCCAATTACTGTTTGAATGTGATGTCCTGTGCAGAGGCTAAACAGAGCAGTCTTCAAAGCCTCCCTCAACTGACTCTATCTTGCTGAGCAAGCAGGAGAGACCTCTGATGAGGGAGGACGGCGTGTGCTTGTCAGGTCAGGAAGATGGGATCAGCCTCCATCCAACCCAAACCCACGACAACAGGACTCAACAAGAGCCTTCCCTACCCTGAGCAAGCACCAACAGCAGGTCTCATCTGAGGAGACACCAGTAGTTGCTCCCAGTTTGCCTGTTTGCTTTGAGCAGCTGTCTCCACTGTTGGTGCCCAGACAATAAACCAACAAATGGGATCTGTGCTGACCTCAGGTTTGCCCAAATCCACCGGGCAACAGACATTTCAAAAACTTTCAGCAGCACCAGCAGATAAGTGTGATCAACCTTGCATGGCACTGTTTCCCTTTGGGTGGGTTCTCATGATGTGTGGATAAATCACCTGTCTCCATATAAGGTCCTATTCTCCTCTGTGACCAGGGAGTCTGAATTCCAACCTCAAAAGAAGAAAATGCCCCTTTGTTGATGAAGAAATTATACAGGTGAAACAACAGCACTCAGAAATGCTGAGCTGGTTTCCTTTGACATATACAGTACTGGTTGGCAGGAAAAAGAAAACCTTCCACTTTACAAAATAAACCTACTATATGGTAGGCTTATTATAGTTAATATTTTTATTATAGTTAATTCTACATATAAGAATATCCCACTAGAAAATGCAGATTTTACTGTAATTATCTTAGAAATTACCTTAATATAAACCCTATGATATTTTAAAAATAAAACTATCTTTCATAACCAGGTTCAGCATCTAACCTTAAAATATCAGTGCAAAGAGAGACAAAATAATACCAAAAACAAACCCACAGAAAAAACCCCAAACCTATTTCCCTTTCAAAATCATGGGTTTTAACTTTTTGACATGTATTGGGGAACAGCATAGGAATTTCTTTCCAAAGCAATGCATCACTGCATGAATGTTTTGATAAGGATGTTGTTTTAATTGCCTGCTTTTACATTAGGAACACATGGCAAACTGAGGTGTGTGTGCGAACACAATATTCTCAGCACAGAACTGCGAGAGTGCATCTACAGTGACCTGTTCTGTGGAGAAGAGCTGTGCTCTGAAGCTCTCAACAAAGTCAGACTATTTCAACTTGTGTTCAGCACAGCTGAAAAAAAAAAAGCTACATAATTTGTTTCTCATTTCTTACAGAAGAACAGTGAAAGAATGCTCATTGTGTTATATTTTGCTCCTTCCAGAAAAAAAACCTCATACAATACAGTTTATTTCCTTCAAAACTGCAGTTTTTTTCACTTTATGTAAATCATCACAATCTTTTATTGCTAAAAGAAAGGCCTCATTGCCAAGAGATGCAATGCATTGCCTGCTCTGCTGCAGGGGTTCTTGGCTTGAGAGAGACCTAGATAGGAACTGAGCAACACCTCCTGAGCAACGATGCCAAGACAGCAGCTGGAAACCATTACAGAGTGGGACAATCCTGTCCAAACAACTGAATGCCAGGATCTCAGGGTATGAAAGGCTTAGAGGACATTGCTATAAAAAACCAAAGATCTTCATGAGAGTTTGGATTTTTGGGTTTAAAAGAAGTTTTGCTGGCTACTGAAAACATTCCTATAATTTTGTTGTGTGAAAGGAGCTATTCCCCCAGTACTGTGGCTCTGTCAATGGTCTTATGGGAGAAAAATAAATGAGAAGAAGACTGAAAGTGCTTCACAATAATAGAAGAAAAAAAAAATTTAAGCTTAGAGCTAGTAACTATCTCATAACACTACTCAGGATACAGAAATTTTACCCCAAAGTGTTGCGCACCTCTGTTGTGGCATGATAGGTTTGCAATAATTTTCAATAACTACTAATTTTCAATGAGACTGGAGATAAGCAATTCTGTTCTGAGAAACTTTTGAAGGTAATCACTTTATGGTAAGGTCTCAGTCCAAACACTGGAGAAAGCTGAAAGATAGGAAATGTGTAGATAACCATCTACTGCTGAAAGCAATTCAAAACTTACCAAAGGACAGTTTGGGATAGAAATATTTCAGTTAGGAAGTGAGAGGGAGTGGAGTCTCTGAAATAAGGAAGGTGCACCAATCAGCTCCAAATGCAGCAGTCTGTGCAGCCTCTCCCTTAGACAGTTCCAAGATGCTGGTTTTTGTCTGCAAAGTCCTCCCTTGCTGTGGTCCCAAAGAGCTGCTGCTGATTAGCCCACATGAGGAGCAGAGGAAGACTGAGAGGAAGAAGAGCAGTCGGTTGCAGCTGTAAAAGCCAGAGTGACCCGGCAGGAAAGAGAGAGATGCCAGCACCTACTCACCAGCAGGATGGAAATCAAACCCTTCATTTCCACCCTACATATTCCCCCAACAAGGAAAACTCAGACTACAAACTAACCCTGACTGCCAAAACACCAGCACCTGAAATGTGTTCTGCTCCTTGTTTGCACTAACTCAGTTTCTGTGAGGCACTCAGATACAACAGCCTGGGAATAGATTGCTATTTAGTAAGGACTTATAGCACAGAGTAAACAGTCGCAGACAGAAACCTGCTGTTTTCAGGGTCTGCCAGACACAAGCCAATACCAATAGCAATTTCCTCAAATCACTCATGGATTCTGTTGCATTTGCTCCTCTTACTTTTGATAAACTTTGAATCAAACAGCAAGTCTACCTTCTCAAGTGGCCATATTTACCAAAGGCAGAGCAAGAGAAAGATTTGGGCTATATTTTTCATTACACAATGGCAAGAGCTATAACCAGCAAAGCCAAACTCCACAAACAACTGCAACTGAACTGTACAGGCAGTGTAAGCTCTGCAGGGCAACCACCAGAAAGCAGCAGAGAAGAAAAGGTGGGACAGCTGAGGTGGAGGAAGGACAGCCTAGAATTAGAAACAAAACTACCAGAGAAAATATGCTGACAGTGGGTTAGTTAAAAATATGCCTCTGGCCTAGTTAAGTGATGGAGGGAGAAAAAAAAATTGTGGCATCTCCTAGGAGAAAAAGCCTGCCTGTGGTGGGGAGTGAGGGAATTGCTGTTCTGGCTGTGCCTTTGGGCTGGTTGCAAAGCCTGATTCCTGCCACTCTGGGGTCATGAACAGACTCCTGTGGGGAATGATGACAGGACTACTCTGTAGTTCAATCTTGAATTCAGGTGAGAGGAGAGATTAATATCATCACCTTCCTAATGAGCTTGTATGTAGTAGACAAAGCTTGCGGGCATGAGAGGGCTTGCAGGGCACAAGGGAGGCTGCCCAGACAGGGAAGCTAAAAACAGCCTTAAGCATCTGGGTCTGCTGCTTAAGTGGCCAGAAAAGACTGAGAAATTAGAAAAGGAAAATGGGCCCCAGAAAAGAGCTGAAAATGACATTTGTCCAGCTTCAGGAAACTGACAGTTTCTCAAGTTTCTGGGTCCACAACCCAATACAAACTCAGGAAAAATAAGCTCATACTTTGAAGAGTTAACGTCTGTGCACAAAATAAAGTGGAGGATCATACTTTGGGACACAGAGATGCTGGGGAATCAAATATAAAACTCAAGATGAGAAACAGGCAAAGAAGGAAAATGGTATCTACAATTTCTGGCTTTAATCATCGCTTAAGAGCCAAGTCTGGAGCAGCTAAGACATGTGATGACTGCTTGGATACTCCTGAGGGACAAACTTGGCTCTCAGAGAAGGAAAACTACCCCTTGCATGGGACGGATGGGAGCATGAGCAGGTCCCAGCTATCACATTGCACCAGCAATTTATGGTGTTTGACATGGATGCACAATAGTTTTTGCTCTTTAGATGCTGCTTTCCCTTTTTCATGAGGGAACTTTCACATATGCTCCTGTCCATACAGCTTAGAGAATTCACTTTTTAAGCCTGTAATTTTAAGATATCTTGAGTTTATTTTAAGAACACATACACAGCCTCACTTTTCAGTTTGGTAAGGCTGAGAATGACAGCAAGTAACCAACTACTGGCCTTGTCTATTGTAGATTTAAGGTGATAAGGAGAAAGGCAATCAAAGACTCAACATGGTCTGTGCCTGTGGAGCCTCTGCTGCTGTGCTGTTCCACTTTGAATTTTGTAACAAGCCCACAGTCGTCATCCCTAGTGGAGGTGGTGCTCCAACCATAGACCAGAATTAAATTAAAGTGAGAAGCACTGTTTGTTTGTGTCCGGCTCAAGAACTGTTGCAATCAGACCTCACATTTCATGACCATGATCAGAACCACATAATTTTACACAGGGGATGTCAAATACACCTATTCAAACCAAAATGGTTTGAATTTTTGCTTCATTTTTTTTCTCTTTTCCTGAAACAAAATTTTTTTTTATTGCACTGAACAGTTTTTGCATTTTCATGGAAAGGATTTTCTAGAATTTCAATCTCTATTGCAAAATAAACCTGCAGGCTAAATCTGAAAATACTCTCCTCTTTTCGGAAAGCCTTGTGTGCAAGCTGACGAAATTCTAGTCTTGAATTCTAGTCTAATTAATGCATATTTCCTATTAAAAAAACATTAAAAATATAAATGAAATTAAAAAGTAACAAAACAAACAAAAAATACCATGAAAGCTATTAGTGTATACTATATGTTTTTTATCTATTTGATTATGATAGTTAGCTCACAAATGGTTGCTTTCCCTCCACATTCTTACTTCATGCTGTTAACAAAAGGAGTTAAGGCTGCTTCTGTTTGAATGCTCAGATTACTTTCAAGGGTGGTTATATGTGAATGTAAGATTTACTGTAATCCTTTATTTGAGGAGGGTTCCATTATTCCTGCAACCACTTTATCCTTAAGTCCTTCATTTTAAAATATCTGTAAATATTCCTTACTTTATACATGACTATAAATGTAATATATGATATTTCCATGGTTTGAAGATATATAGTAATAGACATACATATATTTTTATGTACATATTCATTGCTGTATCAAAGCAAAGATGGTGTGCATTCCCAAATAAGAAAAGTTTACAGTTAGTAAACCAGCAGGGCATCTATGGAGCAGAGCAAGACAGCTGAGATCAATGAGCTGATCTGGTCCCTGGTATGTCATCTGGAAGTTGATTGCAGTAGCTGTGCAAGGTTGGCATTTACTGAGGGGGAAGACGGAGTCCCCTTCTCACAGTGTCTTGGGGCTTTAGGAATCTGTGATTGCCTAAGCTCCCCTAGAAATGGTGCCTAATAAGCAGTGAAGCAAAAGGCAAAGATGCTATGGGGAGCCTTTACTGATGGATAAGCTGGTGTGCAATACATCAGAGCATCAGTAATCAATCATGCTTAATTAATGAAAGACAACTCTTGATGTTAATTACTCCAAATTATTCTTGATTTCTCCAAACAAGCCTTGCTGCAAGATTTGGCTTACATTTAACTGCAGACGATGGAGTGCTTAACTTAGCATTACCAACACACACAGTTCTGCATTTAAAGGAATACATTTTTTCAGGAAAACATCTCTGTACGTATTACAGAGTCTTACCTTTGAGATACCAAAACTGGCACGTTAATCCGTCATGAGAAATAGCTAGCAGACAGCTTCAGAAGCAGGGCAAGTCTCATGTTAAGCATTTTGAAATACACACACACAAAAAACATCCTTATTCACAGAGTAGGACTGCATGGACCACATACACCATACATGAGCTTCAGTCAAAACTTATTTGAAAGCACTTATGCTAAAGGATCCACTGTCGGGCAACACCCATGTAGTTACATCTGCACTGCCCAAGCCTGTGCCAAGAGTCTTTGCTAATAACTGTTTACATCTTCAGTTGATTGGTTTTTCCTTTCCTTTTAGGATTTCAACCTTCACGACCTGCTAATGTAGTCATGTGGCTACCAAAGTTTCTGCTATGAATTCCAACTTGCTATTCCAACTCGCTGCAGTCAGTCAAAGCTGATGCCTAGCAGCATATCATACAGGCATGATGGAATAAAGAAATTTTAGTCCTAAGAAATTTGGTTCCCAAGAATTTGCCATCAGCTTCAGTGGATTCAGGATTTCAATTGCTGCTCCTAGGCCTTCCAAAAAATAAAATAAACTCTACAACACAAGCTCGTTGTTCTAAACCTTGAAGGGATACAAACTGTAGTCTAGTACATATAAACTCTTTTTTCATATTACTTAACTGCTTTTCAGTAATAAAATCCAATAAATATGGGTCAACCTATTATGAAAAATTAAGTAACATAATATTTTTAGTTTTTGAATGAAGATACTAAGACTTGCTAAGCAAGTCCGTAGTATGTACAGTGCATTTTTAAGTGTTTCATAAGACTTTAAACATGTGGTTTTAAAGAAACACATGTACACCAGCTGTGCAGAAACAAAAATAAACTTCAGAATTCCAAGGACCCGTTTTGAGGTATCTTTTAGGTCAATCCTCTGCAAACTAAGAGTCTGAATCTGTACAACTTAGTAAACTAAAATCTGCATGATTTCAGCTGCTAAGTAACATGTCCTGAAAAGTCTCCAGTGCATAGAAACTCAAGTACCTGCGTCAAAGGTAGGAGGGTACTGTGCAGTCAGCAATATTTTCACTTTGATAAAGTGAAATGCTTGTCTGAAACACTCCCCACTCCTGGAATAAAGGAAGGAGGGTTGATCTTCATTGCCCCACACAATCCTTTCTTCCTACAGGTCTCAATACAGTTATGCTTGGCACAGCCTCAGTGCTGAATCTGGATATGCCTTTTGATTCCCCACTTCCCCCACTTCTATCTATGCCTGCCTGGTCAGCTATTGTACAGTTTCACACTGTGATCAAAATGATACACTTCTTTGAATAAAGACTGTTTCTAAGCTCACTTTCTGTAATTTAAACATAATCTTCTAACTTACTGCTTTACAAGTATTATAGAGCAAGTCAATGAAATGAAGCATTTCCAGTTCAGGTAAATGGATTAACTTTCCAGCATTCATCCAGTGCGGCACTGGAAGGAAGATCACAGTGATTTTGTCCAGCCAATAGTGCTGCCAATGCACTGCTGAATATAAAATCATCTCATGCTGGGGCTGCAAAACACATGGAAGGCCTGCCAGCTGCAGGAAATCTAGGAAAGACGGAAATGTGTTTTCTACCATTGAGAAGTTAAGGAGAAGCCAACATGATGGTGAATTGCTCTGAGAGTGGGCTGAGTTGTGAGACAGGTCTGGGGTGATTTAGGGACAGGCATCACCACAGCCCTCAGGGATTCTGCAGGTGGATGGATTCCTACTATTTGAAATTATTGAAGATCAACTGAAGTTAACTGTTAATTAAGGACAAGCCTAGACTTAAACGAGGGACTCAG
The DNA here is from genome assembly GCA_013399945.1 of Ploceus nigricollis. Classification (NCBI taxonomy): domain Eukaryota; kingdom Metazoa; phylum Chordata; class Aves; order Passeriformes; family Ploceidae; genus Ploceus; species Ploceus nigricollis. The sequence goes on along the minus strand of VXBC01003943.1, from coordinate 7,804 downwards.
AAGACATCTGACCATATCAACTGCTCTCATGCCCATCTGAAAATAAAGTTTAACGTAATTATAAATGTACACAAAACATAAATTCAAACAGCACTAACAGCCAGGGACAAGCTGTCTTCACAAACTTTGACACCAGGTGATCTTTTCAAACATGTCAAATCTTGGCAAGAGATGTGTGACCTTTTATCACAATACCAACCCATGAAAAGGACTTGTAGGGCCTAAGAAGTTCCTTTCAGCCAGTCACATCCTTCAACATCATTCTCACTACTGCAGTGCGTCCCTCCATGGCTGAGTGGGTCCTGCCATGGTATGTCCGAGTGGTGCCAAGGAGGAATGATGCAGAAGGTGTCAAAATTAATCTTTAAATGTCTTCTCTATGAATACAATCACAGGCTGTAGAGGAACATTTAATCAGCATCCATTCTTTTGCAATATTCATAATGTGTGGAAGTTTTCCAAAGTGTTTTGTCTTCATAATTCTCTTCTTAAAACTCTCAATAATTCATATTTAGTGCAAATAAACATATTCTCCCTTAGTCAACAAAACAAGAAATGTTTTGTTGTCAAGAAATGTCTCGAATTTCAACATTTTTTTAATGCTATGAAAGTAAAAAACACTGACTATTCCATCTTTTGTTGAGATTTCAGATATTTGTGAGCAGGACTACATTATTTTCAAACAGATTTAGTTTAAACTCCTGACCCTGTTAGGCTTTAGATTCTGCACTTTCTACTGAAGCTTTAGCAAAATTCTTCTCATCCTGTCAGCAGAAAGTTCTACTTTGTTTCCTTCTATTAGTGTGTGAAATGCAATTAGTTTTGTCATCTTTGCAGCACAAAAAAGGTGAAGAGTGGATTTTCAAAAGTACCTTATGCTATTTCCATACAGGTTTTGCTTGCAAACTTTATTTTCCTTTTTTTTTCCCTTTTTCACTCTTAAACTGTATTTAAGTATTTGTTTACCACATTCTAGAAAGGTTTTTGCATATTATACATCTTCCAAATATTGCTATGAAAATGTTGTTCCATTTATTCAGGTGCTCAATTGTTTAAAATATCTAAGATTTACTGCTAAAGCTACAAAAAGAAATAGAAAGTTTCCTAAAACCTGCACAATGCAATCAAACAAATGGTAATTAAAAGGTTTCATTATTCTATTGCTACAGTATTTTTCAGAAAGTCCTTTTGATTACATCTTTTCAGAAGTAACAGGTTTGAGATGCTGCTCAAGGAATTATAAAAACATACAGTTGCAGAAAGTTATTTCCTCTATCAACTGATTTTTAGAAATCATCCTTTTCCTTATANTCATCCTTTTCCTTATATATATATATATATATATACATAAAATATCTCCCCAGCACACAATGAGTTTTTATCCACTTCATATGCCTGTATTGCACCATTCCTCCTGACAGAGGACATCTTAATACCTCTAGCATTGTAATAAACTAGCCCAATAACCAGGGGTTTGCCAAATCAGGCCCATGGCTGTATCTGTTAATCAGATGTCCTGCTGACTGAAGGTTAACCCACAAACAACCAGAACAGAAATAACTGTGGGCAGATATAAGACAATTTTGGCTAAATGGGGTCTGAAGAAGGCATGTTGCAGCAAGAGCTAAGCAGATACCAGAAAAGGAGAAACTGGCAATGGGGACAAGAAATACTGGGACATGTTATCAGCCAAAGCAAGAATACATAATCACAGATCCCATGTCAGTGGCCAGGAGTTCAAAGCAAACCACAAATAAATGTATCATGTTCATGCACATCTCCAAGGGTTGTTTAATGTTTTTGTTTCCTGCATTTCTGCATGTTCTACAAATAAATCATCCTGCATTTAGGAAATGTGTCTGGCCTCTCCACTTCTCTAACTCCAAAACATTTCTACTGCCAGTGCTACCATATGATCAAGAAAAAGCACCATCTGTCTTTTCCAAATGTGTCTTATTCCTTTACCACTTCACCTTACAGTTTGCATATGCTGCTTGTCACATATTTGCTTCTTTCCTCCAACTTCTTTTAAAAGCACAGAAAAATAAGAAAAAAGGCCACTATAATGAAACAATACATGGTAATCATGATTTAAGTTTTTTTAGGTTAGCATACAGTGATTTCCTTTTTTCCAATTTTCCTTTTTTTCCAACTTTCCTTTTTTCCAACTTTCCTTTTTTCCAATTTGCAAATCATCAGGGTTTCAGATATGCATGCAAATATATCTTGCTCATATTGCAAGCTTTTGCTAATTAATTTCAGAATTTTCAGAATAGAACACTCATTGAACTCAGAAGAGCATTTCCAGCATTATCATGCAACATTGGCTCTCAGCTGTAGTTTCTTCTGGTGCTCAGATGTTCAAAACTCTTACAGAAGCAACTAGCAGAAGTACCCTTCTTTCTAAAATTGGATAATACCAGAATACACCCTTTTTGTGGTCAGAAAATTGCTGCTGTGTCTGGATGATGCAAAGAAGAAATAAATGTGCAGTTCTTTTTCATCCTGGAAGATGTATACCAGAGCAATTAGCAGAATTTCCCTGTTGATTTTTACTTCATGGCAAAGAAAAGAAGTTTCAGACCCAGGCAGTAAGTAGGCAATAAGTCCTAGTGCTTACATGGCAAAGACACAGTGGGGAATGGTATTTTCTTTTGGTTAAGAGAAGTTGTTTACTAGGCAGTGACAAAGTTTAACTAAAAATGGCAAAATTTTTATTTTTATAATTTAAAATATTCCTTCCCCATTCTTTATAGACAGGGAAGGAATATTTTCATTATTGTGAATAAATAAATGTGTGTATATATATATATACACACACACACACACACATATCTATACATACATATAGATATAAAAGAGTGTGTGTATATATATAAATGCATATATATGAATGTGCGTGTGTATATGATATGTGTATATATAAAAAATGTATATACACACATAATGAATATGTATGTGACAAATACAGGTGCCTTGTATCCAAGACTTGCCACCAAACCATCCACAGAGTGCATACCTCCAAAGAGTCAGCAATTTCAGGAACACGGGGTGCTAAAGCACAAACATGACAAGAACCATGATGTAACACCAAAGTAGAGAGACAGATTTGTAGATCTTTGATCTCTCAAACTTGAAAGAAGCCTGGACCACCAGGAATGCTGTTGAGCATCCTGGAATTGTGGTGGAGATGAGGCGGAGCTCCTGAGGAGAACAGGCTCATACACACGGTGTCCCCTACTTGCACTCTCTGCATCCCTGCTGCTGGCTCCAGGACCACTCAGCTCAGCCCTGTGCTCACTCACAGAAGGTCAATCTCAGGCTCCTTCTGGATTCCAGGTGATGTTGCCATGTTTTCACTGTTTTCTAGAAAAAGAATCTGAGGCAATTTGAACTTGTCTGTAAGATGCTACAACATTGTACCCAAGGGCAATACAGACCTAAGCTTCCTCTGCTGGCACTCCCCAGAGCTCATCTCAAGCCTGTATGCATGTGCAAGCTGGCCTTCTTGTTTATGTAGAAGTTTGCCACCCTTGCCTTACATATAGTGCAATCATATGCAAGATATTACTGATTCACAGAATGGGCAATTCATAAAGTGAAAGGGAGAACATCGCAGTCACAACTCACCATTTAGCAGCACCACTAAAAATAACACTATTCCCCATCTCCTGTGAAAACAAAGTAGCATAATCTTGTAGTTCAAAACAAAACTATAAATCAAACACCTTATTTTCTTTAATCTTTCATCTTGATGGTTAAAAGTCTACACAAAAAAAGCTTACCTAAAATACAGCATTCAAAATATTGTATCAGCCTCCATACCTCACATTTAGCATTTTCATACAGCCTATTGCAACAGACTTCTTTACAGAACTACTGCAACTGGCTCCCTGCCACTAGTAAGTTGTTGATTACCTGTGGTTAGGAGTACACTTTCGTGTAAAGCACAGATTTACCAATGCTCACAGATCCACAAGTCAGCATTCCTGGCTAAAAATCTGTAATTCTTATGCATCTCAGACTGACTCACTGCAATAGATGTCAGACCCTTGTAGGATGGTGCACAGGCACCTTGTCTGTCCAGTGTCAGCACACAGGAAGACATTACAAGCTATGATGCAAAGCACTTGGCCAGGCAGACCTGACAGTTGCTGAGACTGTCTCATCCACCAGGCAGGTTAAATTACTAAATTTGTGAAAGAAGGTTGTGCAGTCTAAAGCTCTGTCCTGTACTTTCCCATCTTGTCTCAGAAAACTTGTGACACTCCTTGCAGACATAGGCAGATTTTACCACCAACAGTTGGGATATGCTAAGCTATCTCATAATCAAATGTGCATTTGAGGTTTCACTGCAAATACAAGCTAGCCCCTGGAGATTTGGTAGCATTTTTCACTGATTGTGCAAGGCAGAAAAGTTATTTTTCAAGTATATTTTGCAAATTTCTAATTAGCTATGTCACCTTTAGCTCCTGTACTACAATCAGGAGAGTCCTTAAATGTACAGGTGATCATTTTTTTATCATACAGGTAATAGAAAAAGTCATTAGAGGCAGGATTTTTCTACATTTAAGTTTTATGAACAACAGGAAACTTACTGAGATTGTAGGCAGCAATTACACTAGCAAAAAACTTGAAATTACTTAGTTCACCTTGTTCAGCATGGGAAAAGGAAGAATAGGAACACAATAACAATCAATGTTTTTGTCTAAGAAAACAGGCTGAAAAAACAAGCAACTTTGTATACAAGACTACAACCAAATCAAAACTACAAGGTAAAAAGACTCCAGGAAAGTTACTCTTTCCTGAAAGACACAAATCAAGACATAAGCATAAATTTCCCCTATGAAGCAGAAAACCTAGAGAAATAGAAGGAGATCCTCTTGGCTAAATCATGAGGACTTTGCTGACTTCAGAAACAAAAAGTCATGGGAAGTGCAACTCAGCTCAGACCACTACAGATGAAATACAGGCACTCAGGGGCAAAGTCAGAATGAACAAAGGTGCTTTTAACGTCCCCTGAGAGGGATGGCAAGAAAACATTTGAAGAAGGAAAGAGGAAAACAGGAAAGGAAGGAAGAAATTTCAGAGAGATGACAACAAAAATTGAAGATACCATTATTAAATGCAAGGCAAATATATCCACAGTTATTATTGAGAAGGTTAATAGGTTTGATGCCTCCTTGCTGCAGTCTTTGCTAGGAAAGATAGCATAATCAGATGATTAGAATAATCATGGACAGACTAGAGGAAAACCAGACTAGATAAGTTGAGACATTTTAATGTCAGCTGGGTCAGATGAATTGCACCTAAGAGAATTTCAAGAAGTCAGTGAACTAATCTCAGACCCATTACAGGCTTTCTTTGAGGAGGTACAGGCAATGGCTGAAGTTTCTAAAGGCCAGAGTATAGTGTCTGTCTTTATGAAAGGGAGCACAGGAACGATCCACTCTTGCAAACGGTGCGGCACTATGGCAGAAGAAACAAATCCCACACTAGGAATTACAGACAAGTATTGTGTGGGAGAAACAAGAAATAATCCAGTCTTCTGCTCTGCAGAGATGACTCTCTTGCAGTATTGCTCCTCATTGTGACCATTGTACTTGAGGAAGCACAAGGAAAACTCGGAGACAGCCCAGAGCAAAGTGCCCAAAATCATCACACAGCTAGCAAAACCAAGAATAAGAGACCTTGGTTTGTTTAGTCTGGGGCAGAGAAGACAGGAAGGAACAGGGGAACATTTTTCAAATACTTTTCTTAGTCACGCTTTACCTAACAGACTTTTCTATGGCCAGTGAGGCTGGAGTTAAGCTGCAGGAAGATTTAAGGTACTGGACGTTAGGAGAACCTTTTGTAGTAAAATGAGTTATGTACCTGATTCCTTGGGAAAGTTTTGGAAGTTTTAGGACTGTTCATGGCAATTTTTACGAACTGCAGAGAAACATCTAGTAAGAAGGGTTTAGAAGCGGGCCTGCTCAGGGTTGGCAGATGCAGTGAGGGATGTTTCAGGATCCTGTCAGGCTCCATCTCCTGTAGTGCATAAGACCTGGGACTTGGGAGCACAGTTGTCTCTCCTTCTGGACACATATGTACATATAAATACCTCACCCAATAAACTCTAACAGATGTATCAGTATGCAAATGCTGATTCTATGCCTCCTTAATTCAGGTTATAGATCTTAATTGTGTCAAGCAGGAGAACAATGAACTCAGGGCACCCCTGTAAGTTATGGGTGGGAAAGGACATAGGATTGCAGCTAGGAATTCTCCCAATGATGACCAACCTGCCCTAAATGGAAAAGGAACATGATCTGCCAGATGCGACAATGTCGAATAGTTCCAGATGTGCTCCCAGTGAACTTGGCAGTAAAAATCTGGTAAAAATTTGTCAGTGCTGTAATCTAGCTAGGGGATTTGTTGTAACACAGAATAACATTTACAGAATGTTCTTGGTCCAACCTGACACGTTGAGAAGCATGGGGTACAGCAAGAATGCTTGTCTTGCCTGTTTCAATTTCAGCTGCCCACAATGACCCACTTGAGTTTGAAAAATAATTTAAATTAAAATAATTTAAATTAATCTCTTCATATATTAAGACAATGGGATAGAAATATGATCATGTAAGATGCTTCTGGAAGGAAAGAAAACAATCATAGCTCAAAAAATTAGACAGAGAGTCAGGAAACTCTTGTTTCTAACCCTTTATGTCATGGCCCTACCCTTTGTTATCCTGAATGTTTCACAGTCTCTGTTTTCACATCCACAATGATGGGGATGAACGCATTGATCAATCTTTATAAAGAATTTCAAGATACAAGGCTGGAAGGTAAGAGTCAAAGTCCTGCATCTAGAAATCATGAATGCATTTATCCAAGGGGATTGATGATTATATGAATAGGGTCAGTATATTAAATAAAGGCATGAAACAGAGGATGAGATCTTCTTTCCCACCCTGGCATCATGCAAAAGGCTGATGTAGTACAAAGGAAACTGACAACTCTTTATTTTTTCAAGGAAGACTTTCTGGTACAAAACTCTGGCAGATTACCATAACACAGCCCTCCAAGGAACCTTTCCACAACTGTTGGCATATAGAAAAGGTGTCAGGACAAGAACCCTACACAGAAATGCTAAAAACTTTGTGCCCCTTTTAGCAGCTATCGGATGCTGCATTAAATTAGGTGTGCCCCAGCTCGTTTCTCTTAAGTCTCTCCCATCTCCAGAGCAGTACATTAAGCAGGAAGATGAAAGATGATGCAAAAAGCATGCTAATTCAACACAGTCACTCCTCATCATGTTTTGCCTGTGTTTCTACTTCTTAAGAGCTATGAATCAAAACTGTATTCAGTGTTTTTCCATTGTTCATTTGGAGAATTTTGTGATACACTGTGGTACAGACAGATTTTTTTCTCTTGTTGTACCAAAAACTATGCTCAGGGGGCAAAACCCAACAAACCAACAAACAGACAGACACTGATTTACATGCATATATACGTATATGTATATATATAAATATGTACATAAGGTGGAAGCACAAAGTTACAAACCTGAAGGATGGAAAATTCCTACAAAGTAGCTAGTCTTTCCTTTTTGCCAATAAATATGACATTATGGAGCGGGACTAACAAAATTATGTGTGTCTGACACAGGTGGGATATCTGAAACCCTTCATTTCAAGTAGGAGATAGCCATCTCCTCCTGCTAGAGCATCACTTATGGTAGGAAATGGAGTTTTGGTTTTCTCATTAGAAGGGGAATTCTCTCACGAGAATTCTCAATCTCAGTAATTCTTTAAAAAAAAAA
>VXBC01003930.1:1272915-1310379 GCA_013399945.1 Ploceus nigricollis | reverse complement strand
TCGCATTGTCACCCCCCAGCGCTGCGCCTTCCGCCAGCTGAGGCACCTCAGCTCCTGCCCGGCCGCTGCGCCCCTGCAGTGACACGGCATCGGCCGCCTTCCAGGCACTGCATTGAGCGCGCTGCGTCTCCCTTCAGGTGCTGCACTGCCTGACCGCCGAGCACGGCTCCGATGGCCTCTCAGCCCTGCCCCGCTGTGCACAGCCAAGCTGCAGCCACGACACGGCAACGCAGCCCCGGGTTTGCTTCCATCCCTGCCCCACGCGGCACCTGTCCCTGCTGCACCGTCCAGCCACTGCCTTCACACTATCGTCTGCACTGCACAGGACCAACAAGGTCCTGCCCAGCCGCTGCACGGCTCTGTGCCACCTCCCCGGTGTGGCACAGCCTCCACCACTGGACCACACCAGGCCGGGCGGCACGGATCTTCCCAGCTGCCCTTCCACTGCACAGCACAGCTCACGCCACGCAGACAGTGCAGCTTCCATGAGCTCCCCGCTATGTTACAGTCTCCACCTTCTCACTGCACAATGAGACAAGCCTGCAATGCAATCTTTCCACAGCATTGCCCTCGTTCTTGCTGGCCCCACAGCCTTCTAATGCTTCTTAGGCAGATGGAAAGTGACAAACTCTAATATAATGCCTCTCAGGGATAGAATGACAAAGGGAAATTATTACTCGTGAAGGGGAAAGTCATCTGAAAGGAAAGAAACGGCGAGGAATAAACCTGCATCTTTAGTGATCAGCCCAGTGAGCCTCCATTTGTCACTGATAACAGAAGGAAAACAAAAGGTCATTTTAAGGGAATCTTAGTAAGGTCATGTCCAGCATGGTGGCAGCTCGCACTGAGGTGAGCCCAAGTGCCAATGTTGAATGGCAGACACTGCCTTCAACAGCACACAGCTGGCTGAGCACTGTTGACAAAGGCAGTTGACAAAAGGCCAAGTTCCTGCTGGTCACAGGGAGAGCTGGTGGGGGCTCATGCAGCCCCATTTTCACAGCCAGAAACCCCACTTTGTGCTCTGCACAAATGAAGTCAGTGCAAGTTGGTTGCTAGTGTGGCACCCACGCAGCTAGGCTTCCAGAGCTACCACGCTCCTTTGCAGAGACACAAGGGAGACACATGACGCACTGATACACCACCATTAGGTTTTTTGGATGTCAACAACAACTTCTAGATACAGCACAGGGGACCAACAGACTCATGCAAGCACCTTGGTATCACTTGCACCAATATCCCCTTGAGGAGGTATGTGGAAAGGGGACACAACCACATTCATGCAGCCCTGTCTATCTGTAGATCTGCCCCCAAGCTACTGCCCCACCAACCCCCAGTTCGAAGGGCTGACCTGCTCAGGATGCTCGTTGCTCTGAGGCAGCTCCCTTCCCTCCAGCTTCATGGCAAGCTGGCAGCCAGGGCTGGTGCAGGCAGCCTCCTCCTCTGGCTCCAGCTTTGCTGCTGGGCTCATTTCTTCCAGCAACTCCACCGACTCCTGTGCCACATCATGTCTGGCTGGAGCCCAGTTTTACTTTACAAACGCTTGCTTTATGCCTGCTCCTCTCTTCCCCTCTTCATCCCTCCATCTGCGTAAGCTGGGTCTCATCTCCCTGCCTCAACCGCCCTTGTCCCTGTGACACGGAGCTGCTGCACTGCCTGCTGCCACTGCGCCACATCTGCTCCAGCTGTTCCCAAGCTTCACCTAAACCGCCCCCGTACCGCATTTGAACCCCGCAGTGTGTGGGCACAGCAGGTGATCTGATTTCAGTGATGAGATAAGCGGGGACCTACAGCTCGAAACCAAATAGCGACAAGTCTGGGGCTTGCTCCTGAGCCCGTGTTTGTCACTCAGGAAACTCTAACCCCGTTATCAGGTGTCAGTATGCTGCAAAGAGCCCAGGATGAAGTCACCCTTCTTGCCAGCCTGGAAAAAACTCAGAAGGCGAGCGCTGTGCATCTTGGAAAATCAGGTACCAGCGCCTGGCAGCTGTTTGATGGCCATGAGATGAATTAAGGCAATGATTAATGGCGTGATTTGGTTCAAGTAGCAGGACTTTAGTCTGAACATGTTCCTACTTAGCTTACACATTTCATTCGCAGGCAGATGTCAAGCTGGATGTTGCTAGGAGATAGACAGCAGGGGAATAATTAAGTCTGATTAAATCCTATCATATTGCTGTGCTGCTTTCCAGAATGCTCTGGAGCTTTTTAAAGCCAAACTGACCAAATGATCAGGCAAGTGGTCTAGCCCATCTAGCTCCACAAAACCCACTTGCAGCAAACCAGCTGAGCCTGTAGCTACCCATGTGTCTGCAGAGAATTTCCTACAGCAGCACTGGCCATGATCTGGAGAAAAAAGGCTCTGGCAGAGGGCACAGCTGATGCCTGCATTAGGAGGTAGCATAAAACAGTTAGGGCTGGTCACTGCTAGGAGCAGGCAGTGAGGGGTCCTACCCCTGTGTCTCTGCATCAATGCTGCAGAGACACTCATGTTGGACTAAGCATGACTTGGACACACCAGCATGACCATAAGCAAAGCTTCCTTCAGCCCTTCTTTTGAAAGGAGCCCACCTGAGGCATGCCAGAATTGCTCTGCAAATTCCCCTCATGTGCATGAGGAGATGCTGAGCAGCATCTTTTCCCACCAGTAAATTAAGTTAGGCTGTAACTATCTGCATCAGATGCCAAATACACACATCAGCCTCCAAGCTTCCTTCATAGAGACTTATAACCTCATTTCGTTTCTTTACCCTATAAAAATTACTATTCTAATACTCACACTGTAATCCTTCTCCCCAAATTAAATGACATCAAATCAGACCCAATACTAATTAATGCAATATTTTATGATTAATTACATACCACTATATACCACAGCAAAGATCTCTTTCAGTAAGGGCTAGACAGAGATTACCTCTGCTGATGCACAGGCTCAAGGAATGCAATCTGGGCTGTAAGACACTTGTAGTTTGTCTTATCTCTCTGACCAAACTTGTTTCATCTCACACACTCATTATGTATTATTTTTAAATGCAGACTCTGAACGTGATCAGACTGTGGAGAACATTTTACATATCTGGTCCTCTGGCTACTCTAAGAACAGAAATGTTAAACAGCATCAGCACCAGGCCCACACAAAACAAGTTAAAACAATCTGAAATTAGCTCAAAAATTCTGCCACCCTCCAGATGTTTTCAACAGCAAAGAATCACTACTTTGGGAGCAGGTAAACACCTGGAGCCTGCTTGATTGCCTCCCCAAGTGCTCTGCCTGACTGGACCAGTTTTCCAAGGATCTTCCTCAGATGAAGTGACCCAATGGTCCCGCCTGGCAGGCGGTCATGCGAGTGCAAGCCCCTGGCCAGCATCCTGCTCAGCAGTTCATCTCCTTGCAGTAATATCAATACACTATGGAATAGTGTACTCATAGTTGAGTACACCGTAGTTCACTCATAGTTGCCAAGAGAGGAGGTAGGCTTGAAGACAAGTATTGAAGACTCCCACTTTTCTGGGTCTGTTTCAGGAGTCCCTCACCCTCACGTTCAGAAGAGCATCCCACCTCCCTGTGTCTGGCTTCAGCTTGCAGACATACCATTTTATTCTGCCTTCTGCTTGATTAAAGAGCCTTTCAGAGCCTGGCATATTCTCTTTCTGACACTACACATATGCTGCAAGCAAACCCCCTCTCATCCGTCTTTCTGAAAAGCTAAATATACTGAGTCGCTTAATTCTCTTTCTGCTTTTCCTCCCACCCTCAAGCCATTTTTTGCATTTCTGCTCTATAGAGCCTCTCTGATTTTCCTGAATCCTTTTCAAGACATAGAATCCCACAATGAGCCTCCCTAATGCTTTGACACAGGGATTTAATCTGCTTTTCTTATTTTCTGTCTTAAAGGGCTGCATTAGTCCTTTCTACCATAGCATCAGGATAAGCATTCAGGCAGGATCATCCTGAATCTTTTCCAGACCCCCTGCTGGCAGGTTAGAACCACCTGTATCTCAGCTGCACATCCAAGAACTGATGAATGGAGTTTGCTGGTTGGAGACACCTCCAGTCCCACACACCTCCCTCACTTGCTCCTTTGTCCTAGAATCATGGATGTCATGGCTGCCACATTCGGCAGGGGCTTAGGGAGCTGAGCTTGGCAGGCCTTAGGAAGATTTGCTGAGCTGTCCAGGAGCAAATGTCCTGCTCCCAGTAGGTTACTGCACCATGAAAGAGAGAGTACAGCACAGAACCAAGCAGTGCCTGCTGGCATGCAGGGTGGTTTGACTGTCTGGGAGATATTTTGCAATGCCTGTTAATATTTTACCCATTCTGTCCAGAGTGACAATGGTCACTGTAGAATTTGTGCACTAGTGACTAGTTACCAGGCTGCACACCATGAACACAGCCTCTTAAAAATAGTAGGCTAGGTGAAGATTCCATCTTTAATTCTACTCCTTAAGAAACCAGCTAAAATAATTTCCCCCGCAGCAGCCTCCCCAGTGAAACCTACCTGAGATCTGGGAGTGAAATAGGGAGTCTTGCTCAGCCCAGGTGTCATCACTGGATATCACAGTGCATTTCTTCATGCCAGTGCTGCAGGGACCTTGAATGAGCCCAGCTCCAGCTGTGGCCATGCTGCCTCTCTGAAGCCAGGAGTTCTGTCCTTGAGTTTCTGAGATGATTGCTGAATAAACTTGAATTTCAGAGATGCTTAGAACTGTGATGGCCATGAACCTCAATGGGTTCATCCTGAGCTCTCCAGACAGGCATTACCCCATTCCCATTCATACCACAAAAACAGCTGGAAGAGTCGGTGAGGCAGGCAGGCACCATCCAGCCACTGCCTCCTCTCAAATGGGAACGGCAGGAGTTACTCCATCTCACGTGCTGTCACAGAGAGGAAGGAATTTGGCAAAGCAGTGGCACAAGAAGAGGCTGCAGCTCCCCAAACCAGCCACGCTCATGTTACAGGCCCAAGTAATTTGGAAACAATTTGATGATTTAATCACAGACTCTCCCAAACACATGTGTTAATTTTTAATGAATGGTCAGCTGGTAGAAGGCCAGCATAATCTAAAGGGTCAAAGCAATGGGCAGAGAAATGGCAGAGAGCCCCAGACTGCCACTGGGTAGGTGAAAGCACAGCTAAGGGCATCCCGAGGCTGTTACACAGGGAAACTCCTTCCTGGGCAAAAGAAAAGTTCTGGGTGCTGAGAGTAGGAGCATTTATAGAGAACACTTTGCCTTCTCCACTGCCTTCAGTAATGCTGCAGGATTTTAATTAAAAGTATGTATTATAAAGAATTAATAAGACTCAAGTAGATTAACAACTACACATATTAACAACTACATTCTGAGATCTGTCAGTGAGCCAAGGCTTAATAGGGAGACATCAACAACAGGAAGCCTACCTAGACCCCCAGTGACCCTGGTCCAGTGCCATTTAATAGGTCTTAATATCAATAATCTGGATGACAAGATGAAGGCTTACATTTGGGGCTGATAAAACACTGAACACTGCTTGCTGCTACAGCATGAGCTGAATGGCCTGGGAAAGTTATAACAGCCCCCAGCACAGTGATGGGCTGCAAAGGAAGGTTCTTGGGAATGGAGAAGACAGGCTGTATTGCAGGGTGGAGAATCTCCCTGAAAGCAGGGGTGGGAGGCTAAATTAAGGAAAAAAACTGCAAAAGAGCTGTCCCTACACATGACTCTTGCCATGAGCCTGCAGCACAGTACCTTGGCTCTGAGGGCTATGAGTCAGAGGGGCATGGAGGGGATTTCCAAGCAGAGCTACAGCTCTGGCAAAGCCAACTTGATGTCCAATCCAGCTATCCAAACTTCAGGCACAGAAATCCCAAGGAGCAGCAACACCACCACAAAAAAGGAGCTAAGGGTTGGAAATACGACAAATAAGGCAGCATAGGATGTGAGGAGTACAAGCTACTTCGCTGCCCCAGGAGAGGGTCTCCTCACTGCCAGAGGGAACAGAGTACTGGTATGGGCAAAGGAAGTGCAGAAGCCAAAGGTGAGAAGTTGAAGATGGGAAAAACTCAAGCCTGGAATTAAGTACAGCACAGTCACTGGAGTCTGCAGAGGCAGCCATCCTTACCATGAAGCAGCTTGCAAAGTAAGTTTAGATCTCAACTACATCTCAACAAGTTTAAGATCTCAACTTAAATTTTTTGACATCTGTGGCTCAGGCATGAAGAAGAGGTGCTGCATGGACATGCTTGCTATTTTGCCCTGACCTGTAAGCATCCCTCCTGATCTCCTGTCCAAACAGCTCCAGCAGCAAAAAGGAGCCCAGGACTGATTCCTGCAAGCCAGAGAAGGCAGTGGAGAAGGTGCGGAGGGCTCTGCCTGAGGACAGTTTTGTTCACTTGCTCTTCCAGCTCATGCACATGTCTTTCTAAAAACAGGTACAACAGCCTGAGCTGGTTCTGTGGCATTACACTACCTGCAGCAGTGCTCATTGCCAGCCCTTGACCCAGAGAATGAGTAATTTCCAGCCTGGAGCTTTAGTACTTAATTACTTGCACTGGAGCAATCCCTTGTGCACCTTCAGCTGGCCTGCTATGGTGATGGGGCCACTAGCCATGGGCTCCTCTTTTCATCCTGTTCAGCCTGAACCTCCTCTCCATTGCTCCATGGTGAACTGGAGCCTCTGAACCCAAGTAATGCACCAGCAACCTTCATACAACACAGCAACCAACTGTTACTCATACTTGTCTCTCCCATACATGCCTAAGTGAGCTCATGCCAAAACCCACAGCATAAGCACAGCAGCACAAGGGCCTGAGTCAGTGTCCACTTCAGGTTTACAAACCTTCCCCATTTGTGTCACTCTGGTCTCTTCCCCATGTGCCCAAAGGAAACGGTCAGCAACACTGCCTTTGGTAAGCAACTCCCAGGGCATGTCTTGTCTGCAGAGCCACAGACTGCACCCCTGTGGGTGACTGCCCCTCTCAAAACCACAGGACATCAACACCTCCCAGGGTGTAAGGCCATGAGCCCAGACAGATGCTCTTGAAGCATCCCACCTCCTACACATCTGAGACCAGGGCAAGCATGATGCTCAGGAAAGGGATCAAGGAGAGGGGAAGTAGCAAGGGCAAGGAGAGGCAGGAGGAAGAGAAAGCACCAGGCACCTCAAATGCTGCTAGTCACTGGGAAGGTGGTGGGAGGAAGTGCTGGTGCTGCTGGTGGAGGCGCTTCCTTGTTGGTCCTGAGAACAGCTGCCTGGCCTAGGGCACTGGGTTGGCAGGGTAGCTGGCATGTCCCAGTGCCTTTCTTTCCCACTCCTGAGTGCTGAGGCTAATCTGCTCCCTCTTGGGAAAAGGAAGAAAGGAGAGGAGCCACCCAGCATGGCATGGGCCATAGGAGCTGTGTGAGAGCATGCAGGGGCTGAGGGCTCAGTTTGCACTGCCCTGACCTCTGTGCTGCAGGACGGGGCCAAGTTTTGTGCTCTGCAGAACATGAACATGCTCAGTTTTGGAGATTCAGCATTTGTGACAACCTGTGCATTCTTGCAGCTGCTTCTCATAACAGGGAGTAAGAGCAGCCAGGGGGAAAGGCCTCTGGGTGCTCCATTTGCTGGCAGGATGTGGGCTAATAGCAGCCATGCCAGCCACAGGCAGGGGACACAGACAGAAGGGTGCTGCCGAAACACCTCAACCCCCCCCAACTACATCACTCGAAGTCACGCAAGTCTATGTTGGTATGAGTGAGAACAGGACTAAGGGGATGCTGGATCCTTGTGTAGTAAGTGGGATCCTAAACAGTGAATATACAGAGCTACCAGCCAATGGAGGACTCTGCCTCTGTCCCAGCAGTCATGGGGGACCAGCCAGGCCAGCAGGTCCTTGTTTTCAGCTGCAGCCCATCCCATCCAGCCACAAGAAGGTGGGGACAAAGCTCCACCTCTGCAACAAAGCTTCTCCACCCTGCTCCATGGGAACAAACTTCCTATGCCACAGCCAAGGGAATATGAACTTTCTGCAGCCACAGCTCTGCTGGAGGATGCTGTCAGATCTACAGGGTCAGGCAGAAGCAGCTGCTCAGGGCCAGAGCTTTCCAGGTCTCAGTAGCCAGTTGAGGGAGGTTTGCACCTGCAACTGAACGGGTCCTTCCAATGAAGCGATGCGGTAAGACAAACACAGTGAGGTGTTGGTACCAGTGACACCCTTCCCCACAGACTGGTTCCTGGTGGATGGGGTAGATTAGCACCACTGCTTTCTGCAGTCACCCAGACAAGTCCTGTGTTCAGAGTCCAGCACCTACAACCCACCCGGGTTGGCATTTGAGCCCTGGTGTGAAGCTGGGTAGAGCAGCCTGCTCCTGCCCAGCCCAGCTTCCCTCTAACCTAGCCACAGACCATGTGTAGGACAGTTCTCCCCTCTACCAGCACCCACAACACAGTCATGGCTTGGCAATGCCACCTCCCAGCAGCACTGTGTCACTTTGTGTGCCCAGAGCACTGGGGACCTGTTTCATACAAGGTCTCTCCAGCAGTGCTGAGGGACGAGCTTCAGACAAGCCTGGCCACAGGAGACAGCCTTGTGCCCCAGATCTGTCCTCCATCAACTCACCCCAGTCACCTCCAAATCACTGCTCCTTCCGCTCCACCAGTTGCAGCCCCACACAGGGCTCTGATGAAAAGGGGAAGCTTTGATACCTTCTTCCACAGAACTTTCCAACAAGCCTCAGCTCAGGCCCTGCAGAAAAGCTAAACTCCTCAGCTGAAAGGGCTCCCCAGTTCTGTGACAACAAGTGACCATGTGCAAGCATGTCACTGCCATGCTTCAGTCCCACAGTTTGAGATTCGTTCCTCCTTTTCCTTCACAAGCCAGGAAATACCCTTAACGCCAAGAGCCAGTGAGACCTGGGGAATTCATTAAGCTGCTCTCTCAAAAGCAGTGAAGCTGAACAAGTTCAGAGGGAGAAGGATGGTGGTATCCTGCACCAGTAGCTGCTCCCAGCAAGCGCAGAGCCACAGCACCCCGTCAGTGCTGCCTTCCCTGGGAACAGCCCACGCTTCTCCCATTGCACCAGGTGGCTGCAGCTGGGAGAGGCATCGCATGGTCTGGATGTGGAGTGAGCCTGTCATCTCTCCCTCATCAGCACAGCCAGGCCTAAAAATATCCCAGAGTGGGTTGATGGTGGTTGTGCTATAGTCTCCATTATGCAGATGGAAATGGCTGGTCCATGCCAGAATGCCTGGGGAAGCACCAGCTCCTCTGCCCTGCACTGGCACAGGATCTTGGGATCCTGTGCTGTGCTGCAGAAATCTCCATAGGAGAGAGGTGCCAGGGACAGACCATGGCAAAGAGCATCCCAGCCAGGCACAGCATTACTGCTAGGGATATCCTGGTCAGGACAGACAGCTCCATAGGCTTTGTCCCTCCTAGGTGCATGGGACTGAGCAGGGTGGGGAAGAGGGGAACAGAGTTTCACAGCCCACTGCCATGAACTCCTAACAGCAATGAAATGGGGAGCTGCCCAGGCAGCACATGATGAGTCAGAAGTGCACAGAGGCAGCTGAGCTGACAGCACTGTGTGTGCAAGCATAAGGGCACACAGAGCTGAAGGACAAGTTAGCAGAGCAGCCCCAGCATGAGTGGGATGAACCCTCAGCCCACAGGAAAAGCCAGAGAAACACGAGAGCAAGGGGCCAAATTTACAGCTTGGCAAGGAAGAGGGCTGGCTGGCTTTGTACCCTGCAACATGCTGCCAAAGGGCAAAGCTGCCAGATCCTCCCTTCCCATCTCTGCACATCCCAAATCCACAGGGCATGAGAGTGAGAACAGCTGCTGATGCTGAGCCTCAGGCAATTGCTCACCCAATAAACCTGACTGAGTGGGAAAAGCAGCAGAGACTACTGGAGAAGTCAGGAAGGATGCAGCAGCTCCTGTAGGAATGGCTTACAGGATAAGACTGTGAATCCAGCGCCAGAGATTCTGGCTCTGATATAGACTCTTGGCTGGCAGGCAGAGTCTGATTTCATCCCAGCCTCAGAGGTGTCCCCAGGATGTCACAATCATGCTTGACCACAAACCTGAAGTGCTGTTTACTCACCCTCACCGCATGGTGTGCTTTCCTCAGATCCTGGGCCAGCAGGGCGAGCCCCCTTCACAGCCAAACCTCTCCCGGAACAGTGACCCAGCATCAAGGCCACACTGACCGGGTGGCACTTCCCAGAGGCACACGCTCCAAGCACGGACCTGTCACACCTCTCCCTGCACCAGACTGTTGGCAGCTCCCACAGCCTGCAGGGAGCTGTCGCCGGGGATTGCTCAGAGCCCTGAGCAATCTCACCTGCTTGTAGGGCTGGAGGAGAGGTTGTGCTGGGAGAGCAGTGAGTCCAAAACACCATATGGCCCAGCCATAGCCAGGAATCTGTTCACTGGGAAGTGGAAAGTCTGCCTCAGCAGGTACCAGGCACCTCTCCAAAAAGGCTGCACAAGGGCTCTTCTGTCCAGTGGCTTCTGGAGGAAGGATTCTCTAGGCAGGCTCCAGCCTGCCTGGAGAGAGGGCGGGAATCTGCTGTGAAAGGTGATGACTGTCCAGCCCCCAGGATCACCCCCACAGCCCTAGCCCTGCACTCTCTGGGAATGATCTGTGCAGTCTCCACACAGCCAGTGCACAACTGGAGGCTGCTTCTTTGCAGAGTCTGCACAGATGGCAAAAGGACTGATCCAGGTCCCCCAAATCTGCTCCCACAAGATGACAGAGTGGAGGACACAGGCAGGCAGGAGGGATCCTGGGCAACTGTCTCAGCCAGCATGGTCCAGGGTAGCAGTGAACAAACCAGGCTCCTGGGGAAAGACCTCCTGAGCACACTGTGCCAGTGCAATGCCCCACACAGGCAACAGTCCAACCCAGAACAGGCAAGGCAGTGGGGCAGGAGAGACCTCACTACACTGGGCTGGAACCCCTTGAAAGGGCTCCTCTCAAGAAGGTGAAGAGTGAAGAGCAAGAAGCCCTGCCTTGTGTACTGGCCCATCAGGTGCTGACGTGCCTGGCTCCCAGCCCACCAGCTTGGAGTCACGCAGCTCCCATGAACGCTGTCTTTCTTCTCTCTGCTGCAAAGCCCTTGGCAGCCCCTCGCCCGCTTCGACTGGGGAGGGAGAAGAGCCAAGATCTCTTTTTCTGTCCTTTCCCCTTGCCAGGCTCTGCACAGTGCTGAGGGCCCAAGGTGGGGGTCTCCCTGCTGGTGACAGCACTGCAGACCTCTGCTCCCACAGGAGTCACCCTCCAACCAGCAAGGAAAAGCAGGGTTGGCTCCAGCCCCACTGTGTGGATTCCCTGTGCATATGAAAGAGAGAATGGCAGAATATGAGCATTTACAGTTCTGCCAGTCCCTGTGGACACCAGCTGTTAAACAGTATTTGGAAACATCTATCCAGCTGGAACTGGGATGGCCAGAGAGGACTCAGGACAGACCCATCTCTGGCTGCCAACACAACTGCTCTCTTCATCCTGCCCTGGCTCTGCTGGGCCTGGAAAAGCAAAGCTGTGTTCCTGCTGCAGAGCCAAGTAGCCTGGGCAGCCATCCACCACAGGCAACCACAGTTCCAAACCACATAGGCTGCTCAGCCCTTTGGTGTAGCCGCTCCCCATCACCAGTTTCCTTGCTCTCCTCCATCACATCACTCTTGTTTTCCATGGAACTGTCTGCAAGTTAACTGCTCCTCTGTACCTGTACCTGCAGCCCATCAGCACTCATCACCCACACTAAAGGCATCCACGCACACTATCCTGCACCCAAGACACTGTCATTTCTTTTTAATTGCTTGGGGCTATTAGGAAGGAAGTTTGAGTTAACCCCTGCTGTGAGGATAGGCAAGAACATTAGCCCAAAAGTTGCAGAGATACTGTAGTCAAGAGAAGCAGTAGCACTTGAGGAAATGAGAGTCCAAGCATATGAACTAATATCAGCTCATTCGCAACCATCTGATCCCCATGTCTGAAGTGTCTCTGGAGGTCCATGGGTACAACACACTGCCATGCCTCCCTACATTCAGCAAGACTGTGAGACTGAGTCACTATGCTTCTTGAAGTAGTTTGCTTTGGTCTATAGCATACTTGTTGGGCTGTAAAGACAGGTTTGTTCCAACTCCATTTGGAGGACTTCAGCCTGGATATGAAAACCAGCCACCCACCTTGCCTACAGCCTGTGAGGAGGCAACTCTCCCTTGAGCCAGCAGTGTGGATAATGGTGAGAGCATCCCAGTGCCGGGGGTGTTGGGCAGCATGAGGGGCCCACGCTGACAGGCAGTAACTCATGGGAGGTAGAAAAGCCCAGGCAGCAGGCCTGTTTTATTTCTCTCCTGCATCATGTACTGAAGGTGTTCACAGCCACTAGAACCATTCATAACAGTAAGAACATTTCCTAAATGCAAAATTCCAGGCCAAAGACACCTCTTCTCAGGCTCTCCTACCTCACTCAGTTTTGTTTCAAAATTAACATGCATACTATACCATTTAAATCTTTTTCCAGTACCCTCCCACATACTTCCCTCATTTTCTAGGTGCTGTCAGAACTGTTTTGATGCTGGCGTTGTCACATTACTCATGCTGCAGCAAGGAGGCTGTGGCAGTGCTTCTGCATGGATCTGCCACAGCTTCGTGAAAAGATGGCCATCAGGTGAATGTTTCCCATTCCTCTGGAGACCATTCTGGTGAGGTCAAAGGAAACTGCAGATACACATCCTCAGCTATGCTCATTACTGGAACCAAGCAACAAACGCCACCTGGAGTGTTGTTCTCTTCATTCATCCAAGGGAGAAATCTAAAGCTGTTCAACAGCTCTAACAGCAATGTGGAAAAATGAAGACTGATTATGGGAAAAGAGGAAAAAGGCTTATTTTGACTTTTAGCAATACAACAATATTGTTGTTCATGTTCAGCTGAAAATACTACACACTTTACACTAATCTAAATGCCCACACTGAAAGGTTTTGTGTAGTATCTACAAATTTATCAGGGAAAAGGAGCCATTATCATTTTCCTCAAACTACAAAAGCTGGCTATAGGAATACCTGGCACATTAGGTTTCAAAGATATGAGCTCAAATAACACTACAATAAGCAAATTCCTCAAGGTTACTGATACACCAAGTGTATCAACAACAATCCTGAAGCTAAAGTAGAAGAATCTCCTTTCCCTGACTGCCAATTCAGCAGGTCTTAACCAGCACTGTGAAATTCAAGAGTCAACACCAAAACAAAGAACAGAGCTGTCTGAGACTGCGCCCAGGTAAGATTTTTCTGATGACTCCTCTTCTGGCACTCTCAGCTACAAAGGGAACCTAAGGCAACTCAGTTCTTGCTGCAGATGTCTCAGCTCTGTGTTTCAATGAGGAGAGATGATTCTGTGGTTCCATCCCTGTTCTAGTTAAACAGCCAAGCCAGACTGTGTCCTTAAATAACAGAACTCCACTTAGGTCGCTGAAAGACACCTGAGAACTCACTAGATAAGCATTAAGGAGATGAATATTAGAAAAGAATAATGCTAATAGAAAAATTAGAAGCATGATGAGAATTTCCAAGTCCCAGTGCTTTAGTTCTTAAATTAGTTTACAGATTGTCTTTTTTAAAATTAGATTTATTTCTTGAGGAAACTGAAAACAACATACAGGCTACCAGTCTTGATTTCACCCCATGTTTCATTAAAAAACAAGCACAACTGCAGACATGTCAGACAACAGGAGCTCAGTTAAAGAATGGAAGAACAGAGATGCATTGGAAGCCTTAGGATAAATGACTATGTTCCTCAAATAGTGCAGAATCAATTCAACCCAGCTAAAAACACCATAAAAAGAGAGAAGAAGCAAGGAGAATGGGTCCTACTACTGACAGTACTGCCTCTGGTCATCTGAGAAGTCTGCTGATAGAAAAGAGGTCTCCTAGAAGTCCAGCCACAGGCAGAAACATCACTGCAATCAAGTGCTTTACAAAGAATATAGTCACCTTTTAAAATCTTATGAAAAGTTATCACTGACTTGTGAAACTCATCCTGAATGAAGGGCAAGCCACTATTTGTTTATACAAAAATTGCTCCTCATGGGTCCAGCCTGAACCAGTCACAGATGGAAGCCTCATGAAAAGTGAAGAGGTCTACTGACTGCAGCACCACATGCAATGGACCCAACAAAGGGCCACCAGAGCGCACACTGAGCATGATTTTGTACTGAACATACTCAAGAAACACCTGACTAGCTGATAATCTGGCAGCTCCTCACCCTCACTGGAATGATGCTGTAAAAAGGATAAACGCACTTCCAAAAAAGCCAAAACCACTGAAGAAAATTATCAGACATGATAAAAGTCTTGGTAATGGAAAGCCTAGGTACTTTTGAGACAGCTGCTCTGTACAGAGCTTTTACTGCTATCTGTTATACTTCAAGCCATAAACCAAATTGCTTTTGCAAAGTCAGATAACAAAGACCCCTCAAACATCAGGGCCACTGATCTTAAGTTCGGAGAGAAGCCAAAACACAGTTTAGTCCCTGCAGCAGTTAACAGTGTGCTCACATTTGAATGATGCAGCACAAGAACTGACAGGAAAATTGGGAAGGCCCTTTGTCTCAGAGTGCAGGGTGTGAGCAGTTTCCAACACAGTGCAGTCAACTGTGCAACTGTCAACAAAAGCAAATCTGGCACCTGCAGAAAACATGCCAGAAACAGATAACAAAGCTCCTGTTCCAGAACAAATACTATGCATAGGAGCTCCTGAAAGTCACTGAATACTGTCAGAGGTGAGTGGCAAAACGTGCTGCAGGTGAACAACAGAATATACTGAGTTGGAAAGGACACACAAGAATCAATAAAATCCAACTCTTGGCCCTGCACAGAGCAGTTCCAAGAAGCAGCCCCAAGAACACCACACCAAACAAACTCAGCTGTTCCCTACTATCATTTTAGGATGAAGCTGTTGAGCCAGGTGTTTGCAGCACAGGTAGTATAGCATGTGGCACCTAAAAGGTCTATTTAAGTTCTACCAGCAGTTTGGGGACAAAGCCTGAATGCAGGCACCTTTTCTCTGGAGGGAGAGCGGCAGATTGAGACAAGGAGTATATTTTTCAGTTACACAGAGGTAGTGTTCATCCTATGAGAAGTTAATACCAAATTAACTCTGACAGAACAGAGACAAGTTTGTTAAGGCCCTGCCAGCTCTTCTCCACATTTGCTCACAGCACATCACTTCAGAGGCTTACATACAAGATCAGATGTCAAAGTGCAGTTTCACTCCTATTGCCTGGACCAGATTAACTGCAGCTACGAGATTCAGGTCTTAACAGATCCTGGTTTTATCAAGCCAACTATCCCATTCATCAGAAAGCCATTTAATACCCTGAGATCAGGAGTTTTGGACATGGTAAAAGGAAAAAAAAAGCAAAACATAACAAAAACTACAAAAAAACCCCCCCCATTATCTCCTTTCAGAATCTGTTTAAGCCTTCCAATACTGATGAACAAGGTATTCCACCACAAAAATAGGACACATTACCTCTATGCAAAACAGTGTGCAAATCTTTGCTACTTATCTTCCTGACCATATAAAAATGTAGGGCTAAAGATTTTCTGTATAAAAGTTGCAGTTTATTTCTTTTCTGATCAAGAGTTGTATCACTACTCAATACTACATTTTATTGCTAATCACAAATTGATGCACCGGGGTTTCAGAAGGGTTTGGTTTATAGCGTTCCTATGTAACAAAAGGAAAAAAGTTACAAATCCAGACTTTGCAGACACATTGCCATGTCCCTATAGAAGCAGGGATGCATTAGGTCTGTTTCATTAGAAAATTCTCCTCTTGAACAGTTTCTGGAGAACACACAATCATGATTTTCTCCAGTAGGAAAATTCACCCCATGATTCCATGCAAAAAGAAGGTGGCCAATCTGCTCCACAGCCTAAAATCCCTTTCCTACAGAATGGGAAAGGAACATGTATTTACATTGCTCCTACTGTGGTGTGTTAATGCTTAAATTATTAGGAGCAAGTTGGCACATCTTCCAGGTACACCTACTACCCAGCTCAACTCAGCTTCCTATGGCTGGGGTAGCAAATTCTCTCCACAACTGAGATGTGTCCTAATACTCTATAAAAATGCTACAGTAACCTTTGCCAGACAGCCACACAGCAGCACTCCTGCTTCAGAAGAGCATTGCACAGCCTTTCAGTTAGAACACACAGCTCAGTGCATACTTCATCTGTCTCAGACCCAGTATTAGCTGCTGTAAGCAAAAGCCTGCGGACACACGATAGACAGTGCTGCCCCAGAGCAGCACTGCTTCAGATACTGCTGCCCTGTCATCCCCAACACTGTGATGCTTGGATTTCAAGAAGGGACAGTTAGGACTGTCCCTTTAGTCATATTGCCTTAGAGAAACTCAAAACAAACTCTTTGGGAGCTGAATGTCTATTGGGAGCTGAACACCTATTCTTGTTAGAAGGCTGCACTTCACAAGGCTCCAGAGAGATTTCACTGGTTCTGAGGCACATACTATTAACAATTAAACTTATGATTAAGTAAGTCAAAAGCACTATCAGAACAAAAATATTAAATGGAAGGTTAAATAATTTGTCCTACAAGATTCAATTTCACATTTCACCTGTTCACACAAGCACCTCCAGTCTGTTCAGATTTGAACAGCCTACAGCTCAACGTCAGAAAGGAGGTGCTGAGAAACAAGAGACTGAAGCTGCTTGCGACAAAAAAAATGGATATAAATATAAAAGAGGTTCCATTTCCAGCACCAGTAATACTGCCTGCTCAAGCCCAGGTGTGGTCACCAGGGAGACTCCTAAATTCAGGAACATTATTCAGTTAAAACAATAGACCATACTATTCTGCAGCTGCCAGGATTCCTGGCAACAACTCCCCAAAGAGTTTGCCACCTGTCAAAATTGTCTCTAAAGAAAAAGCAAGACTGCTCAACAAGATGAAAGCAACATCCCCAAGCTGGCTTATTTGGTAAGGACCCAACTTCAGACCAGCAGTCTGCAGGCATCAGCTTCAGCAAATGGGGTCTCTTTCACTATACAACAGCTGCCTTACAGCTACTGCAGAGCATCAGCCTTTTAGCTTCCTTAAAATATAAAACAACAAAACCCCAGAAGAAACCCTGGATTCAAAGCATCCAAATATGGCCTGTTGTACTGGAACGTTTAAATCCTTGGGGGAGGTGGGCATCTTCTTCCTCTGCCACAGGCAGTGTTTACTCCATGATGGCCCGGTACAAGGCAGGTTCAATATAATCTTCAC
Organism: Ploceus nigricollis; assembly: GCA_013399945.1. Classification (NCBI taxonomy): domain Eukaryota; kingdom Metazoa; phylum Chordata; class Aves; order Passeriformes; family Ploceidae; genus Ploceus; species Ploceus nigricollis. Next base: position 1,293,120 of record VXBC01003930.1, on the reverse strand, counting down.
GGTAGCGTGAATTGATCACTCTTTGTCTCTTCCTCTCTTGACTGACCTCCTTCTCTTCGAAGATCTCTGTGAAGCGCATATCTGAAGCGATTGACTAAGAGAAAAAGACAGAATTAGTCACTAGAGCACAGATGAAATCCCTATCTCCACATCCTCCTATTGCATGTAAGAAAGAAACAAGCCAAGACACATGGGAACATTCAGCTTTCTTCAAAAACTGACCAAACACAAAAAGAAAAATATTTAAGAAATTGGATTTACAAGTCTGGGGATATGTTTAAGTGAACTGTAATTAGAGATCTAAAGAATCTCAAGTTTCAAATGTAACAGAGCACTTAATTTAAATTCACAATCACTTTCTCAGAGTTATAAACAGAGTCAGCTGTTCCAACTTTCAAACAGTCTAGTACAATTTCTGCTTTATGGAGCAGGCATGTTTAAACACCTGGTCACAGAATTCAGCTATAATACATTCTTTCTTAAGCCTCCAATATTCTGTGTGCCTGCCAACAGATCTGCATCAGGGTGTGCATGTTTGTGCTGTAAAGCAAGACACCCCAGCGTGCTGTTTGTGACTACAACTTTCGTAGTGGGAAGTGCAAAGCAATGGGGTAAAACAGGGTGTGGGATCTCCACCCTTACTGATAACCAAAACTTAATTGGAGACACCCTCAAGCAACCCTTTCTGAAAATCACCCCTGTTTGGAACAGGTTTCTGGAGACCTGCAGAGGTCCTTTCCCACCTGAATTATTTTACAGTCTCAAGAAACAGCCAGCTCTTTTGATGCAACCCTACTAAGTGCTTCTCAGAACAAAGAGTACGTGAAGGAACTTGGCCATTCTTTGCAATGGAAGTAGACAATGGAACTTAGGAATACAAGTATGAAAAGGTATGCTCTCTCAGTCTGTGACTCTGTGATACAAACTCACACCACTGCAGAAGGAGAAATTCTCTCCAGAGACAGAACTTTGTTTTTGTAGCCTGATCAACTACTGCGCTTTGCAATGACTAAGGAGAGCACCAGATTGTATTTTGCTGCCGCCACATGCTCAGGTTGCTATTCAAGTACAAATTAAAACAAACTTCTTTAGTAGAATTTGCACCCTTGTTACCTACCAGCCTTGACTTCACTCTCTTAGGAAGCTCCTCTTCAAGAGTATATACATCATCCCTTTTCACCATCAGCTGTGAACCATCTTCAAATTCCACCTAGAAGAGAACCAGAAATTGTTCTGTCAGAAGTCTCAAGTTAGAACCCTGCCACAACTCCCTAGAAGTTGCCTTCTCCCCACAGAGCTCTCTCGTGAAATAATCTTCTACCACTTGAAATCTGTAAGATACATACGCAGCTATGCATACTGCAACAGACTTGAATCAAAACCTCAATAATCTCATTACAATAACAGTCCAGCAAGTTCTGGGATATTCTTTTAAGACCTGACAAGACAGTCTGGCTGTTCACTTTAATACAGCTTGAATATTCATCCCTTTGTAAGCATGAAAGGCATGGTGCACTCTCACTAGAGAAAAGCAAAATAAACTTATTTTAAGTAGTTTAAATTACAGAAAGAGTCTGATGAAGAATTGCAGACCAGCAGTTTTCACAAGTGGACACTTTCAAGTAGGCAGCCAGAGGTACATACAGCTGCAAGCAACCACTTCCAGCAACTGCTGCCAGCATCTGTCATTGCTAACACAGTCAGAGTAACTTACCCTGGAGTGTTTAAGCATGACACCCCTATAGCAACCCTGTTAACATGATCGGCTTGTTCTGAGTGATGAGTTTTTAGACAGCAATTTTGTACCTGGTACATCTGGATGGCGTGTGATGCGACAAACTTGGCTCCATAAACTTGTCCGTCTGTCCATCTCACCTGCACAACTTCCCCTTCAGCAGGGGGACCTAACTGAAGACAATCTCGACTCTAGAATGAAGAGGGAAGATAGGAAGGTAAGGGGCTTCTTTATGTGAAGATTCAGCAAACCACCAAGGGGTCACACTGCACACGATCCCAACAATTCTCCATTTTAGGAGATGGAGAGCTAGGCTGAGAGACATCCATTTATGTCATCTGCATTTAAATCCCAACAATGCTAACTTCACAGTATTTGATGTGGGGATGGCATGTAAGTATCAGCAAGTTTTCCTTCAGACCTACCATTGCTAAACAGCCAGAGATTAGCTGCACTCCCTGTTACACTTGTCTGTATATGGCCTCAGTTAAGTCACTCTCAGGTAACATCCCTAAGGCCATCCTGCAGCGCAGCTCAGCCACTACAGGACCCAGGGAACAATTACCAGATCCCCTGATGTGTCTGCTCTACAGCAGCAAGAACTGACTCATACCACGTGCCCTATACCACAACCCCACTACACAACATACCACAATGTCCTCTGGGTATAGGTTATCACTGAAGGAGCCATCATCAAAGTTGACTTCGTAGAAAGTCTCCTTTGCAAGGCTGACCACTTCACATTGATAGAAGCGACCATTCTTGTGCTTACTGATGACTATCTGTCCAGGGGACAGATCCTGGAGTGCAGCCTTAGCTCGCTGAGAAGAGAAAAATCACTTCTTATACAATGACTCAATAACAAATGTGTTGAAGACCGTGGCTGCAGTGCTGGCAGACAATAAAGCAAAATATTTTAGTTCAGGTGAGCTACTCTAATTCAGCCATCATCAATACATTAGAGAAGTTCTGCCTTCAGAATGTTAAATACCTAAAGTCTCATCTGTTATGTGCTACTGCCCTTAATTTACTTAGTAAATTAGGTTCTCATACTTCAGAGCAATGGAAGGCCCTTACAGAAAACATTCTCTAACAGATTGTTGGTGGTTTTGGTTAAAAAGGCTGCATGGGAACTTTAGAAACTAATCAATCACTTAAATGTGAAATTCTGTGACAACTCATGCAGACTGCTGGAGTACCGGCACTAACTCCTGCATATTAAGAATCACAGCATAAATCTCACTAGTGTTCCTCATTACAACAGCCACAGGAGGGATGTGATGCTTCCAGTCCTTCTGGTCTGCAAACCAAAGTACAATAAAGCACCTGACTAAGATCAGAGTAGCAGCAAGGTTGAGATCAGAATCTAAGACCAACACTGTTAGATTACATTATGTACTGTGAGACAGCTAAGCCTTCAATGAAGTTTCAAAATAATCACACAATTGAAAAACTTTTCAGTGCCTCCAAGACACTGCAGTTCAAATCTTAGGAGTAACACACCTACATACCTCAGCCTGAGATGGAGTCTTATGCCTGAAGCAGGTAATGAAGACAACAAATGGCCAGTCATCAGGCTGCATCATGACTCCTGCGGCTTGGGCACAGCTGACATGAAAGGATGTGGGACACCGGCCATGTGAACACTGTACACAGCAACCTGCAATTCTCTTTCTCCTTTTCTTGCAGAAGATGCATTTCTGTGGACAGGAAACTAGAGATTATTGGTTGGTACTAGGTTTTACCACACACCAAGGGCTAGCTAACAGCTTCTCATATAATAGCTGTGCCATTTAGCCTCTTTGAAAACACTGCTGTTTTCTGACAAAACAGAAGCAGGCAGCTACCAGTTTTAGTTTATGACAAGACAATAATTCATAAAAGTAAAATAATACAATAGAGGAAAAATGTAAATTAAATATCTACCAGCTCAACATGCACAAAGCATGCAACCCAAGGATGCCAGCAACAGATCTTAGATTAGATCAGCTTGCAATGCTCCAACTCAATAGGGCCTTCCAGCACTTGACTAAAAAGTTACATAAATACAAGCAACAAGATTAGAATAATGGGAAATGACCACAGTGGTAACAGTTAAAATTCTGTCACTACTCAATTGGGCCTTCGGGCAGTTGTAGGAAAAGAATGTTATCTGCAATGCATATGCAAAGCAGAGTCATTTTCCCCTCAGCACTGAGATGTTAAAAGAGTTAAGTACAGTTGCTTTCCTGCTGAAGACCTTCACCCATTATAGGAATGCCTCACATATCCTGAAGCATCTCAGTGCTTGAAAGCAGTCAACTAAGCAAGTTGAATACTAGGGAGGAGAAAAACAAGCATGTTACCTGCTACATACTGAAAACCCTTTTGCTGGCTCTTCATGTGAATAAACACATACTAGAACAAGGAAAAATTTTTTAAAATGGCAATAGGAATAACTGCCATCTCTCATACACAGAGTTGAGCAAATTATACAGTTCAGTCTGGAGACTGAACCAAGATGACTTGGGTTTGATGGGATAAGCAAAACCCTCAAGATTCTGAATGGACTAGAGACACCATTGATTGCAGCACAGGTGATTCATACCAGTCTGAAACGTTGCAGGGGGATTTTGCCAACATCTACAGGACTCCGCTCTGCGATGTTCACAAATTTTGCCTCCAGTACAGCCACAGCACACATCACATGAACCCACCTGTCAGGACAGAAGAGAGGAAAAAGAAATTAATATGCACTGGGCCAACAGAAGATGCTTTGGAGTTTAAGTAAATACAGTTCTGTTCAAGTTTGCCATATAAACCACAATAAATAACCTCTGAGGATGATCAGTGTAATCTTCCTACTGCTACTAACAAGTCACATGTAGGGCAAACCCAAGATTTCTTCATACTTAAAATCTACTACTAACAGGCTTAATAGGAAAGGAACTCAGTGACTCTTGCATGATAAAAGGCTGCCTGGGCAAGTTTCAGTTATTTCATGGTGCTACAAGTCTGCTCCACTGCTATGTTGCATCAAATAACTTTAGATGATCCATCCAAAGGACAAAGAACAGGCAGTTGTATGCACATTTTGCTGTAGAGGTACCTTGAATTTCAATGTTGTGCTACTTAAAACTATGGTTGCCCTTTGTCATTAATGTAACCACAAATAAGACAGAAAATCAAAATCCTCCGTAGAGAAGGTACTGAGAGATGTTAGTTCATTTGGAACCTTATTTTTATGCGGTAGGTTATTCCTCTGCATATTACAGCTCTACACTATCAAATGCAGAGCAATTAACAGCTGCTATCAACAGAATGAGAACCAGGCATTACCTAAAGAGGTAAGAACTGCTGCATAAGAACACAATGAACACACAGTGTGAAGGGTATTGTTGGTCACTCTGTTACACCAAATGCAGTTTACCATACTGTTACACATACTTAGGAACTGAGCCTCTCCTTAAAATAAAAAAAAAATCTGGAACACTCACTTGTCATCATTGGCTCTCTGCAGCGCTCCTCCTCGTAATGAACACAAACAGCAGTCCTGAAGTAAAGAAGAAAGCATTAGCTAGTGCACAATACTTGCGGCAGAACTTCCAACTCAAAATGCACATCCAGAGGAAGAAAATGATTTTGCTGTCAGAAGAGAGCTAACTACCCTTGGACAGATCAGCTCCTCAGCTCTCAAAAGTTGCTGCCCTTAGGGCAACAAATATAGACTCCCAGTCTGTTGAAAGCAAGCAGAATCTACCACTGAAGGGTCAACTTGTTTGTTATAGGTTCCTTTTACACCTGCAATACCCTATATCCTTTTAGGATGTGCTATAGGATCTGGAACAAACATGAGGAAATAATAATCAATAGGCTGACACATTCCACTGACCTAGAGTCTATATAGCTGTTTGAGGGAATCCAGTTATTCTTGCTTTCTTCATATGTGCATACCTGCCTAGTTATTAACACAAGTTATTTTCTGGCTTAGAAATAGTAGCTACCATAAACTCAGACAGACATTCATGCAGAATATCTTCCCTCTGAGCTCAGCAGCTGTGCATTAGTTAAAAGGATAACATTATGGTTTAAAAGTACCAAAACAAGAGACTCCTAAACATTCTCTAAATTGTGTTCTTTTCACAGGATAATTAAAAAAACCAACACCCACAACACTATGTGAACTAACTTTGCAGCCAAGTTCCCTGATGTACCAGACTCCATCTGTGAAAAACTTTACCTCTTCTAACGCGTTTTCTGTACACCGGGAGCACATCCAGTCTTCAGTGGCCTTGTCAGGGGATACACCATAACAACCTAGAACAGACACATCTCATTTAAGAGTTTATTTAAACTCAAACCCATTTCTCTTGGGCCCAGAAATAAAGCAGGAATTAAAATCAACAAGCCCCAGGATGATGCTGCGTATTTGAAGCCACCCATGCAGCCAACTGCCTACCCCACAGGCCAACACCCAAGTATATACTCCTCTGGTGAGGCTGAACTTGGTATATTTGTACAGTAGATCAACTGGCAGAGGCCTGCTATGATGCACAGGCTCAGCACGGAGAACACCAGAGCTGAAGGTAACATCTGGATGCACTCACTCGCATGAACACAGACATGGCAGTTCTTGCAGGTGATGAGTACACTGGTTCCATCTTCCTCCAGGTACGGAGTTGAAAGATTGAGGTCAGTGCTGCAGCCAGTTGCAGTAAAGCACATTTCAGGAATCAGGGGTTTTGTTCGGATCTTCCCATCTGCAGCAGCTGGAGTTACGCCAGAGTTTTGACTGCTGCCTTCACATTCTGCCTGTGAGGGATGGAGAGGGAATTTAAATTTTACAAGTAAAATGGTCTCGCATTATCTTTACTCACACATTATTTCATACATATATCCGGTTTAAAGAAAAAATTAAGGTACTGAAAGATCATAGAGTCAGTAGGTTAGGTGAAAATAGAGTTACATTTATAACTATTTATTACTATTTATGGTTATATTTATAAAATTCTCAGCTGGTGTGGCTTCAGAATGAAATTAATTTCTACTCAAATACTACATTGAAAGCCTGAATTGCATCCCTCTAATGAGCAGCAATATAGACATCAAACTGCATCTCTTCTGAAAGAAGAGGTGGAATCACCAAGCCCACCTCATGCTCCACAGGCAACACCTCTTCTGCATATTCCCCCTGTAATAGAGGATCACAACACTGCTATCCATCAGTGTACGCTTATCTTACCTCAATATGGAAGGATTACCAACACACAAATAGACACCTACTACAATTCCCGTTATTTTTTTCCAGTAGTTCTGAACAAGTCTAATGGGCTTTAAAACTAATTTGTTCCTGGAAAATAAACAGACTGAAAATGCAATTTCCCATATAAAGCTCAGGAGACTTTCAGGCTAATCTTTCATAATTTGTTCTCCTAAATCAATGTCAAATCAAACAGCTAAGACATACAAAGTTTACAGATGTGTATTTCCATTAAAGCTACTCCTCTGAACAGCTAAACAGAAATTAATTTTTCTCTTTGAAAAAATATTTAAACCACCTTTTGTACCTTGTAGGCTACCACAAAAGTAACTTGCCTAATCTTTTAAAATTACTGTTAACAGAAATTGCAGTAGCAGAATGAATCTGCACTGTCCCTCCTACAGTGCCTCAAAAGCTAGGGAGAAAAAGTTACACAGGTAATGCTCACAGTTGGAAGGAAATGGACATCTTTTCTACAAGTCTTGTTTAGTCTAATTCTGTAAAACTTACTGATTTAAACTTACATTGCATGTCAAGCAAAAGACAAAATGACTGAGGGAAATCTATAACAAAATTTAAGAAAACAATGACTTTTCTTCCCCCAAGCAGCAGATACTCTTCTTCTACCCAAAGGAAAAGTGCATATTTTTCTGGCATTTTGTGCCAATTTTTTATTTGAATGGGTAACTGAAGTGAGCTTCCAGACTTGCTATAGACTTTCTGAAGTTGGAACAAAGACTCTAACCACAACTCAAATCTTGGAAGGGTTCCTGCTCCACTGCCTGGTGTAGACAGACATTTGAAAACCTGCAGCTGAGAGTCTTCTGCTCAACAGCAACTTATAAAAAAAATTTTCAGAGAACTTCAACTGTCCTCAAATCGTTAACTTTATACCTTTCAGCACTAGTAAAATCCTCATGTACCACACAGTTCCTAAGTAGAATTTCCATTCCTAAGAACTTACTCTCAAGACAGAAATAGCAAGACTGAATAGAACCTATGGTCTGTGGTTTTCATTAAAATTAGGAACTATATGAAATATAAATCTTCAACAAAAAAGTGAGGTCTTTATTTCCAAAACTGCAGTGAACATGTTTCTAGTGCCACCACAACTATACAGTCATCACAAATGAATCAAATACCCTTAGTGTATGGGAATGGTCAAACTACCTCGAAGTTGCAGGTCAAACATGCAGACAACTGTTCAAGCTACCTTAAAATTATTTATCTTAGGTATATCAAAAAATTCAGTGAGGGACTCCTGCCTGCACATTTATTCAACATGACAAAGGACTTCTGCACCCCATCCCATGCTACTGTCATGGATACACTCCAAGACAAGACAGCTTTCAATCTATACCATCTACAAACACAACCCTAAATTCTTTTAATTATAAGGTTTTCTTCCTTGCCAGCTCAAAGACCATGTACTATGAGAGGACCTAAAGTGTTTTCTTAAAAACATTTTAGAAGTGAAGGAGTTAGTCTGGAAAGGAGAAGTGAGATTTTATAGTCAGCTCCAGCAACATTTAATCTCCATTCTGTGGTTTGAGCAAAAGCCACAAAACAGAAAAGCTTCTGCTGAACAGCTGAGTGAGTCCCTGGGAACCCACAGGGGCGCATCACAGGTCTGAGGATGTTCACCCACTTGGGCTCTCCTGGAACAGCTCCCGGGGAAGACTGCAACATTGATATAGCTTTTGTTAACTGGCAATATGCAAACCCACATTTTTTAAACTATGTATCACAGTAGCACCTATTCTGTTACCTCTGTGATAGCATGAAGAGGCTTGGTTTCATACCTGATAGGCCTGGAAGAGCATACAAACAGCACAGTATGGGGGCTGCTGGGCCATGGTGCGATTGTATTCTTTTTCAGCCTCAAAGTTTGGCGGCCGATTCTGCCACAGCTGGCTCAGTGGCTTGGCCCATGCTTCTGTCTCCTCAGCCTCTTCTTCAGGAGTTAGCTGCTCTGATGCCTCTGTGATAAGAGAGCGTTCACTCAGTGACTATATGGCCTTTTATAGATGTTCTTCTTGTAAATGAAACTAAATAAGGCAAGAAGCTATGAATGGAGATGAAAGGAAGACTGCCAGAAAGCAAACTGACAGAAGGGTGATGGAAGCCAGTAACTCAGTCTCCTTTCTAAGAGGCTTCTACTAATCAAGCAACAGGGCAGAACCAGCTTCAAATTACATCTACATCAAAATTAAAGTCATCCACCAAAGAATCTGGCATTAGGTTTTTTTTTTAAATTCCGAATATTTACATGAGTGACGGGAATATTCTAAGGCAGATGCAGTTAGGCAACAGTCTCTGGTACTGGTTTAATTTTGCTTTCCAAAGAAAATACAGGAAAGAAAGATGACACCATTTGAGAGAAAAGTTTAATGATACAATGAGATATGCACCTTGTCTAGGAGGCAGAGCTGTCACTTACTGACTCCTGTTTATCACCAGTTACTTACTAGAATATCCCACGCTGCCCACAAAAGTGAGACCCTCTCTCCAATTTCCCAAAGAGTGTAAGGCTTTACTTACCATCATCACTGATGCAGTCTTTCACCAGGAGCGGGTGATGACGGGGGAGTTTGCTCAACGGCTGGCGACGACCCTTGGACTTCTTACTCTCCTTCACGGAGCTTACGTACTCCTTTCCCACCTGGACCAGGAAAGAATTCAGCTGTCAGTTAGCATGTGCCCTTTTGATACCATTTTGGAAGGAATTTACTTTGAACTTAGAGAAACCTCTTTAAAATGCACACTGCTTCCACAGTTTCATTTCCAACAAAGTAACTTCAGCTCTAAATTCTTTTCCAAAGCGCTCAGAGCACTTTTGCTATGAAAAACTGGACAGAGCTGTACAAGCTCTGTTGAGTCAGTAGAATGGACACTTTTCACGGATCCCAGTGTAGCTTTTCATGCATGTCTGTTTCTTTAAAGAATCATGTAAAAGACAGAAACAAAGAAAGACAAGTTGGATGGTTCAACTTAAAGGAGCCATGATAAGAATTAATTCTTGAGAAGCCTCAGTTTGTGTGTCACTTAAAATATTCCAAATTTAAAACTAAAAAAAAAAATTAATAAAATAAACTAGAAAAAATACAGAGCTCATAGACATGTCAAACTAAAAGGGTTATTTTGTTATTTTAAATGAAGGACACTTTAATCCTTTCTGCTTATTACTTGCCTTGATGTCTTACCAGACAGACTGAAAGAAGGACATTGCAACAACAGCTATTTCCTCTTCCCTTAGCCCCATACAAAAACAAGTGACACACTGACAAAACTACTACTAACCTGACAAGGAGGGCAGTAAAGGTAAAGATTTCAACAGTCCAGGAAGTCTCCCTCTAGATAAGAACCTACCCTTTTTAAAAAATCTGTTATTATTTTAAAAGAAGAAGTAAATTTTGGATTAAAAGCATCCTACATATGTTTAAATATCTTCTTTTCATAAACGAAGCCAGAAGAGAGCATAATAATCATGACCTCTGTTCTCTTACATAGAGTTCTTACAAGAGAACTTACAAGAGTCTCTTACAAGAAATATTGCAATTAGCATTCACAGTTACCACCTAACAGAAAATTCGTTTTAAAGTACACCACACTAGGGAAAACAATCCACACTCATTCAAAATTTCTCCTTTTCCCTGTACAGAGCATGCGATGGAGACATTAGTATCTGCAACAGAACATCTTCAGTTTAACTAGCCATGACAACTCTCGCAGTTTCAGCTTAATTATCAAGATTGGTCTATCTGCTGTTCCTTTGGTGTAATTCTTGACTTCTTAGAAGTCATTACTGGCCATCCATTCTCTAAACACAGATTTAAACAGGAAAATAAAATATTGGGAAGACACTACTAGATAAGATTCTAACTCTTATCTTAGGCTGTTTAATAAAACATTCATTGTCAGCTTATTAACACTCAGATTTACATTCTCCCAACCGATATTTTTGTTGTATCCTTTCTCCTCTTTTAAAAGGACGCAGAGATGTATCCATGTATGCAATTTTATATTAAAAACCCCTCATCACATGAATGTGCTTGCAATAAAGGCTGGAACAAACCAGATTCATTTCAGGTACAAACAGGCGTCTCTTAGTACAAAGGGACCTCAATCATTCTGTAACACTACCATGTCAAAAACATTAAGCTACCCTTTCCATTACAGCACTTAAATAGTTTAGAGAAGTTCTCAAGACAGGTGATTTCCCTGCTTACTTGAAGGGCTAAGTATATAAGGCTTTCATCTGAATTCTTGTGTGTTTAGCAAAACCCAGAGGTGCAACCTGCTAAGCTAACATCCAGCGGGATGAAATTGTCATCTGCACAGATAGGAAGTTTTGTCACAGCAAATTCCTGACCATGGAATTTACAGCCCTCCAGCTTTCAGTTCTTTTGCCCCTCATACCTCTGTCAATTCTTGCTCATTGGAGCTGGAGCTGGCAGTGGCTTTCTTCCCTGAAGTCTGCTCACTGTCGGATCCGCTGGCATCCCCCTTCGCATAGCTGTGCACTGTGAACACCCCGGCTGGCCCAGGAAGAGTTCGTTTCGCCAACAGATCAGATGATTCCGAGTCTGAAGAATAGGAAGGTGAGCTGGACTGAACACTCTGCTTTGTAGCTGCAGTGGAATTTGAAGCATGTGAAATGGAGAGATCCAGTGCAGCTGCTTCTTGTTCTTCTTCCTCCTCAAGCTTCACTGGTTTCAATTCTTCAAATTTGGCTGAGTCCACACGATCTGGAAGAAGGGATATACTGACTTTTTCTGAAGTCTGGGCAGAAAGAGAACATTTGTGAAAATATTTGCACAAAGCCAAACAGAAAAGCAGACTACTACACACAAAAAAGCAACAGCACATCATATAAAGAGTAGATGATTAATTCAAACACCTATAAAGTCATACATTGCTTAGTCAGAGAGAAAATAAAAACATCTGCCCATTGCCTCTCCCATCACAAGAACCAGGGTATATAAAACAAACCAGCAGACAGTGAGTTCAAATAAACAGAGATGATCCTTTATACACACGTGTAGTTAAAACAACCCAACTCCTGGCCATATATTGCTGTGTGTAAGAGATTACAAACATTAACGGAAGACTTACTAGAAGAAGAAAAACAAACCCATAAACTAATAGAAGATATTAAGTACAAGCTACAAAGGGCTGGAAAACAAAATACAAGAGGAGGCATCACATATGTTTTCCCTGTTCTTGTGTTGTTCCGCAGGCCTCTGGCTCCTCCCCTAATAGCAAGGATAACTCATCCATTACAAGCTACATGAATTTTGTCCAGCCTACTTATTACAAAATTACAAGTAACACACCTATAAAGCATACCAGACCCACAGTACCAGGAAGTGTGCCTATGTTTTACTAAGCAATTGCAATAAACAGGTCACATTGCTCAAGAGAGATAAAAAGGAGCTTAGACTACTGAGGCATCCCATATATTTCTGTATGCAGGCAGGCAAAATAAAGAGTAAAAATCAACAACTAGAAAATGGTAATATTTCAAGTCTTATAACAGTAAATTTCTGAGGTGCTACCAGTGGCTCTGACAAAGCAGTGTCTGCTTTTTGGACACAAAAGCATCCTACCAACTAGCATCATATTGAAGAGTGCCCCAGACAAGCCTGGCACACAGTTACCTGGAAGTTTGATCCTTTGTTCACCTTGCTGCACAAATTCACTCGTAGGCCTCTCACAAGGCTCTGCCATGTCCACTTCATACTGTGTGGAGCTCAGCTCCTCCTTAGGGAAGGCCTCACTCTCACTCACCTCCTGAGGCACTTCCAGGCAGACCCTGTGCCTTTTTGTTCCTATGCGGTGCTTGGGGATGCTGCAGAAGACAAATCCCTATGTCAGGTTAGCAAACACATAACTGTGTTAAATTTCTGTGTGAATGCATAAATAGAGTCTGGTTTGGACCAGTGTTTCATGAAACAGCCTGTGGAAAGCCAAATAGTTTCCAAATTATTCTGAAGTGTTTTCTTTGCCTTTACAGAGGAAAAGTCAGTAATCCCTAGAGATGACTTCCCAGCATGCTGATCATGTATTAAGGCAGCTATGCTCTCTCTAGCCAGGCATTTTTTACCTTAAACAAAAAACCCTCTCCAAACAAAACCCCAAACAAATCAAACCAAACAACAAAAAAATCCACCACCAAAGACAGCTTTAGGAACAGTAGCTGGCACTGACTGAAAAAGATTTAACTGCAAAATGTAAGATGATTAACCTGTTGACCTTCAGCAACCAGGAACTGCACACCAATGCCACAGCTTGCAGCACTGATTGTACCAGAATGTGCTAGCAAGTACTGTCCCATGATCTTAATACAACCCCTTTTTCTTCTGGCCTGTCAGTGCAGGGTACACACTGTCAATCTAGGCTTTGGAGGTCTGTCCCAAGATGAAGAACTACCTTCCAAGATGGTGTGTTTCCTGCTTACCACGATTATCTATTAATGTGGACTTAAATAGGAAAAAAATATTAAGAGTAAGCCCTGTTCCCAGGAAAAAAGATTATTGCTAACTCTCACTGTTCTACCAGAATGGCAAACACATAATTGCAACTGGGCTCAAATTCCAAGAATCCAACAGAAAAACAGAGGACTATATAAAGCTGTACCTTTTTGTCTCATCCCCATCCACCTCCTCTTTACACATCTCTTCTGTTTCCATCTCCTCAGCACACTGTTTCCCACTCTTGACTTTTTGCATGAGATCCCCTTTAAGGAACTCTGCTGCCTCTGGGGTTGGAAGAGCATGGTCAATGACAGTCACGTCCTTCCCAGCTTTCCAAAGCTTGTACCGATCTGGCTGGTACTTCCTCACAAACACATCCATGGAGATCTTCACCATGTCCTTCCGACATGAGCACTGAAGTCACAGAAAATAATAACGTAAGGCCAAATACTTAACAATTCTACTCTGCATTTCTCTAGCATTTTGCTTTCAAGAGTTTAAGGAACAAAATCCTACACTCACATATAATGGAGCCTCAGAACTCTCAAGACTCTTTCCCAGGAAATCAAAAGGGTATATATTAGGTTACTAAAATTACAAGAAAAGCCAGCAAAAAATACGAAACCAGATGTTATCACAACAACTAGGACAGAAAGCTCATCAGTCTTTTTTACACAGTTGCTGGTAGAAGCTGAGTGTTTGAAAATGAGCTCATATAGAAACAGGCCACAAAACCAGAGACTATAATGAAGAAATCAGAGCCACACAAACTCTGGGCCTACCCAGAGCAGTAGAGGTTCCCTTCCCCTAGGCATGGTTACAACTACTGCTTCAAAGCATTCACTTCAACATAGCTTCTGAAAATGTAAATCTTGTTTGTAAGGCACCACTACAGGGATATAACACTATTCAGTTTAAAGGTTCAGCCAAGATATTTATTTTGATAAGTCATTTAAGTGACCAAAGTCACATTAATCTCTGGAAAGACAACCAGTTCCATGCTTTTCTCTGAAGCCTCGCACGAGCTGTACCAACTCACAAAAAAGTTACAAAAGTTACAAAACATGTTACATCCTATCCATGGTTGACACAAGGCACTAACAAGGACTTTTCCTGGATGTTGCTACTTCATGAGAAAGCAGACATCCCATCTTAAAAGGCTTGAAACTACTCTCCTAAACAAAGAGTGGGGGCTTAATGATGGCAACAGACCACTCACCAGCACCGACTGCTTCCCGTACTCAATCCACCGAAGAGTAGCAAAGTTGGTAGATTCAGCACAGTTAAAGCCGTGGTTAAAGCCAGCATGATAGCTATAAGGAAAGGTTATCATGAACTCTCCAGCCTCCTGTGTCACCTAGAAGACAATTGAGACATCACAGTGTTATTCAGCGTTTAAGAAGGTACTTGGTGAATATGATTAAAAGGAGCTCCTGTACCCCTCTCTGCAGCACACCCAAAAATCCAACTCATAGATGGTGGCTGGAGCTCCCTTCTGCAATGGATAGACTTGCTACTGACCTTCACTATTTTGCTACTTATGTTAAATATCTGTTTACTGAAAAGGCATGCTCAACAGTTTTTTTACTAACACACAACACAACTGGTCAATTTAGCACATACATGGTTATACATACAAAATATTCTGTCACCAGCTATATGAAGTTCATAAAGATACTTATCTGTATCAGCTACAGGTTTGGCTGAACAGTATCTAAGGTTGAGTAAATTTCTATCCACACAGAACTTGAAAATTTTCTGCTGTTTTCTTTTGCCGTTCATATTAGAATACAACTTTCAGTCAGCCTTCCACTTCTTCCTCTTCAATATTTCCCCACTGTAAAGGCTTATGACAACAAAACCCTTCAGCTGCCCAGGCAGATGATACAGTGTTTCTGAATAAGAGCTCAAAGACTAGATATTTTATATCTCTGTGTGGGAGGGGGAATGAAAGGTCATTACCTGAGAAAGTAAGGAAGCCTATAAATTAACTAATGTAATTAAAAAATTAACAGGAGACAACCCTTAGTTTCTATTGAGGAAGCAGATTGCAACAAACAAAATTAGCACGGGAAAAAATTTGAAACAAAAAAGAAAAATCTCACTTCGCTGAATACACATCTAAACAGTGAAGTGAATCTAACACAGGAGATAATACTTAGTTTTAAGTTTAAAAAAATTAAAAAAAAAAATCACAGAAAACCAAGCTTTTGTTTTTAGGAGCCTTTGACAGATTTTTTCAGTCTCAAACTCCTTCAGGCCCCAGCTGCCAGATAAATGGAAGTACAATAGGAAGGATTGCCTTATATCCTGCCTGTTTCTATTTTCCTCTCTAAGCATCTGCTACTGGCTGCTGTCAGAAACAAGACAAGGCTGCAGGAACCTCTTGATCAAGCTAGTATAACCACAATTACTTTTCTACACCTTATCAAATGGAATTCCATATTTCTTTAGAATTGATGGAGAGATAAGAGTCATCTTGTGACGGAGGAATGCTTCACAGCTTTGGGCACTTCCTGGGAAAAAACCTGTTTAAAATAAAGACAAGGAGAGATGTTACCATTGTGCTCAAACGACATTTCTTTTTCAGCAGTTTTATGAAAAGTTACTGTCTAGACACTTTTTCCCTATAGTATGGACCACCTTATTTGAAGTGTGCTAGTTTGCCTGCTGAAGAAAAATGACAAATCCCTTAGATATATCTTTTAACAGCTACCAGTTTTAAAGAACATAAGAAAGACCTCAAATAGAAGGATCCTCCCTTGGCCATAACTTTCCAGTTTTAATAATCAATAGGTAAGGATTTTCTCATTTAAGGTTAGACAGACCACAAGTTCATTATTTGTAATGTGACAATTTCTCTTGTATGTATCCTATAAGCAAACATTCAGAAGTAATGTAATCTATATTCTAAAAGGCAAATTATCAGTTCAGTCATGCCAACCTGTGCTCTCTAAAACAGCAGAAACCCACTGCAGCTGTCCAGCCCATCTTTAGAAAAAAGGCAGGACATGAACTGCCAGATTACCTTTTGCAAGTCTCTCCAGACGCTTCCCATGCTCTGGAGGGATGGAGTACCTGCAGTTGTAAGAACAAGTCTGGTAAGTTCAAGTGACAACAACAAAATCTTGAAGTCTGACTGGGAATCATAATCAGTCATCAAGATGTGAATTACTTTAAAATAAAAATTCTCTATCTCTACACTTGTCTTTTTCAAAGTTTGATATAAACCTAAAAATCTTCACTGAGGACTTTTACCTTTCTATCCCAAGAAAAATCAACGTGTAAAAGCCGACCATTTCTTTCAACAACTTTCGCTCAAGCAATCAAGTAAAAAGTCTGATGTACATAATTAGCAGATCTGCGCAGCAAAATATTAATTGCAATGAGAAAGGGAAGAGCACTTCCTGAACTGTCTCAGTTCACATTGTCTAATCTCAGTATACTCAGTGCAAGGAGGAACACAGGGCAAGAGAGAAAATGGAATCACCTCTTTCAGCTGCTCAGACCAAGATGGGACTAAGTCAGGTGGCCACATCCTTAACATGTGCACAACTCATGGAGTCCTCTTTAGAGCTACGTCTCTCCTGTACACACCTTTTTATAGGTGCCACAAAACTCCTGGCTGGTATGACTACAATAAATAAATCAACCCACTTAGTATGCTTTCACTCTGGAATACAGTGCTATACTCTGAATAGATTCCTTAATCAAAGATACTAGCAAACCTCACTTCTTTCAAGTACTACTGTAGAAGAAGCAACGGCAAAATTATTCAACAGACTGAACTATTCTGTTTCATGTTTCTCTGCTACTGCCACTGCATGGGGTTGTTCATGGGTCACATTGTACTAGCTATTATTTGTTTCCTCAAATTTGTAATAAAAGGCAGCCAAAAATACTAGTTTCCAACAAAAGTGCCGTGGAAACAATTGTTGAAGTTGCTTGAGAAATTAATTTGTGAACAGAAGGGCATGATTCACTCTTAAAATGCAACCCATGCTAAAGAGAAATTCAGGAGCCTCCCCTAAAAAGAATCAAGAAAGCTCAGACACTGGACAAACCATTCAGTGACATCCATTAGCCTGATGTTTAGATATATGATAAACAGCTACAGTTCAAAGTCTGTTAAAAACAGCCTGCTCCCCCAGTGCCTGTGTGACCATACCTCTGTATGGTCATTTTAGAACCTCAGGAAATGATAAGCAAGTTTGCCAAATTTTGGCCCTACCACAGCAGACAGCAGCCATACCATACTGTAATTCAGAAGAACTCTCTACATCAAGACAGCAACCAGACCCTTTCTAGAAGGTTACCGAACAAATTCTACTGAGGACATGCACTGCTCTGCAGCTCCTTACGTGTTCTTGTCACCAGCTAGAACAGCAGTGCAAGACTGGAGAACTGGTAATTAGCGAATTCTTAGCTTTGTGACTTTCACTCCAATATTTCATGGTACTGCTTTTCTACATCTAGAAGATTCCTTAGAAAATCTTACCATGACTTGGGTTCCCCAAAATGCAAGTAATTAATGCTGTAGAGATCCATGTCCTCAGTGTGCCAAGCAAAGGAAGTTTTCCACATGCCAAAATATAGGTAAGGAGTATTCACTCCTTCGATGGTTATGCCACTTTCATTCTCCACAATATCCAGGATTGTGTTCAATCTGCCAATATTCCATGCATCTACATGCTGAAAAACACAAGCCTCATGTTGAACAAGGATTACACAGCACAAAATCACACAGCTGAGATGACAGTTTGCAAAAGCTTAACAGACACTTGTGAAACAGACATCACAGAATGACACAGCTCAAGCTGCGAGCTAGTTCACCTAAACCCAAAGTTCTGCATGGTAGCTTGCATAGTGATTGCTTATTGGCCTTTAAGGAGGGGAAAAAAAATTACCAGTCAAAGTAATGATTACAAAGGAGAAATAATCATGAAGCTACAGATTTAACAGAGCAGAGAACAATAGCTGATGTTGATTGAGTTTGAGCTGATGTCTGGACCCTCTTTAACAAAACCACTTTTCATTCCAAACATCTTTTAAAAGAATAAATCATGAGAATTTAGGAGACAAGCAAGCAGAATGCAAATTGTCTTTTGACAGTTATCATCCTACCACCTAACAGCGATAGAGCTGTCCCACAGAAATACATACACCAGTGGATACCAAACCTTCATATGCCTTTCAGTACAAAGCAATGCTTGGGCAATAGTGGTTTTTGCTTCCCTACACTGAAGTGCTAGCAAAGGTCCCTTAGAATGCTTCCTCTGTCAGCTGACTAATCCAGAAGCTTGAACTATGCTAAGACTATCATTAACTTGTTCCAAAAGGTAGAGTCAAATGCCACATTAGTACTTATGGAACGCAATATACCAGGATAACTGTTACCTGAAAACCAGAACAGTTTCCTTACCTTGTCGTAGAGCGTGCCATTAACATCAGCCCCGTAGATAGGGGCATTGAAAGTAAGGTTCTTCCAGTATTTTCTCTCAAGGTCTTCAAAGTCCGTGTACCGGGGTGTGCAGTACCTGAAAAAACCAAGAAAGATACTAAAGACTTTGCAGTTTGATATTTGACAAGTCTGAACCAATGTTTTCCTCGACTGAAAGAATGGAAAGCTACAATAAAAATACCTAATGTGTGTTACCAGCCAAATGAGCAGTGAGAGCAGTAATGACTCTGTTTCTGTGACACTTTGGAACGGAAGTATCAGGAAGAAAATTACTTTCCCCATTTCTCAGTTTACTTTCATTTTTGCTTTGTGCACTTTTCCGGGGTCAGAACAGTTTCACCTTCTAGCTGTAGCTACTTAGAAGCAACAACGCAGTCAAAACCAGAAATTACACAAAGAGAACAATAAAAAAAACCTCCAAACAAACCTGAAGTTTTCTGCCACTGTGAAACTAGCAAACCTTCACAGACTCATCATGGTCAAACATGCTTTGCTTACCAGCAAAATACCTGCTCTTGATGCCCATTCCCTGCTAACTATATACTGGACTATATGTAGCTCTGGGGGGGATCAAATTTAGTCTTAAGACTTATTTCATGTGTGTCTATATACATAGATTCCAGACAGTTACATATATAACATAAAACAGTAACTTCCATCAAATTATTCTATTAAACACAACTCTAAAATATCTGGTCTGTACTGCTTTTGAAAGCTAAAACAAGCTAAAACAGGAGCCCACAGCACAAACAAAATGTTCTGCTGCCATTACACATCATCTTGCTGCACAGGTGACAAAGGTCTCCATGCACACAGCCTGCTGTACAAGCAACCTCGTCTGCCCAGGGCATGATGTTCACACTGCTGACCCCAGACCTTACCAAGGACCTGGCCCCTGTGGGAAGCTGTGGATGCTCCGTCCCTAGAAGTGTTCAAAGCCTGCTTGGATGGGGCCCTCAGCAACCTGTTCGTGAGGAAAGAGTCCCTGCCCCTGACAAGGTGGGGAAACAGGTGGTATTTGATGCCCCTTGCAACCCAAACCATTCCATAACTCTGTGTGCCCGGGACCGGCCGTACTTGTCACTGTTGGCGATCCTGCGGAACTCGCGGACCGTCATGGCCTTCTTCTGGATGTTGTACTGCGTGAAGAGCCCGGACTGTCCCGTCACCACCTGCTGGATGGGCGCGGGGATGACGAGCTCGTCGATGTCATCGTAGCACTGCCGCGGTTTCCACTCCTTAGGCGGCACGATCTGCGGGGCCACACGGGCCGGGAGCGGCGGCCGGCGGCGGG